>CAJNDT010001380.1:620000-977224 GCA_905221615.1 Symbiodinium sp. CCMP2592
GGCCCTAATATAATATTAATATAATCCTTATGGTCACTATTACAGGGTGGGGGCAGCTTCTAACATATCCCTCACCTTCATCGGTTTAGGTTTTGTAGCATAGCTTGCAGGGCCCGTTCACTCCGAACAGACTCCAAGTCTCCCCCCCTTCCGGTTGACGGTCATTATCTGTATGCATGCCCCTAAACCCTAAACCCCTATAAACCATAAACCCCTAAACCCCTAAACCCTAAACCCCCAAACCCTAAACCCTAAACCCCTAGAAATCATAAACCCCTAAGATCCTAAACCCACCCCTAAACCCTAAACCCCCAAACCCCTAAGCCCCTAAACCCTAAACGATCGCCCTCTGTTTTGCAAGCCTCGGGACCTGTGCCCTGAACCGAAACACTGGGCGTTCCCGCACACGTGAACCAAGAAAAAGGTCCTTCGAGCATCGTTCCTTCCCTGGACCCCCCAACTACCCTTTAATGTACCCCCTAATTATCTCTTAATGAGAAATATCAGAGCCCTTTAAAGGGTACTTGGGGGGTCCTGGTCAAGCCTAAGCCTCCAAAACCCCTTAAATAAGGAATATGCCTTAAATTATAATAGGATCCCTTATATGATTTAAGGTATATTCCCTATTTAAGGGGTTTTGGAGGCTCTGGGAAGCCTGGATTTGCAAAGGCCCTAAGCAGCCTTAGTTCTTAGGTTTAGGGGTTTAGGGTTTAGGCGGATATATGGTTTTGGGGGCATATGTCGTTGTTAGTTCTTATTATCTAGAGCATCAATATAGCAGGGAGCCCGAATGTCTTATTCAATTATTGCTAATTCCACATTTGATCCCCTAGGGGTCCATAGCAGCACCCTGAGCCCCCAAGCTCCACGAAAGGCCCTCATCGATCAGCGAGGTCCAGATGAGGCCTGGGTGGAGGAATTGCATACAAAAATCACCCCAAACCCTAACTTCAATCCCCAGAGTGCCCCAAGACCTAGGCCATTCCAAGGATTCATAGCAAGCGAGGGTAAGGAAGGGTTATCAGGGTTCCAGCGACTGTGTGTGTGTGTGCGCGTGCGTCCCTGCGGGTTTGTACTTTAAAGCCACACCCCAAAGCCCTAAATCCTGAGCTCCGGTTATGAATCCTTCTCCCTGAAGCCTTGACCCCCCCCAAAATTCTCAAGCTTTCCAGGAGACTGTCTCCGAGCTGGTGAACTTAGGTGCGAACGTCCAGGCCAGGGTTGAGGAGGGCCGCTTTTGGGGCTTAGGGCTCGCAATCTTGAAGGTTCATGGGTAGCTGTAAGGGCCCCTTTAAAGAGATTCTATGGGGATTCTATGAGGGTATAGGGGTTTAGGGTTTAGGATAGTTATCAGTAGGGTTCTCTGTCCCCTAGTACGAGTTTTAACTATAGTTAATTGCCCTAGTAATAACTCCACTTAGAACTACCCATGAACCTCCAAGTACCCCTACTATTGAGGTGACTTAGCAACCAAAGTTTAGGGTTTAGGGGTTTAGGGTTTAGGGACTTGGCAACCAAAGTTTCGGGTTCAGGGGCTGAGCGACCAAAGTCCTAGGTCTATAGGTGAGCCCTGAAAGTATCCGTAGGTTTGCCGATCCTGCTACTGTAGGAACCTGATCAAGAAGCCTTGGGCCTTTATTACCTATAGTCTCCATTGTAGTTCCTTTTTCTGGTTTAACCAATTTTATATTAAGGATCCTAAGAGGTAACCCCAAAAAGGAACTACAATGAAGACTATAGGAAGGGTTCCTTGTATGAACCCTGCAATTTTGGGGGGGGTTCCTACACTAGCAGCCAAGAGGCTCCGGACTCTTCACGGAGGTTCGAAGCACCTCGGGGCCTTGATAGTATAATGGGTTTTTTGGGCATTATTATAAACGGTTTAGGGTTTAGGCTTTTGGGGTATGATTATAGTACAGTTGTGTAAAAGTAATGTGGATAGTTCAAGCTTCCATACTAACCTAGACCCTCGAGGAGACCCTAATACCTACTCTAAATACCTACTAGTAGGAACCATATACCCCTAATTAAAGGGTACGAGGAGTGTCGTGGAACTCGGTTTTCGGGAACAGAGGCGGTATTGGCGTGTTCTTGGCATCTGGTGGCTGGTGGGTTCGGCGGTTTCAGGCGAGATTGGCCGACATTGGCTTCGATCCTGCTTGAGTTGAAGGGCTTTAGCCTGAAGCCTAAAGCTCTAAACCCTTAAACCCCTCAACCCTAAACCACCAAATCCCTCAACCTGAATCCTTAATCCCTAAAGTTTCAACAGCCTGAAGGCCAAAAACGTGGACCTGGACTCTTACGTGGAGGATGAAGAGGCTCACCACGGCATTTTGTTCCCTAAACCCTACATAAATCCCACATTTCAACACCAGCTCAGGGAACGGAGACCGTCGTATCTGCTAGTACAACTGCCGCGAAAACTCACATCGTCGCTGTCGACGTCGTCATCGTCGGCGTGACCCTGACCAGGCTTGACTATTCCTTCGGGCTCCTTCTATCTATCGTGTTATACCATAGATACGCAAAAACCCTATTGTAGTTATTCAGGCCCCTGTATGATCAGGTAAGACATGTATATCAAGAGCGACGCTGTCATATTGACAAGGCTCACAGCGACAACATCAGCGGCAGCCAAAGTTGTGGCATTGCTGAAAATCGCCATTTCAATAGGAAAGGGTCTTACATTTCATACGAACAGTCGTGAAAGTAGCAACAAGGGCCACACCGAGGACATAGTTCGAAGAACACGGGCTCTTGTATGTACTGTACATTCGGTACGACAGTACAAAATCTGTCAGACGGCATGGCATACCTCAATCGAGGAGACCGACGACGACGCAATCGATCAGGAAAGCGGCAGCGAGTCGGAAGATTGATTCATCTGGGCCCCCTGGACGCAGGAGCTCCAGGTTAGGGCTTCGGTTTTTTTTTTGGAGTTTAGGGTTTAGGGTTAGGACCTCTTTGAAATGACGGATCGAGATGATGCGATTAGGAGCCTCCGCAGCCCTCAGCAGCGCTGCCTCACGCCCTCAGCGTTGTTGCTTGAAGAACATATGTGCCCTCCGTTAGCAACAAGGTGGCATGCACTTCGACATCGTCTGCTAGTTGTTTGGCGTCTCAATGTTTCGAAACTACAGTAAGGCCGTGCCCGGCACTCCTCATGGTAATCGTAACATAATGAACAGGACGAGTAACAACCAAGAAAGTAATCACAACAGTAATTACAAGACTCGCTATCATAATAGTCATAAGAAGAAGACGAAGAAGGCATCCGGTGAAGACCTCTCGGCCCTTACGCGAGTCGTCTGCAAGTCCTGCTCGCATACCCCTGAGCTACAACTGGAGAATTGAGTCTACAAGAACAGGATCCAATGATGGGGAGGGGAGCCGGGGTGGGGTTGGGTGTTGAGGTTTGGGGTGCTGGTTCATGGTGGCATCCCGAATATCCGCACCTGGCGCCACACTCAACTTCGAGGTTTCATGGGTAGTTACAGATGGGGTTATATGTCCCCTAATAGGAGTTACAAGTTTGTCTATAGCTACCCTGCTCATAACCCCACTCACAACTACCCATGAGTCAGAAGGGGCCCCCACCCTGTAAGAGTGGTATAATAGGAATATAATAGTGCCCTACTACTAGGACCCAGAGTAGGCCCTTATTCCCTTTTTTGAGGGTTCAGGTTCCCTTATAAGCCCCTTTAAACCAAAAAGGGCACCCTTTTTATTCCTAGGTTACTCTTAAGTCTAGACTATAATCCTTATTAATCCTTATGTCACAATTACAGGGTGGGGGGAGCTTCTAACCCATGAACCTCCAAGAAACTCCAAGGTTGTGCCTTTCAGCGGCCCTTCTCTCGTGATGAGACGGCTGTTTTTTCTCGCAGCCCGAAGGGCTGGGTTGGGGCCGCGGCGAACAGGGCCGCGAAGGGCTTGGGCGTATTGAGCCTCCCCTTGTGTCTGCCGTTTCAGTCCAGAGCTTAAGCCCGAGATCCATAAAGCAATGATGGAAGCTCGTCCTATCGCCCAAACCCGGGACTGCGGCAAACCGGCACCTGCCTGTCGAAACGAAATGGTGCCGCTCAGAGTGGGCGGTGTTCTGTCTTCTTGTTGATGGCCCTGTCCAGGTCTTGGGGTCAGAGATGCAGCATTGTCAGTCTTACAGCATAACAAGTTAGGGCCAGTATTAATTAGCTTGGGTTTTGGGTTGCATCCAAGATGAAGGGTTCCGGATTCTCCTCCAGCCTTGTCGTTCTGCGGCATCTTTCTGCTCCCTCACAGCTGGGTTCTTGTTCAGGGATTTAACTTGAGTTACCATAATCAGGAATCCATACTATTTACTAAGGATCTCTATTATAATTATTATGGTCCAGTATGGTAACTTATATAATCCAAATTCTTCTGCAAGAACCCTCACAAAGTCTGTGCGATCTGCCTCTCAAGTCTGCAAGTGACTAAGCCCACATCAGTCAGCTGGCCCAACCCGCAGACCTGCGAGCCGGTTTAGGGTTTAGGGTTCAAGGGCCTTAAAAGTCCCAAGCCCTTCACCTTGGCCTAACCTTGAAGCTCTCAAAACTTGTCAAACTCTTTACAGTTTTACACTAGATCATCCCATTGAAAGTGGATCCTCATCCGCAAAGCCCTGAGCAGAAATAAAACAGCAACTGCGTGGCGACATGCTCGCGCCCTCTGTCGCACGGACTTCAACCTGGGCTGAGAGGCCCGTTTGGGCGGATTGGAGCCTGCACCCTGGGGAATCTTGAAGGTTTGGGTTTAGGGTTTATGAGGGCTTCCTTTTTGGTTGTTTATGTTTTTTGACGACAGGTTGTATACGGTGTCATAGAGTTTGGTACGCTACGAAAAGGGCAGCCATATGAGTAAACGAGGGCTTCGCTGCGAAGGGCACCTGAACTCAATGGGGTTTGACATGGGAAGTCGATCTCTCTCGCTCCCTCTTTCTCTCTTTGTTGTTTTCTCTCTCTCTCTCTCTCTTTTTCTTTCTTTCTCTCTCTCTCTCTCTCTCTGTTTCTTTCTCTCGCTTTCTCTCTCTGTCTCCCTCTCCCTCTCCGTCTCCCTCTCTGTCTGTGTGTGTGTACGTATGCATGAATATACACACATTCACACATCAGACCTCTGTCTTTGCCTGTCCTTTCCGTGTATAGAAACATCAGTATTTATTTTGGCTTCTCCAATTCTGCAGTGCTTAGTACTTGGCTCTACTTCCGTTACTTGTTTGTGTCATGTAAACCTTAAACCCAACACGGATTGGGTTTGCTGCTCCACGTTGCGTGCCTACGGATTGTTTCTCTAGAGAGTGCCGAGAAACAACAGAGCCTCTCTCAACTGAAAAAGACACCAGGGAGCTTCTTTGCATCTGTTTAGGGTTTAGGGCTTAATAAGCAAGCTAACTCCTCTCTCAGTGCGAAATGCTCGTTCATGGCACATTAGGAGGAACTTCTTTGCATCCCATATCAGGCCAGGACCAACAGAGTTCCTAGAACGTGTTGCAGACTGGTAGTTCCTATCTCCGCAGAGACGTCAGGGCACATTCGCAAGCAGACAGCTCCACTATATCTTAAGCGCGCTTGAGCATACTCTTGGGTATGTCGATCTTCCTAAGCCCTATGTTTTACATCCTGAACTGAATAATTAGTCGCTCTGCTCGCCATGCCATGGGAGAGGAAGCATAACAAGGCTATTGTTACGGCATTCAGAGTTGAAAGAGTTGAAAGCGACCAACAGAAAACAATGATTTTCCTCCGTTCTCCTCAGTTGTATTCGGACTCCGCAACCCGTACATCGTAAGATGGTGAGGCCGGGTCCAGCGTACCCTCTTACTTCTGGTGTCCAGGGTCACCACGCATCGCAGGACCACAGTGGGTCCTGGAATGTTCAGGCCCCTAAAAACACGATCGGAGGGACAGCGTGCTGAGAAAGACTAAGGTCTCACAGTATGAACCCCACACTCCCAACGTCAAGTTACAATCCCAAGTAGTCAGACAGTGCAACACGTCAGGATCCTCGTCGAATGAGACAGCCCGAGTACTGCACCCCAAAACCTTCTAAGTCCATGTTCATCAAGCTGTCGAAGCCGTCGCCCTAAACTCTAAACCCTGCATGAACCCTAAGCCCCGTTGCATGCCGCCTGCGAGCCCTTCTTCGTGACAGGCCCAGTCTCCAACAGCGGCGGTGTCGCGTGGTTTCCCTGCCTGAATTCCGGGATCAGGGGGTAGCAGTGCCCTGAAGACCGGTCTTCCCAGTAGATTAGCGTTACCAACCTCAGGTGTAGCCTACTGAAATCTCTAATTTTCCTCTGCTGCAAACCCTAAAAACCCTAAACCTTGAAATTAACTTTCCTCCTTACCTAGAGTCTCCATTGTAGTTCCTTCTTTTTGGTTTACCCAGGTGTGTAATTAGGATCATGTAAGGTAACCTCAAAAAGGAACTACAACGGAGACTAGAGGTGACTGCTGCAAACCCTAAAACCCTGAATTTTCCAACTTTAACCCTAAAACCCTAAGCCCTGCAATTTCTACGTCTCCTCCTCAACCCCTAAACCCTCAAACCCTAAACCTTAAACCGGGCCCTAAACCCTAAACCCTAAAACCTAAACCGCGCCCTAAACCCTAAACCCTTAACTGCTGCAAAGTTTGCCGTCTTCCTTCTCTGGGTTGTTCTTTGGGATCTTCTTTAATTTCCCCTACTATTTTGTAGAGAACCATAATAGTAAATAATTTTCAAAGGGCTTAAAGGACAACTCAGTTCTGCTCCTGATTCGGCCCTCCCAGGCTCGAGCGGTGCGCATCTCCAGGAGCGCCTGCGTCTCAGGCGGGCTAAGAAGACTATCTATGTATGTATGCACATATATATATATATACATGCACATGTAGATACATGATAACAATAATAGTAGCAAATAGATACATCAATAATTTAACGTGTATGTATGTATCTGCATATCTATATCTAATCAGCACGTTTAGAGCCAACAAACAAGTCCCACACTAAAAATCTCACAATTCGAGGCCTCAAACGAAGCGTGGGACCCGAGATCTGAACTTTGAACCTAAGGAAGGTTCAAAGGCTGGTTACGAAAATTATGGCGGGGGAGGGTAGGGTTTAGGGTCCCTTTTTTTGGGATCCTATTGTTAGGATTCCATGTTGGAGTTTCCAGGACTTAGCCAGAGGTGCCCTCGACCCGCAATGCCGAAAGAGACCCAACCTCATCAAACCTTACGAAGCCTGCAGCCCAAGCCTTTCTCAACCCTTATGAAATCTAAACCCTGAATCCTGTAGGCCTCAACCCCATTGACCATAGCAGACAGCCATGACGTCGACGAGCCCACGTAGAACAGGTGCGTTAGCATCCAGCCTCCTCCTGGCACCGCAGCGAAGCGCCAAAGCACGCCGGCGACAGCGTGTCGCACAGGCGATCTTTGGCGTGTGGGGCAGTGTGGGGTTCCAGGTTTGCAGCGTAGAACTTTGGAGCTTCCATGTACTGAAAGTTGCCCCCCGGAAAGCGTCGCAGCGCTCATTGCCCTGTGCATACACTTCGCGCACAAGTGCTCAGACAGCATGAGTGTGGGTGCCCACCGTACATACCCAAGCCCAGGACCTTCGATGCTTGGCCCTATACCAAACCCTGCCACCCGAAAGCAACTATCTCCGCCCAGATCCCTGATGCAACGAGAGGCCGCGGCGGTCGTGGCGTTCGAAGAGCAGGACTTTGAACAGGAAGAGGCAGAAGAGGCCGGCCGAGGGGAGATCGGTCGTGGTGTTCATTGAGGTCGCCTTGGATCTTCGAGGTGGATGCCTGTTCTATGTTGTTTCGTGGTCTGTGTATGCCAAAATGGAAAAGGTCGGAGTACATATCTTTGGTAGGTATGCATGATGTCGGTGACGAGGGTGAAAGGCACCAGCCCTGGTAGCTTCTGTGCCTTAAACGTGTTGGGCCGTATTGATACGGTAAACAGCATTGACGACGGCCGAATCAACAGCATTTCTGCATCATCATCGGTGTTGGTATCTCTACAGTGCTTGTGTGAATATGAGTTGCGATTCAATGCCATTCAAGTCACAGGCAGCGAACGTCGCCCCAAAGCCTTGCACCTTGCAACCCCTCCCAGCCATCCCAAGATCCAAATCCACCTCAAACTCCAAAGCTTAAACCTTGAATCGAAAACCTTCTAATCCTAAACAAGAAGATCCTTAACCTTTTTCCAAAAACGACAAACTAAATCCTAAACCTTAAACCCCCAAATGCCAAACCTAAACTCCCTAAGCCCTCATGAACCCCTAAACTCTAAACCTTAACTCTCGAAACCTTAAACCTTAAATCCTAAACCCTAAGCCCTCAACCCTCACCCCCCTAAACCTTAAACCCTAAAGCCTAAACCTTAAACCCGAAAGCCCCAGAGCTTTTGGAGGCCCAGGAGGAGCTTGAGCAGCCGGGGGCCCCCGCCGTGGCTGCCCGCGTGGCGCGCCGGGTCGGGGCCTCCTTCGGGTTTTTTGGGTTTTATAAGGTTTAGTGCTGGGAGTTTAGGGTTTAGGTTTTAGGTTTTAGGGAGGTTTTTCGGGTTTTGGGTTTGGAGTTTCAGGGTTTAGGTTTTAGGGTTTGGAGTTTAGGTTTTAGGGTTTGGGGCTTGAGGTTTAGGTTTTAGGTTTTAGGGAGGTTTTAGGGCTTAGGGTTTGGAGTTTCAGGGTTTAGGGTTAAGGGTTTGGAGTTTAGGGTTCAGGTTTTAGGGTTTAGGGCTGGGAGTTTAGGGTGCAGGTTTTAGGGATTATGGCTGGGAGTTTAGGGTTCGCCAGCGCAGTGCTGGCGCCCCGGTCAAGTCCGCTTTTGAGCAATTTGAAGCAATTTATCTTCCCTAGGGGGTAGCCCTAAGTGCAAAAGTGTCAGCCCTAAGTGCAGAAGCGTCCCTAAATGCAAAAGCTATCAGGTGGCAGCCCTAAATGCAAAAGTCAGCCCTAAGTGCAAATCGTCCCTACGTGCCAAAGCATCCAAGCCACCAAATTTGGCTTTGCATCTTTTCCGAATCCCTTCTAAACCAAATTTGGCTCTATTGGTTTCCAAACACTTTCCAAGCCCTCAAATTTGGCTTTTATTGCCTTTTCCAGACCACTTCCAAGCCGCATTTTTTTTATTTCCAAACCCTCGCCCAGCACCGAAAGTTGCGTTTTTTCCTTCTGCCAGACCCCCTCCAAGCCTGCAAATTTTTTGCCTTCTCCAAACCCTTCCAAACCCCAAACGGCGCCACTCCAAGCCGCCTTTTCCAGACCCCCTCCAAGCCACCAAATTTGGCTTGTCATGCTTGTCCCATTCCAAGCCCCCAAATTGGGTTTTCTTCTTTTCCAAACCCTCGCCAAGCCCTCAGCGCCCTGGCCAAATCCGCTTTCCAGCAGTTTCAAGCAATTTCTGGCTCTAGGTGCAAATCGCCCCTAAGTGCAAAAGCGTCCCTAAATGCAAAAGCTATTAGGTGGCAGCCCGAAGTGCAAAAATGTCAGCCCTAAGTGCAAAAGTGTCTCCTAAATGGAAAAAACGTTTCATGTGTGAGACGTTTTCATGTTCATCAAGAGCTTCTTTTTATTTTTTTTATCATCGCCATGTTGGTGTTCCTTCTGGATGTGTGTGTGTGTGTTGTGTGTGTGTGTGTGCGTGTGTGTGTGTGTGTGTGCGTGTCTTGTTTTCTCGTCTGTGTTCTTCTTGGTTTTCGGAGCCATGATTTTGTTCGAGTTGCTATTTTGCCTCGTTCTCGCCCGGTCCTTACTTGTTGATGTTCTGGTAGCGCTTGCGTGTGTGGGTAGATGTGTTAGCATGGTGTTGTTGATCCATGCAAGGTCCAGTGGCATTTGAAGGTCACGGCAGTGGCATGCCCACTCGTGTTGTTCAGCATCCTGGTCTGGTTGTGCCGAGATTGCGATAGAGCACTGACAGGTACGACGCAGGAAGCTCAAGGCAGCGGCCTCATTCGAGGGTAGCTGTGTGCGCATAATTTGGTAGTCTGATCGTCTGATGCTGTTTGAAGTGGGACGTCAGGTGTGAGCAAAACCCGGTTGTGCAAATAGTTGCAATTATTAGATGGGCATGTCAAGTCTTGCGGGCTGCCCTGGTCTGAGCTGTCGATGTACATGTACATGACTTGGTGTTGGTTCTGTTCGTTTGAGGCCAACCTTTGGTTGGTTCGTCGAGCGGGTTGCCCGGTTGTACATGTGTAGTCCTGCTTCAGATGTAGGTGAGCTTCTGAAATTGGATGCAGGGTGGATGTGCCTGTCTACGTTATCTGCCACCGCGGGCCCGTGACTTATATCTTTCTTTTGGAAGGGTTGTAACAAGGAAAACTGACTGACAGTGGGTGATTCGCATGGCCCAGGTGGACGCAAAGTTGCACGCGCGAAATATTGGAGCTTGAGTCGGTATGTGTGACTTGGCCTCAGCTCTATGGTTGCTGCTGCACTGTCTTCGTGTTATCACGTAGCAAAGGGACGGCAGTGTTGATCAGCCGTCGACTGCAATGGGTTGATACCTCATGCTGTGCAATCTAGGTTCGTCGTATTGCTTTCCCGTGCTGCTAAGGCTATCTGCAAGACAGTCGGGCACATGGTCCGTCAACGTGTTTTCATTTCGATCAAATCTGATGGCTAGTCAGGCTATCACGCTGCGTCGATCATTTTGTGACGTGTTCTCGGGTTCTTGTTGTGTTGAGAAGCGGATGCAGTGTTCAAGCACAGTCCTTGTCTCGTGTGTGTGTGTGTGTGTGTGTGTGTGTGTGTGTGTGTGTGTCTGTGTGCATAATCAGGACACGGCCGACATCCTTGTTCGGACTGTGCAGGGCTCGACATGTCCTCGGGTCATGATGGTGCGTGTTCTTTCGTTAACACGGTTCTTCGAGCGTGTGACTCCCTGACGGTTGCTTGCTTACATGTTGCGTTGTCTGCAGCGCCTGTTGTCTGGTCGTAGCATGATGCTTGTGTCGGCCTGATGTCCCCGTGTTGATTTTTTCATATGTTGGTAGGCCAATCTTCACTCGTGGCGCGATCGAGCGGTGAGTGGCCTAGCTAGCTGCGCAGTTTTACTTTCTGGCATTGATGTCTAGATGGCGGGGACCATTTTGGGCAGGTCAATGCGTGGTCTTGGATGAGACTGGCGACTGGCTCAGCTTTTCTGCGTAGTATTTGCGGTGTGCTTTCGGGCTTGTTATTTGATTGTCGTGCGTGGTTTCAGGTCGTGCATGCATGCCGGTTGGAGGTCAGTGTGATTGCGGGTTTCTTGTACACGTTGCGCATTGCGTGTAATTAGTCGGGGGTCCGAATTATTGTCTGTGCTGCGGCGCTTGCTGAAGCTCTTATAGGCATCGAGATCATGACGTCCGCGAAAGGCGTGGCACGAGCTTTGTGTGTTTCGTGTTGGGTGAGTTTGCGTAGCTTGTTCCTAACTGCTATAACATCCGGTCACACATCTTCCTCATCCTCGGCGTGGGGTTGCTAGATTTTTAACTCAATTCTTCTCCTCGCCCGGAACTCTTCTCCTCGCTCATCCCTGGAGCGCCCAGCTTCAGAGTGTCCTTGGAGTGCTCAGCACTAGAGTGTGTTTGGAGCGCACAGCCTCAGACTGCCCAACCTCAGAGCGTCCCTGGAGTGCCCAACCCCAGAATGGCCCAAACCCACGGCTCTGAAATTTATGTTTTTGTGGCCCTTTCCGGATCCCCTCCACTCCAAGCCACGATGCTGCTTGGTCCTTTTTCAGACACTCTCCAAGTCACCAGATTTGTTTGTTTTTTGCTTTTCCAGACCCTCTGCAAGCCTCCAAGCCCCCAAACAGCCTTTTCCAGACCCCCTCCAAGCCCCCAAATTTGGGCCCCCTCCAAGCCCCCAAATTTGGGTTTTTGGCTTTTCAATCCCTGCCGAGCCCCAAACTTGGTTTTTGGCCTTTTCTCCAAGCCCCCAAATTTGGGTTTTTCCCCTCTAAGCCACCAAATTTGGATTTTCGGCCTTTTCAAGCCTCCAAACTTGGTTAGCCTTTTCCAGACCCCCTCCAAGCCCCCAAATTTGTTTTTTTGGCCTTTTGCAGACCCCCTCCAAGCCTCCAAATTTGTGTTTTTGGCCTTTTTCAAGCCCCCAAATTTTGGTTTTGCGCTCCCAGCTGCAGCCCGGCTGATGGAGAATCAAGTTTCTGAGATTCAGGGGGAGAGCACAAGCTGCAGTTGATGTTGGAGCGTATGAATGACGCCCCTGAGACAACCTGGCCTTCTCAATTAAGCCTGCGAGCGCACTGAGCTGAGCCATCGGAAAGGAACAGCAAGATCGTCGGCTTCACCGAGCCCAGAGAAGAAAGGCCGATCGTTGGAAACTGCATGTTGGCCGCTGCTGACTCATGCGGCCTTCGACAGGCCCAAGACAGCAGCCGAAAAAGAGGCAGGGCGGCCCAGGAAGCCAAAGAAGGAGAGATGCTTTGAGTGCATGGGCCGTGAATGTGGCCGACTTAGGGTTCAGGCTTGGGATTTAGGTTTCATGTTTCAGGATCCCGAGCTGAATCTGTAGCTGTGACGGTTTAGAGTCCAGGGTTTGGCGTCGTTACCTTTACAACCTGGCATCAAGCTATCGCAATCCGGAAGTCTGGCGTACTTCCCTTGGTCACATTCGTGGACTTGCGGGTTGGGTGTTTGAAAGATGTGTGTGTGTGTGTGTGTGTATGCGTATGTTATAATATACACATAGGCACATACATACATACATTCTGGTTTACGCCTACGCACAACTGTTTGTTCGTACATGGAATTAAGTTGATCATGACATCAGCTCTGCATCCAGACCCCTCCAAGCCTCCAAATTTGTGTTTTTGGCCTTTTCCAAACCCCCGCCAAATTTGGGTTTTTGGCCTTTTCCAGACCCCCTCCAAGCCCCCCAAATTTGGGTTTTAAGCCCCCAAATTTGGGTTTGTGGTTTTCTCCAAACCCCCTCAAGCCCCCAAATTTGGGTTTTTGGCCTTTTCCAGACCCCCTCTAAGCCACCAAGTTTGTGTTTTTGGCCTTTTCCAGACCCCCGCCAAGCCCCCAAATTTGGGTTTTTGGCCTTTTCCAGACCCCCTCCAAGCCCCCAAATTGGGCGCTTCAGCTCTGCAACCCTGTCTTGCGTTGCTCTGCTCCCTTTTGCTTTGCCTCGGCCTTACCCCGGTGCCTTCAATTTACTTAAACCTTCGTTCGGGCTCTTGTTTCAATTTGCCTAAACTGCCTCTTGCTTCTCGAAAAAATTTACGAGTTTTCTTAAACTGAATTGCGGTTGTCGGTTGCTTTCCATCAAACCCGCTTTCCGTCTGCTCTTCAAACCACAACCTGCGCTGGCGCATCTTCGGCGCAAGCCGTCTAAATTTAGGTTTTAGGGTTTGGGGCTTGGGGTTTAGGTTTTAGGTTCTAGGGAGGTTTTTGGGGTTTAGGGTTTGGAATTTCAGGGTTTAGGGTTGAGGGTTTGGAGTTTAGGGTTCAGGTTTTAGGGTTTAGGGCTGGGAGTTTAGGGTTTAGGTTTATAGAAATTGTGTAGGGTTTGGGTCCGGTTTTGACCGAAAGTTTTGTTTTTTTTGATTTGTCAGTTCGGAGTTTTCGCTTGCTGGGCTGGGGTGGCTGGGTGGGCTGGGCTACGAAGCGTTGAAATTGTTTTGGGTTTGGGTCCTAGAAATTGTATAGGGTTTGGACCGGAACGTTTTGACCGTTTTTGATTTGTCAGTTCACAGAATTGGTATAGGGTTTGGGTCCTGGGTTTCGAGCGAAAGTTTTGAGCAGTTTCGTGTTTTGCTTTCGTGTTTTGATTCTGGGAGTGGGCTGGGCTGGGGTTGGGGCTAGCTGGAGCCGGGGTTGCGGCTGGGGCTGGGGTTGGCGGATTGGGGAAATTGCATAGGGTTGGGGTTCGGGGTTTTGACCGAAAGGTTTGACCGAAACGTTTTGAGCGGGTTTTCTTTTTTAACTTGAGGTTCTCATTTTGGGAATGGCGGGCTGGGGTCCGAGCTGGCTGGTGGAGGCTGGGGGGGGGGGCTGGCTGTGGGCTGGCTGGGGCTGGCGATTGGGCTGGGTTGGGCTGGCCCTGGCTGGCTGCTAGATTTGAAGGCTGGCTGGGGGCCGGGGCTGGGGGCTAGGCTTGGCTGCTGTGATTGGGGCTGGGGCTGGGCTGGGGGTGGCTGGACACGTTTAATGAAAATTTGAAACTAATGAAAACGTAGTTCGAAGCGAAATCCGCACAGTTTCTATTTATCCTGCTCTTGTAGAATTTAGGGCTGGGAGTTTAGGGTTTAGGTTTTAGGGTTTGGGGCTTGGGGTTTAGGTTTTAGGGTTTAGGGAGGTTTTTAGGGTTGAGGGTTTGGAGTTTCAGGGTTTAGGGTTAAGGGTTTGGAGTTTAGGGTTCAGGTTTTACGGTTTAGGGCTGGGAGTTTAGGGTTTAGGTTTTAGGGTTTAGGGCTGGGAGTTTAGGGTTTAGGTTTTAGGGTTTGGGGCTTGGGGTTTAGGTTTTAGGGTTTAGGGAGGTTTTTAGGGTTTAGGGCGTTTAGGGTTTGGAGTTTCAGGGTTTAGGGTTTAGGGTTAAGGGTTTGGAGTTTAGGGTTCAGGTTTTAGGGTTTAGGGCTGGGGGTTTAGGGTTGAGGTTTTAGGGTTGAGGTTTTAGGTTTTCGGTAGGTTTTTAGGGTTTAGGGCTGGGAGTTTCAGGTTTTAGGGTTTAGGTTTTAGGTTTTAGTGAGGTTTTTAGGGTTTAGGGTTTGGAGTTTCAGGGTTTAGGTTTCAGGGTTTAGGTTTTAGGTTTTAGGGAGGTTTTTTGGGCCTTTTAGGGTGTAGGGTTTGAAGTTTAGGTTTTAGGTTTTAGGGTTAAGGGTTTGGGGTTTAGGGTTCAGGTTTTAGGGTTTAGGGCTGGGAGTTTAGGGTTTAGGTTTTAGGGTTTAGAGCTTGGGGTTTATGATTTAGGTTTCAGGGTGTAGGGTCGGAGTTTAGGTTTTAGAGTTTAGGGTTTGGAGTTTAGGGTTTAGGTTTAGGGCTGCGAGTTTAGGGTTTAGGTTTTAGGGTTTAGGGCTTGGGGTTTATGATTTATAGGCTTCGGGGTGTGGGGTCGGAGTTTAGGTTTTAGGGTTTAGGGTTTGGAGTTTCAGGGTTTAGTTTTTAGGGGTCTAGGCAAAGCCCTAGACGGTCTAGGGCTTTAGGGATGTCAATTTTAGGAATTTGAGTTTAAGGGTTTTTGGTTTTGGGGTTGGACCTGGGTTTAGGGTTTAAGGGCTTCTCCTTGTTAGCAGCGGGTTGTTGCAGTTGCGTTCATACAAATCCCTGGGTTTTGGTTTTGTCGGAGCTGCACGGGTAGTCGGAGGCAGTCACTAGCGGGCTGCATGAGGTTTCAACCGGTGGGCAACTGCATTTTGCAGGTCTTGGGCGAGTGTAGCTTGACGGTGAGCATAAAGCATCTCTGTCGCTCTGTCTTCAGCATTCTAGGTGTCATCGTTGCCAATGTTTTCACTATCAACCTTGGTTGCTAGGAGGTCGAGGATGGGAGGACTCATATCACTCTAAGATTGTCTGACGCGCGCACCATGTTTTTTCAGTTTGGGCTGTCCTAGGATCTACGGTTGGATAGTCTTGGAGCTCTTGGCGCTAGGAGGTATACTATACAGAGTCTGATTAATTTAGTAGTGCGAGCCCTATAGCTGCAAAAGTAGATATACCGAGTTAAACTATGATATGCACCGAAACCCCTTGCAATTTATGCATGATTCTGTATGAAAAGGCGTCTCGCACTCTATCAAGCCTTGCGAAAAGCCAAAAGCCGTCTCTTCTAACTATGACGGCCCCTACATAAGCATCGAGGTTAGGGGGCTTTCGGTGCCCAAGAGAGGGAAGCTCAAAAGCAGTAAAGCCTTAGCCCCGAAACCTAATCCAATTTTTGCTGTTGTTAGGATGGTCTGGGAGTTTTGGGGCTTAGGTGCGACATTGTCTGGCTCCTGGGTCAAGGAGGATAGATTCTAGGATACCTCCTTCGCCGGCGGTCAGTTTTTGTCGAACCATTCGTTTTGTGCCGGGGTTTAATGTTCTTCATGTTTTGTTTTCCTCGAGCCCTTCATCCTACATTTCCAGGCCGAAGGGGGGCCGCAAGGCCCTGAAGTTATAGGAGATGTTTAAATGCAGTGCTTGCAAACTCCCTTGAAGTCACTTTCCTGGAACCTATCAGACGGTAGATTGGTTTACAGCTGGACCCTCACAGTTATTTCAGATATCTGCGAGAAGGTTTCATTAAGGCAGATGCCTTGGGAGGATCCGAGCTCCCTTTTGTGAAAGCAACTGCCGCATGACGAGGTTGCTGATGTCGTAATCGTCATCACAGATCCGCTCGGGCAGGAGGAGCATCGTGGGAATGGCAGCCCGGTACTTCCCAAAAGGTACACCTCTCGCTGATGATGCTGCTGCTCGTATTGCTGCCGTGACGACGACTTTCTTGCGACAGCGACTACGACAACGATTGCTACTGCTGCTGCTGCTGCTGCTGCTGCTGCTGCTGCTGCTGCTGCTACGACTACGACCACTACTACACTGCTGAGGCCCTAGGCTATTGCTACTGCTGCTTCTACTAGCTCTTCCGTGCTTGTGCCTCGGCAGCTGCATCAGCGGCAGAAGCACTTTCTGCGGGACCAGCAGGATTGCTTGTCGCAGTGGTGGTGGTGCTGCTGGCAGTGCCGTTGTTGCTGGTGGAGCCGGTGGTGCTGGTCATGCTGCTCATGCTGGTGTGGCGGTGCTAATGGTGCCGGCGGTGCTGGTGGCGCAGGTGATGCTGGTGGTGATGCTGTGCTTAGTAGTTGTAATGGTGGCGGCAGTGGTAGTGGTAAAGGCAGTGGTAGTGATAGTAGTGGTGGTAATCGTCGTCGTAGTGGCAATGGCAGTTGCAGTAGTAGTAGTAGTAGTAGTAGTAGTAGTAGTAGTAGTAGTAGTAGTAGTAGTAGTAGCAGTAGTAGTAGTAGTAGTAGTAGTAGTAGTAGTCTCAGTAGCAGTAGTAGTAGTAGCAGCAGTAGTAGTAGCAGTAGTAGTAGCAGTAGTAGTAGCAGCAGTAGCAGTAGCAGTAGCAGTAGCAGTAGCAGTAGCCGCAGCAGCAGCAGCAGCAGCAGCCGGTGCAGCAGTGGCAGTAGCAGTGCTCGTATAGTAGCAGAGCAACAATAGCATTCTCAGCAATGCCAACAGAGTTAAGCTAAATGCACAGCACTTGATGAGGACACGAATCGACTACCGGCTGTTGGCGAAACCGCACCACGTGCTTGTTTGCCACACCGATACTTCAGATTTACGGCTAATTCTTTCTGCACTTTGCCCGGGGATCCAGACAATATGCTGTGCAGTTCGCGTTCTGTTAAACTACAGCTTGTTAGTGAACTTGGGCATCTGCAGACGCATCCTTGTGAAATCAAGCCACATGCGCATTCCCTAACTCTATAAGATCCCCTGCGAGACTTCTGGGTTCCCTGAACCATGAAGCCCCCCAATTGTGGTCATAATGCTCTCTTGCCTCAGCCCTTATGCTTATGATAGCCTTCTTTAAGGCCCTATAGCACCCCGGAGCTATGCTGGTACTTGTAGCCAGGTTCAATTCTCCAGCGGGGCCATTGCCTACGTCGTTGCACTGGGCGACTTGTGTCCCTCTCCTGAATATGCGGGGCCTAGCAACCGGCAGAAGGACTGTACCTATAGTCTCCATTAATCATTGTAGTTATTTTTTGGGGTTACCGTTTGGGATCCTCATTATATAATTGGTTAAACCACAAAATAAGGAACTACAATGGAGACTACAGGTAGTTTCGGTCTTGGGCACTCCTGTGAGCCGGAAACCCAAAGCTCTGAGCTGTCTAAGCTCCGAAACCGTACACTGTAGCCAGATGAAGCCCCTAAACACCCTAAACCCCTAAACCTTAAACCCCTAAACCCTAAACTTTAAACCTTTAAAAGCCCAAACAAAGGCTTCGCTGGAGTGCTGACGAACGTTGCCGACGAGGCGAACTGACAGCTTCAGGGCTCTCGCGGTTTAGGGTTTAGGGGTTAAGGGTTTAGGGTTCAAGGTGTGTAGGGCTTTGGGAATTTAGGCTTTCAGAGTTTGAGGTTTTGGGGCTTTTGAGCTGAGGACTCCCCTCTTTTCGGGAAAATCATCGGGTTCCGTTTAGATGTGCTCTGGCTTTGGCGCAGTGCGGGCAGTACCGCAGCGCAAGCCCAAATCTGGGTTTTTCTCAACGAGTTTAAGTTGAGCTACCAGAATAGGGATCTAAAGTACAATATGGTTTCCTGATTACGGTAACTTAAGGTACATCCTTTCATAAGAACCCAGAAAAAGGCTCGAAGCCCTGGCTCCCACGCCGGCGCCGCCACCCCAGCCACCAGCCGAACAGAGTCGGCTCCGAGCCCTAAGCCCTGAGCCGGAAGCTAGGATGCCCAGTAGTACCCTTATTCCCTTTTTGTAGTCCTAGGTTTCTGATAAAGTTACCCAATACCAAAAAGAGAGGCCTTTTTATTCTTAGGTTACTGGGTATCCTAGGAAGCCTCCCTCCCGAGTTTAGGGAGTTTATGGGTTAGAGGTGCAGGGCTTAAGGGCTTTAGGGTACAGGGGTTAGAGGTTTAGGGTTTAGAGGCTTAGGGCCCGGGGCTTAAATCTCAAGCAACTGCTCCGAAGCTCAAAGCCCTCAAAGGTTGAACATGTCAAGAAACCGCTCAAAAACCCTTGTAAAAACCCTTGTAGAGCCTTCTTCCGGCTAGCATTTCTGAGGTGGAAGAGGGAGATTCTTACCAGATCCTCCCCCGCGCCTCGATGCTGCGAATCCAGCCTCCAGAGGCATGACCAGAAAAAACACTATAATATAGGGGCCTTAATGATTAGAATGGGTTTTGGGGTTTCTTATGCTATAATGACAGTAAGGAACCGTCAAAACCATATTAGTAACTATTTAGGCCCAATATAGTATTGGCTTAGGGTTTGTTTTTGGTTCAGGGTTTATAGGGCTCTGAATAACTCGTGCATAAATAAAGATACGAATACTGCTAGTATTCCCGTAGAGTCCTTGTATGGTGGTACTACATTTTGACAACATACCCCAAACCCGACTCGAATCGTTACGGCCCCTCCACTGCACTGATTCGGCTTTGGCAAGATTTAGAATTCAGGATCCGGGGTGTAAGGTTTGGGGTTTGGTTTTGGATGTAGGGTTGGGTTCTGGATTTATAGTTACTTTGGAATATATGCCAGACTACATGAAACAACAGTGAATTTCGCACTGAATTATGGAGCAATTGTACATGGCAAGACTGCTAAGATTTTCCTACAAGTTGGACACTCGACCCTGAAGCTGACCTTGGCCTGAACAACACGCTTAGCCGGCAGAATCCCGTGATAGATGTCTACATATTCGTTGCGCCCCTGGCTAAGGATCCCCTCGGCTGTAGAAAAGAAGCATCTGTTCAGGGCTTAGAACACCGCCCTATAGAATCCCCCAAACCCCTAAATCCTGAACCGCTGCAAGCATCTGCTCCTTGTCGGGATAGGCCCTGAAAAACTGCCAGCCAGGCCGGAGGAAAGCTCTTGGACTACCTCGGATACGACCGCCTTGGGAACAGAGCTTGGGGTGATTTCGGGTTCGAGTCGAGACAAGGATGGTCGAGACAAGGATGGTCAAGGTGATCAGTGGTGTTTTTGGGGGTAACGTGTCAAGGTGGTCAGGGTATCTGAATAGGCTTACCTTTGTGATGGAAAGATTTGGTAGGTCTGAGAGCTCTACACCAAAACGCCAAAACTACACTATAAGAGCGCCGCGCACTCCCAAACGGTTACCAAGCTTCTGGTTCCTGCTTACTGAAGTCTCCATTCCTTGTGAGTTGAGTTTTGCATGTGGGGCCTGGGGCATGCTTGTTCAGTCATTCCCGGTTTGTTTAAGATTCCGGGTTCCGCGTCTTTGACGTATCCCCAGCTGCGCTCCAGCATGGCTAGTCACATGCTGATCAGGAAGTTCAGACTCTTACTTAAAGTGCTGTGTGCGGGGTGTTGGTTTATGGTTTAAGGCTTACCTGGGCCCCATAAGTATGTAGAATTATAGCCTTTTATAGGTTTTGGGCCGTTATTTTACCTACTTTTGGGGGTCTAGGTAGGGTTCAGAGTATAGTAGACTTCTTTATATCGGACGGAGTCCGTAGGCGAGTATGAATCTTACGAGCTAGTCAGAGCTTTGAGGGTCTAGGATGCCCAGTAGTACCCTTATTCCCTTTTTGTAGTCCTAGGTTCCTTATAAAGTTACCCAATACCAAAAAGAGAGGCCTTTTTATTCTTAGGTCACTGGGTATCCTAGGGGTCTGAAGTGTAGGATCTGCTTGTCGCAGCAGGAGTTGGGTAGCCAGCATGGGCCTCGGATGCGCTGAGCTTTGGGATTCCGTGTTGAATATAGGAGCCTTAGCCGTTGGAATAGGGTGTTGGGGTATATGATACTATAGTAATAGTAATACTATAACAGCTTCTACGTTCGCACCAGCAAAATTCTAGATAGTATAGGCAACTATCAAGGCTCCTTCTCTAAACCCCCATAGAAGCATTTATAGTTATCCTTATAGAGCCCTTTTCAGGAGCCCTTTAAAGGATCCCTAGTCTAATGATTTAGGGCCCTATATTAGGGCTCTTGGCTTCTATCATAGGGATCCTTAGGGGTGTAGGGGGGAGGGGTGTAGGGGACTATATTTCCTTAAATAGGCCTTATTAGTCCTTATTATGGGCCTTAAGGCCCCCTACCCCCCCTCCCCCTACACCCCTAAGGATCCCTATGATTCTAGGCTCTAGGCTTTCGCTGAGGCTCTAAGGTCTCGTGTTTGGGATTTAGGGCTCTTGTCTTCAGTCTCAAAGCTCTTGGCTCTGGTTTAGGGTCCAGAAAGTTTAAGGTTTAAGGTTTAGGGCCTAAGGTTTAGGGTTTAGGGTCCAGAAGTTTAAGGTTTAGGGCCTAAGGTTTAGGGTTTAGGGCCTAAAGTTTAGGGTTTAGGGCCTAAAGTTTAGGGTTTGGGGTCTAAGGTTTAGGGTTTAGGGCCTAAAGTTTAGGGTTTGGGGTCAAAGGTTTAGGGTTTAGGGCCTAAAGTTTATAGGGTTTAACGACTCTATAGTGTTCAGGGCTCCGTGTTTGGGGGGTGGGGAATGCTCACAGTCATGATCGTCGAAGAAGTTCCCATGGTTTCGTGTCTCGTCCACAGAGCGAAGAAGACACATGAGATCTTCTTCTATCAAGGTATTGGATTCAGATATGGGTGGTTGTCAAAATCAAGGTCAGCTTTTTGGGTACCCTAAATAATCGGTGCCGTATTATAGTAGGGACCCAAAATGGACCCTAATTTTGACAACCACCCATATTTGGGCCAGAGGGTTCGACACTAGGACGTCTTGTGGGCTTCCCATGGATTCAAGACCAGATAGCCTTCTTGAAGCCATGGTTGTGCATTCTAGGATTGGGACTTTGGCGTCGGAGCCTCCGTCGCCAATGACGGTAGGTCAGATGCATCATCGACAGCATCAACTGCAGCATCAACGAAGTTCCGGAATAGCACAAGCCCTTAAAGGAACCCATATATCTGCCCTAAACCCTAAACCCCTATACCCTAATGTACATAACATTTGTTATAGGACACAACATAATACGTCATAGATAACATATCGTATATCACAGTTTAAGAGCCCAAAACCTCCAAAGCCTCACAGAGATCTGTTTTCCTTCTGAGGCCCGGTGAGCTGACGCAGGGGGAGCGGGAGAAAGCGGTTTCCCTCTTCAACGAGGCTCGTGCAGCCTGCAGAATCAGAGTAGAGTTATTAGAATAGGATTCCTTGAATTGAAGTGCTTTCATAAGGGATCTATAAGAGGGTTTTGTGACATAAGGGCCTGAATAATTCGAACAGGGTGTCGGGGCATAGTATACTATACTTCCAGCATAACAAGGAACCCCCAAAATAGTAGTCTTAATTGTTAGGCCCCTGCAGTACTGTTCTGGGTTGTAGTGTAATTAGCTACATTGCGACTTCAAGGGGAAGCTGTTATCAAAGATGAAGACTCCTTTAGTGGGGCTCACCAGGGTTTGACGGGATGTTGGTCTTCAGGGCTTGAAGTCGCGGATCAGGGCTGAGGGCTTCAGCGGCGTAGGGCTTAGCTTTTAAGTGAGTTGTCAGAAAGAGTTGCATGTGAAACCCTTGGCTACGCCGCCCAACATGGTTAGGGGAGCCTTCAGTGGGAGTGATAGTGTCACTGTCTGTTGATCAGCCTTTGCTAGCTGTGTGAATTCCTGTATTGGTTATTGGTTCGTCAGGGGTTCGAGTTCTATCATAGGGACCCTGGGTAGGGGACTATACTTTCTTAGATGGCCTTTTTTATGTCCTTATTCTGGGTATTAAGGCCTGCTCCCCCCCTCCCCCTACCCCCCCCCCCTAAGTGTCCTGATGATTCTATGTATCATACGAAGCTAAGCCTTGACTTCAGAATACCCTATTTCAAATTTCAATTCAGAGCTTTCCGGTCCCTCTCTTAGGATCAGCTATTGCATCGCCCCACGGCCCCGAAGCGTTGAGGTGTAGATTAAGCCGATGAAGCCTAGGCCCCATGTGCCTTGAGCAAACCAAACCCTACCACCCCAACCGCCCAAACCCTAAACCCTAACTCCATACCCTGAATTCGTCTTTCAGTCCTCAACCTCCCAGCCTTCATTTTTCCAAAACCCTACATGGGACCCTAAGCCTTAAACCCTATCCTCTCCCCTTCAAGCGCTGCGCACCTTCCCGAGCCTCCAGAAGTTTCCAAGGGGATCGAGGGTTTGAGGATTGGGTTGTGGATTTAAGGGTTTGTGCTTCTGTTTTTGGTGTGCCGTGAAGGTTTTATGTTTTAGGTGAGACGGATTTTTACCATAGGTATGCTCACTTGAATGGCTTGAGAGCGGGATGTCTTGGCTGCGGTGTTGTGGCTTTTTGGGCGTCTCTTTGAATCCATCTGAGTATCACACTTAGATCCGATGTGCAGTCTCGCGTTTTGTGGCGTTCTGTCTTCGTATCTGCGCAAAGATCTATGTTTTACATCTGCTTGCTGGTCGTTTCTGCTGGCAGATCGTTGGCATGGTTCGCCGGCAGCGCATCAATGCGCCGATGCACGCAGGATCCCTCGGGCGTGAGTTCTGCTTCAGGTTCAAGCCTATGGAAGCATCCAGGGGCCTAAATTTAGATAGTTACCTATACTATTTTGGGGTTTCCTTAATATGGTTATAGTATAATGGGCCTCAAAACTCTATTCTAATTATGATTAGTAAGGCCCCAATATTAATCCTTAACACTGAAGACCCATTTGGGCTGGCTCTAACGCGTTCCTTCGTTGCTTTGTGGAACACAAGTACATGCAACATCTTCTGATTCTTCTGGCTTGGCATCGGCCACGCTAAACATCAAAAAGCCGTTGGGCAAAGAGTTGCTCAATAAGCTGAGCCCGGAAACTGTTATGGTGCCAATACCAGCCGTGAGATTACATATGCAAGATATGGTATGTGATTTTTGTGGTTGTATGCATTTCAATAAATATGGCTGGTAATTTCAAGGACGACGACTGCTCTTGACTTCTCCCCTTGCAAAGATTGCATCAGCAAACACGGGCCTAAGCTGGCACGACTGGACTAGCAACAGTGCGACAGGCTCTTCGAAATTTCAGTCTTACACGAACTGGATCTGAAAAGACTGCAGTTTGTGGCAGGCGTCATGGGGCTGGATGCCTTCGTGCCGATCGGACAGGGGTCTTGCCAACGCGATTGTGGTTCTTCCGATGATGGTTCTTCTAGTCGAAGCTCCGAAGCTTTCAACCACGTGGCAGCCATGCAAATACTGACAATAATATAAACCCTCATGTCCGTAGCCGACTGTCCACCACTAGATGGTAATCCAGTACCAGCTTGTACCACATCTATTCCAGCTTAAGTGGGCGATGATGTTGCAGTTTGGGGATATATGGGAGTTTCAGAAAAAAGGGACCCTAATGTTGTACCCTAAATAGTAAGATCCTTACTGTAAGGACCCCAAAATAAGGTACCTTTAATTTTAACGCTACGCCGCCCGCCTCGGCTCTGTAGTGGCAGGGGTTAAGGCCTTCCAGCCATGCCGCCCGGAGCAAGAAAAAACAACACAGAAAGAGCCTGAAAAGAAAGACAGGCAGTGGATTGACGACGCAAAAGCCAAAGCGGGGGCGAGGAAGACGAAACGAGGGCCGGGGAGAAGAAGTGGGAGCAGGAAAGAGGGAAGAAAAAGGGGGGGAGGGGGGAGGGAGGGGGGGGGAGGGAGGGGGGGGGGGGGGGGGGGGGGGGGGAGGGGGGGGGGAGGGGGGGAAAGGGGGAAGGGGGAGGAAAAAAAGAGGGGGGAGGAGGCCTGGGAGGGGGCGGGTAGGCCCGCAAATCAAAGAAAATGAGGGGAGGCCGGGCAAGGGGGTGGCAAACGAGCGCAAAAACAGGGTGTCACCAAACATTTGGGCTGCAGGGAGGAGGATTAGGTGGAGGGTACCTGAGGTAACCACCAAAACGCCTGGGCCTGTGGCCTCGGCGGATTGTCTTAATGTTTTCCTGCAGACCAGTTAAGGCCTTCCAGCCATGCCGCCCGGAGCAAGAAAAAACAACACAGACAGAGCCTGAAGGCAATGCAGGGGGAGAAGAAGTGGGAGCACGAAAAAAGGGGGGGGGGGCGGGAAAGGGGGGGGGGGGGGGGGAGGGGGGGGGAGGGGGGGGGGGGGGGGGGAGGGGGGGGGGGGGGAGGGGGGGGGAGGAGGGGGGAGGGGAGGGCGGGGGGAGGGGGGAGGGGGTGGGAAGGAAAAGGAAAAAAGAGGGGGGAGGAGGCCTGGGAGGGGGCGGGTAGGCCCGCAAATCAAAGAAAATGAGGGGAGGCCGGGCAAGGGGGTGGCAAACGAGCGCAAAAACAGGGTGTCAAACATTCGGACTGCAGGGAGGAGGATTAGGTGGAGGGTACCTGAGGTAACCACCAAAACGCCTGGGCCTGTGGCCTCGGCGGATTTTCGTAAACTGCCATATGGGTTTAGAGCTTCATGGTCCCGCATCTGGTCTTAAAGGGCCCCCCGCGATTACCCCGAGAGTCGCGGGGTACCAGACGTCACATGCAGACTTTCCGAAGGAGGTGAAGGGAGGATAGAGGCTCTTAAAGATGAGCAGTATACGATAGAAGCGGCCCCCACCTGTAATAGTGGTATAATAGGAATATAATAGGGCCCTTATAGTCACTATTACAGGGTGGGGGCAGCTTCTAAAGTATAAGATAGGGGCCTTCATGCTTACCTCTAATTTTCGGGAGGGCTCCTCGTTCAAAGTATAATATGATGGGCCCCAAACCCCTATTCCAATTAGTAAGGCCCCTGTACTAGTTCATTCAATCCTTATCTGTGGCCTTGCAAGCAAGCCCCTGAAGTTGCATTCGACGGATTTCCATTGCCCTGTCAACTTTTCGGCCGCGTTTAGGGTGCAGGAGGCATTTGACCTAAATTCGGGATTCGTTTCAATTTAGCTGTTCTGTCGGTTACTGCAAGAAGACCCTCAAAGGCACCGCGATCGCAAGAAGAACCATAGGCACCGGCAAGAACAACTGTGCAAGCACGCCCAGCGTTTCGGCTGCCAGGACAGCAGGTAGCTGTCCGCTAGTTCTGCCTATGGATCCCGTCAACAGCTCCATTCCCCACACAAGCTGCCCGGAACGACCCCCTTCACCCGAAGCAGCCCTGCCCAAAACGTCGCTGAGAGCAGCCGACCCCCAAGCTTTAGTGCCGAATCGTAAGTTCGACTCTTAATTTTATGAGATCGATTTCAACATGAGCCCTAATTTTATGAGTTCGACTTCAAAACTTTATGAGCCCTAAATCTAAAACTCTGCTCCGGCCCACCAGCATTTGATCATGGAGCCTTTTGAGATGCAGGTTTGATATGCTGGGCATGGGAATCAAGTCGGTCCAGGGTCTAGAGTGTGCAAATACTGGGGGATGCTGTACCTCGGATATGCGGGTTTAGTTTAGGGTGTTTTCGGGTTTAGTATAAGGTTTAGAGTACGATGCCCCGCTAGCGTTCCCTGAATCGCAGGAAGCACGTGTATTCCAACCTCGAAACTTTTTGGGTTTGGAGGGAATTGGTGGGGTTTTCCTTTCAAGCTTTGCAGGTATGCTTACTTCTACAGTGCGTCTGTGAACTAAGCCATACCAGTGATCCACGCCAAAAACGTCAACACGAAAGGACAATGGTTCACATTGATGGCCGTAAGTAGAATCTGAATGGTTGAAACAGTGAAGACAGTAACAAAGGCAACAGTCAGTAGTAGCATATTTACAGTAGTAACAGTAGCAACACCGAATGTCGGTTTTTAACAGGGTATTAGCAGTAGCTATAATAGTTCTGATCGTAAATGCTGGTAGCAGCATACGGTTGATGATATAAACCCTGCATCACCTCAATGACCCTAAACTTTTTCGATCATAGTATGTTCTTTATTATGGGTAGTGCAGGATTTATGTCATCAACCGTGGTAGTCATAATATGGAACGCGGCCTGAGATCCTTGAGCTTGAGCTTGAACATACCGGCAGTAGTTTGGTTTAGGGTTCAGGGTTTAGGGCTCAGGGTTTAGGGGTCTAGAGCTTTGGGTTTAGGGTTACATAAAGTTCAGGACTGTGGGGCTTTGTGGGTTGGGATCGAGGTTCTGAGGGTTCCGGGTTTAGGTTTGACTCGCTTTGTTCTATGTGGCTATGTGGGTGGTTGTCAAAATTATGGTCCCTTTTTTGGGTCCTTATTATAATACGGCACATAATATTTAGGGTACCCAAAAAGGGACTTTAATTTTGACAACCACCCATGTGCTTTAGGCGCTGGAGGGACTTTGGGTCCTAAGTCCTTTGCCCCGGCCTAGAATCTCCATCTTTAAGGGAACTCGAAGACGTACGAAGGCCGATTTTGCTTTTTGCAAAACTAAAACAGTTGGTAGAAAGACGGAACCATGGTGATGATGATGATGATGATGAGGAGGCTCATCATGCTTGATCGCGGCTGGTGCTTGTGATGATTATCTTGCATACCACGAGAGGAACCGCAATCCTCATTGATCTGATCTCGTTGTTCCTCCAGAAGCATCACGGGCATTATGGGGATGGGTATGTAGGGTGCAACGTACCTGGCTTATAATCGACTCATCCCAAAAAGGAAAGTCATGTCCGGGCTATCATCGCTGAAAGTGGGGTACATTTATCAAGGCTACACTGCTCCGCTGCTTAGTCTGGCATGTATGCTAATCCTGCTTGCCGGAGGATCCTTGTACCCCAAACCCCTAAGCCCTTACCCGCTAAACCCTAAGCCCTAAACCTCTAAACCCTAAACCCCTAAACCCTACACCACCCTGGGCCCACGAAGCCCTCAGGCCCCCCAGGACACGAACGCCTGAACCTATATGGGGATTTCCGAAATTAGAGGGTACCTTCTTTTGAGGTCCTTATGATAAGGATCCCACTATTTAGGGTTTAGGGTTCCCTATTTTCGGAAACTCCCTAAACCCTAAACCCTTTATAGAACCCTTATAGCTCCCTTTAAGGAACCCTTTAATTTGCTAGATTTCGGAAACTCCCATATCCTGTATATACCCATTATATAGCCCATTATAGGGAAGGGGTCCCCATTAAGGGTCCCTCTTTTTCCCCTTTGACCCATATCCCAAAACCCTAAACCCTCAATAGAACCCTATAGATCCCTCAAGGGAGCCCTTCTGGTACCCTTTAAAGGAACCCTAAAGGGTCCCCCATTTTCGGAAACCCCCAAATATGGGTTCAGGTCACGGAGCTTTGGAGCCCGGTCTCTGCGGCATGCCCCGCAGGCGAAGACCCCAGAGGGCCTGCTCTGAATCCTATGGGGGCTCGGTGGGAGTTTCCGAAAATTAGGGGTCCTTATTTTGGGGTCCTTTATAATCATAATCAGGATCCTACTATTTCGCGCCCGATCTTGGGGTCCCCTATTTTCGGAAACTCCCTGGCAGGTAGGTAGGGAGGTAGGTAGGTCGGTAAGTAAGTGACACTATGGTCATTGAAGTATGATGTTCAGTTATGGGCTTTAGCGTGCTTTGACTTTCACTGGATCATGGACACAAGTTGGTGCATCTCGGTGAGGCCGATGGGTTGAAGGGTCCAGGGAAGAACGGTTGCAGTTAAAGGCCTGAAGAGATCAGATTGCAAGGTTCCAGAGTCCAAGATCTGAGGCTTAAGGCTACAAGTTCGGCCTTAGCCATGAATCCCCAGATGAAGGAGGGTCGAATTAAGGCGACTTTGCCGGTCCGAAGTGAGAAGTGGCACGGAGTCGGGCTTGCATGTATGTATGTATGTATGGATGTGCGTATGTGCACAGTTAGTGTTAAAGCGTGCATGTATATGTATGTGTGTGTGTATGTATGTACGCGTGCGCATATAGAGGTAGATAGGAAAACATGCTTCGTTGTTCATTTCTGCTTATGTGTAAAAGTTCAGGTGTTGTCGCATGATCCTTCCATCTACCGCACATGCACTCATTTTACTCATGGTCACTCATCATCTACATATGTGTTTATATCCTTTCATTGATGCTTTCATTTGTTCGGAGATTCCGGCACACACAAATAACATGTGCAAGACTATACATAGGAGAGTGAGCGAGAGCAAGAACGAGAGCGAGATGGCGAGGGGAGAGGGAGACTCTTGATGCGTACGGGGTTCCTTTCAGCTTGCTGTGTCTATTTCCATGACGGACGCGGGATCGGCCGTGTTCGATGGGATGCGCCTCATGCCTAAGTGAATAGAAAGATGCGCGGCGAGGGCATTCTTTGCTCAAGCAACCTCCAAGAAACAAGTCCCTCTTGCGACTTGCCTTCTGTAGCCACTCGGCTGCAGTCAATATGTCCAGCTCTGGCTTAGGGTTTGCCCGGTGCCTCCTTCGTCTTCTTCGGAGTTGGGTTTAGGCTCTTAGGGGCTCAGGATTTAGAGTTTAGGGGTTTAGGGTTTGGGTCCGGGAAGCGCTAGCAGTAGAAGCACGGCACATACTGTTTGATCAGGCTATTCGTCTGGAAACCCTAAATATTGCGTAGCAGGTTGTTCCAGTCTCAAAAACTTAGGCCTCGTAATATAAGGGCCTAAAAAAATACCCATACTATTTTGGGGGTTCCTTAGTATGGTTATAGTATAATGGGCCCAAAACCCTATTCTAATTATCAAATCCCCTACATAAAACTACACCCTATATACTCTCGGCCACAGACTGCAAGCATGCGACCTTGCCCTAGCTTCGGCCGAAACGGACGTCCTCGCTTCTGTGACTTAACGCGTTTTCTTCGTGGTGCGACCTTTGTGGACTAGGGCTTGAAGTTCTAGAGGCAGGTAAACCGCTAGTAAACTTCTCATCGACCAAAAACTAACAACCGTCTCAGCAGCATGAGTCGAATTTGGGTACTGCTTGCTCTTCCTTGGTCATGCACATCATCGCATGATTGAATGGTTCTGCGCAATGCATCCTCCGCTCTCGGAGGTCAAGGTTTGTGTTTTGCGCAAGTTCGGAGCCGTCAATCAAGGTTTTTCACAGTGTTGCCCGTTCATCATATGAGGATACGAGACGAGGGCTGGGGCACAATCCCCATGCTCCTTCGAAACATGGGAAACTCTAAGCCAGCCAAGGGATGCTGGCTAGTCCCGAACGACATTCACCATGAACACAGAGCAGCTGCAAGCCTTAAATCCGCGAATTTCGCTTGACCTTTTGTGTGCCAGGATTGGCTATCGAGCTGAACCCTCGTGATGTCTCGTGATCGTCTGTGTCCTGAACCACATGCTTGCATAGAGTGTAGAGTGTTTGCATCGTCATGTTCAGGAACAGACCTGATGTTTCCGACAACGGTAGGCACCCTGGGCTCAATGAGAAAATGCCAGCGATTGTGCTTTTATGAATCTGCTTGAGAACAGCTGCCATGATAACAGCCGATCGGTACGCAAACCGCCTCTTCCCAAGGTTTTGAAACGTACAATCGGCGCCGACTCCAGTCGCCAACCTGAATCGTTCCAAGCATCATGTAATAGCCGAGCCCTGTACTGCTGGTCTTTAGGCCTTTTTGCTAACAGCCTGAAAACCTGCAAAGTCTCACAACTAGCTAGTCTGCGGAGTTCCTATTAGCCACACGAGCAAACAAAGAACTACATAAGCCAATACTTGTTATACGCACTCACATACACGCACGTCTGTCCCTGGATGAGCGATAAGAGCTTTGGGTGTCTTCGCAGGCTCACTGCAGCTTTGCGCCTGTGTTGTGCGCACCTCAGGGCTGCACTCAGAATTGATGGATTGAGGAGTTTTGAAGGGTTTAAGGGTTGAGGACTTAGGGTTTAGGATTTGGGGTTTAGGGTTTTTGGTTTAGGATTTAGGGTTTAGGAAAGTTTAGGGTTTTGAAGTTTGCCGTCAGGGCGGGGGTTTTCGAGAAGGTCTTCGTGGGTTGCTCGTTCCAGGGCATTACGGTTGGGACTGTAAGGGAGTTTCCGAAAATACGGGACCCTAATATAGCACCCTAAATAGTAGGATCCTTATTATAAGGGACCCAAATTAGGGTACCCCTAATTTTCGGAAACTCCCGTAAAGGTCTTGGGCTTATGTACTGAGGATGGAGTTGTGCAGGTGCATGTAAGACCTCAGCCCGACAGGGCCCCCCACATCAAATTAAACTTGGATACTGCCCCCACTCAGTAACAGTTGGATAATATTCATAATCTAGATACATAAGTCTCTTAATAGTAGCCCTAAATATTCATAGTATAGATACATTAGGACCTTAATAGTAGCCCTAAATATTCATACTATAGATATATTAGGACCTCAATAGTAGCCCTATTATAGACTGGTACTGTATGGGAGTTTCCGAAAATAGGGGACCCTAATATGGTACCCTAGATAGTAGGATCCTTCTTATAAGGGCCCCAAAGTAAGGTACCCCTAATTTCGGAAACTCCCGTATGGGGGCAGTATCCAAAATTAAACCCAGGTAGGCCAGCGGGGTTTCTGTTCTCGATATCTGCGAAGATGCAGGTCGGAAGTTCTAGAGTTTGATTTAGCAGTTCCTGCAGGTAATATCCATGTAAATAAGTAGATAAACCATAAACAAATAATATAAGTATATATATATATATAATAAAGATGTACCCATCAAAGAGTAGGGCGATCGACCGTGAGTTCACGGTTGTTGGTTGACTCGGGCGAGTAGTCGATCTGATGCTGTTTGCTAAGGCCTCAGGGTTTAGGGGTTTAGGGGTTAGGGGTTCAGGCCTGGGATTGAAGTTTGTCGGGACTGCGGCGTAGTTTTGCTTTGTTCGGCGAGGGCGTGAACTGGGGTTCTATGGGGATGGGGTTTAGTAGTGAATGGATCGAGTCGGGCTAGGCCATAGTCCAAAAGTGCAGACATGATGCACCACAACTGCGTCTATCATTTTTTGAGATTTTCGAGGAGTGGATGAAGCTCATGCATCAGCGTCTGCTTTCTACTGTAAGGACCACACTCGAGGGAACGAAATTCAGCACAGCCTACAGCAGACGTTTGGGATGTTTTGCTTTGACACCCTCGGAACTTTAAGCGCGAACATGGTCGCAGTTGTCAACAACTTGGGGTAAACACAGCTTGTAGCCTCCGGTGTTGACCCGCTGTTAAGGGATAGCGGTGAGCCCTGCTCCGGGGCCCTAACCTTTGCATCCATAGTTCATCGGAAATCTTAAGGCTTGAAGCCTAAACCCGACTACCAAACCCTTAAAGTCCACTCCAGAAGCTGTCCCAGAGCGAGAATTATGTTGCCAGCTTTGAGAGGCGCCTCCATTCACAAAAAAACACCTGCAACGTTCTGGTTGCAGCATCTCGGCTGCAGCTCCCTCGGAGGCCTCGGCTCTACAGTAAGCCCCATAAAGGTTTAGGGGTTTAGGAGTTTATAGGGCTTTTTAGGGTTTAGGGTTTTAGGGATTCTTGAGGGGTTTTGTACAGATACAGTAAGCCCCATAAAGTTGGAAACCGGATTAAGGCCAAATCGTGCTGGGATTACCTGTATATGACTCTTAAAGATGGAGGCTATTGGGTTTCCAACTTTTGGGCTTCTACTGTAGTCCCCATTGTAGTTCAAGCAATATTATATGGGTGGCTGTCAAGTTTACGGTCCCTTTTCGGGCACCCTAAATATTAGGTGCCGTATTATAACAGGGACCCCAAAAGGGACCATAACTTCGACAACCACCCATATGAAGGGTCCTATAAGGTAACTCCACAAGGAACTACAACGGAGACTACGGGTAAACCCTATAGACTGTAAACCCTCCTCCGGTCGTCTAATATTGAACCCTAACCGGTTTATCAACCTTGACGGCGGACGTATGTTGCGACTGATGTTGGGTCCACTCATCGCAATCATTCTCAGACGATGAGGTTCTGTCTGAAGCTACTTTGGAGAACGTGTTTAGTCAGGCTTTGAACCCTGAGAGGTCGGGTTTGAAGAACCGCTGTCCAGCACCCCTAGTGATGGTGCGGGGCCACCTGAATGAAGCTCTCCAGCATAGATCCTACACGCAAATCCCTACCCTTCTGCGCCCGATAGCCACACTGTTAAGTTTTGAGCTCCGACTTCTGTACCAGACGCCATACAGCAGGATTGTGTTGCTGCGGAGGCTGATGGTAGCAATGTGGTCACGATGATGACTTCTACAATGGCAGAATCCGTATTCTGCGAGAAGTTTATGTGATTTCAGTGTCCGTGAAGAGACAATTAGGCGCAATTGTCGTCCGCAGCGGATTCCCACACCCTAGGCCCTAAGCCCCAGCCCCAATCTTTCAGGATCCAAACTTGCTGAGATTTAAAGTCGAAAAAATTGCCCTGCCGTCTGGCAGCCTATGGTTTGGAGTTTAGACTTCCACTTTCAGGATGGTTAGTCTAGACGCCTAAGTAATTGCCAACATTTAAATCATTCCTAATAGGGCTCCTTATTATTCTAACTACTATATAAAGGAGCCCAGAACCCTATTCTAAGTATTGAGGCCCCTACATTATGTAGGGACTTCGGCTTCCCAGGGATGCGGGATCCAAGAATTCGTCTCGAGAACGTAGCCGAGCTCAGAGTGAAAGTGTTCCTAAGCCCTGGACGCTGGCCCGTGCGATGACATGTGAAGCTAGACCCTTTCCCATCCGATCCTTGCCCAAGGCACTACTACATATCAGGCCGGCAGCAGGGAAGACGGGGTTCAAGCAGATCGAGTTTGTAGTTCGGTGTCTCACTCTTACCTAGACACCCAAAAGTAGGCAAAATAACGGCACAAAACCTATAAAGGGCCATTATTCTACATACCTTTCGGGTCCAGGTATAGGTTATTTGTTATGAGTCGCTGGCTTTACCCCAAACCCGTCATGCTGTTCGCGGTAGAGCATCAAGGCGCCCCTCAGGGTCGAGATCGTTTCCCAAAAGATCCGGAAGTAGGGGTTAGGGGTTTGGGGTTTAGGGTTTAGGGGTTTAGGGTTTTAGGGGTTTAGGGTTCAGTGGTTTAGGGATTTAGGGTTCAAGGGTTTAGGGATTTATGGTTTAGGGTTTCAAGGGTTTAGGGATTTAGGGTGTAGGGGTTTAGAGTTCAGGGGTTTAGGGATTTAGGGTTTAGAGGTTTACGCTGTCAACCTCCGTTCCTGAAGAATCGAAGTTGGATCCGCCTGCTTTGATGCATGCGATGCGTCCCCCGTTCTGAATCAAACGGGAAAAGGAGGGACGCTTGATGGGGACTCCTACCCTATAATGGGCTATATAATGGGTATATAATAGCTATATATATATATATATATATATATATATATATTAAGGTTATATACCTAGGGGTCCTTATTGAGGGTCCCTCCTTTTACCCTTGGACTCAAACTGGGGATTGTGATCCGCTGTGCCCCCTAAGTAGCTTGCTCGAGACATGAGACACAGCCATGGCCGTCAGCGTCATGACGATCATCATCATCATCATCACCATCATCATGTTCACCAATATCATCACTACCTGCATCATCATCGCCATTGTCAACATCATCAGCAGCATCAGCATCAGCAGCTTTGTTACCATCACACAGGAAGGTATACTCAAGTTCCACTACTCGTCTAGTGGCTGCTATCCCCACTACTAGACCTTCGGAGGTCAGACATGACTTCTCCGACAAACTCCGGCTCCATGATGTATGACATCATTGAGGCCGGCTGCCTTGCACGAAGAACAAGACTCCAGTAGTTTTCGGCCAGTCTGTTGCGGGTCAAGGCCCTCCATTTGTTCAGTGTTTCGAAAGTTTGGATGTGTGGTTTCGAGTTCTGTGTCGCTCAGCTCAGCATCTGCGAACCCTACCCGAGTAAAGCCGTGGATGTTGGTGAGCCGTGACATCACGACTATGGGATGCCAGCGCTCGATACTGTCTCCGAGAGATGGTTTGGGGTTTCCTCTGCCGCCAGGTCCTGCATCCGCTGGCGTCCGAGTTCGTGATGTTCGCCTTGGCCGCCATCATCTACCTTCTCTCCACGCGGGCTTTCATGGTGCCAGATAAGCGCAAGAAGAAAGCAGGACTGACCGTCGTAGATGCGTTGGTACCCAGCTGCGCATGTTCACACCAGACGAGCAGACGTCGCGGAACCTTTGGAAGCCAGCCCCATTGTGATCCAACAGTTTCGGCTTAGGTCCTAGATCTCGCCTGGGCTGCTGATTAGATCCTGTTATTAGGGGCTTAGGGTTAGGGTACCCTAAATCCTGAACTGTTTAGCTCTTGTTGGCCTTCATTCGTTCTCCCTGGACTTGTCTCTGTCATACTCCCTCACCAAGCTGCTCCACGGACAGGACTGTGGTGACAGACGAATGATAAGTTTGTATAACTGTGCATGTATGTATTTTTGTATTTATGTATGTATCTATATGTATGTATACGTATTATTTATACATATATATATATATGTATGTACATCCTATACGGTATGCATACATGACTGAGCGCATGTTGGTAATTGCTTTTATTGGTTGGTGTGTTTTGTTGGTTGGCTTTTTTGTTTGTGTTGTTGAGTGTTTGTTATGTGTATGTGTATATATCTATACATATATATATATATATATACACACACATTCAAACACGTATGAATATCGGAAAAGACAAATACTGCATATAGAGTGTGTCTAAGCCATGAAAGAAACAACTGTGAGCATACATACATATGTGTATATATATATATAGGAAGAGAGAGAGAGAGAGAGAGAGAGAGAGAGAGAGAGAGAGAGAGAGAGAGAGAGAGACAGAGAGAGACAGAGAGAGAGAGAGAGAGAGAATAACAAACAAGAGAAAGAGAGACAGGGAGAGAGAGGCAGTGGGGGGAGACAGAGAGAATGTCAGAGCGCCGAGAGACTGAGAGAGAGACAGAGCGAGCGAGAGCGAGAGAAAGAACGAATTTTTCACATATCAATATGAGTGAGGGAGCGAGCGCGCACGCCTGCAAGTGTATGTGTTGGTGTATGTCTATGTGTGTATATGTACACCCACAACTTGGTGCTTGGTGTCTCGTCCTGAAGGTACCGTAGTGCTACTAGCATCCGTAGACAGTATTGCGTTGGTTGATAGCACATTACCCAGCCAAGCCACAAACCCCCAGGAGCCATCGAGAAGGTCGCCGAGGCGGAGGAGTCTTCTCGGAAGAGCCGTGAACCTCGCAAGCTCTGGAAGAAGGAGATGGAGGTGGGGTGACTGTAGGCTGTTCAGATGTCTGGCGGCCTACCCAATAGGGTTGATAGTATATGGTTCAGGCCGTAAGTATGGTTCTTGTACGCGTGTAGTCTCTGCCTGTGTATGTATGCGTGTAAGTATGTGTGCAGGTATGTCTGAATGCAGGGATGGATGTATTTATGCATGTATGCATGTATGCATGTATGTAGTTATGCATGTAACTGTTTACGTCAGTACATATGTGCCCATGGAAGGTACGTGTTGCGCGCTTGGTGTGCAAGGCGTGTAAACAGTGTATGTCAGGTAAATACTGTGCGTGGTGTATGCTATGTACGTAATGCATGCGGTGTGGGCAGTGTAACGCAACTGAGTATACATGCATGCATGTATCTATGTATGAAGGCTTGTATGCATTTAGGTCCGTATGTGTATGTATGTTGTTTGTGTGGCAGTTAGTTAAGTAGTTGATTTGTCTGTTTGGTTGGTTGTTTGTTTGTTTGTTTGTTTGTTTGTGTCTTGCTTGTTTGTTTGTTTTGTTCGTTTGCTTGTGGTTGCTTCATGTTCCGCTTGTGGACCTTCCTTGTAATGATGTGATCAAAAGGGAAGTAGCTCAGTTGTCGGCAGCAGCAATACTAAACACATCTTACTTCGATGCTGAGCAAATGCGAAAACCAAGAATATGTAACTAGCCACTGGCCAGAACAGGAGCACCAATAGAGCCCAAGTTCGACCCTAGTCTCTTCCTTTGCCTTAGCCGTCATTAAGCCCCACGTCAGGAGACGTCTCACGTTTATCATTCCATCCTGCAACATGCCAAGAGCTGCTTGGCCAGACGTCCACGGTTCACTCGCTAGGGCCAGGTGCCATTGAGTTCTCAGCTCGAAACTCTGAGCCCTAAACCATCCTCACCTGAGCCTAACTGTGAATCCCCAACCCTCTGCCCTTAATCCTGTAGGGGCCTAAATAATTACTTATACTTTTTTGGGGATTCCCGATTATAACTATCAGCATAACGGCCCCCCAAACCCTATTCTAATGATTAAGGCCCCTACATTTAGCCACAATAGGACTTCCCCCAGCTTCCTGACTGTCGAAGGATCGGAATGCAAAAACGACATTGGGTGTTAGGCTTCAGGGTTTCCTGGTTGATAAGTTGGGGCTGAGGATGTGGAGTTTAGGGTTTAGTTTTCCTGGTTGAGGATTTGGGGTTTGGGGCTGTGGCTCTTTGCCGGGGTCTTTATACACAGCATCCTACGTCAAGTGCCTGTCAGTATACATGAGGGTCTACACAGATAGAAACAATATGCCCGCGTAGCAACGTATACAGACACTATATTGTACCACCTGTTTGTAATTTCCAGGCGCCTGCATTCTGCTGTTGCCTAAGATCTTGTAATATTTGTATGGATCCTCCCTGAGGCCTCTCTACTTGGAGGTTCATGGGTAGTTACAAGTGGGGTTGTAAGTAAGGTAAGTAAAAGTTATAAGCCCTATTACGGGACTTCTAACCAATCCCACAAAACTACCCATGAACCTCCAAGTAAGATGGGCCAAAGTTCAACTTTCTTGAAAATGGACTCCTGCGACTCTGTGCCCCTGGGACCTTGGTTTGGAATTAGGATTTAGGCAGGGCTTAGGGCCCCGGAACACATTGCAGGGCTCTGTCTTTCCGAACTTGGGCTCAAGAAGGCCAGGAAGGGGTTTTGGATCTAAGCTTTAGGGGTCCCTAAACCCTAAATTCTAAATTGCTAGGGGTCCTGCATCCTGCAAGCTTAGGGGATCCTGAGAGGTCTGACCCAGGCAGCAAGGATACGCTGAGGCGTTGTAGTAGATCGAGAGAGCGACCCGAAATTTGTGCACTTGCTGGGCTGTCTTCTGAATTAGGGTCCCTCTTGTGTGTGTGTGTGTGTGTGTGTGTGTGTGTGTGTGTGTGTGGGTGTGTGGGTGGGTGGGTGTGTGTCTTCACGCAACCGTGGCTTGGCACTTTAGTGTTCCCATGCTGAAAGATTTCGCAACATGAACATCAGACCTCGTCTTTCTGGTGTTTCGGCCCATTGTATGGGGATTGGTTGCGGCCATGATGCTAAAGTCGACAAAGTTGTGTCGAGGTGCTTGAGGTTGCGTTGTGTGTCGCTGGAGATATGTAAGTATGCAAGGAGCCAAGCAGAACCAAATCCAGTGACAGATAGATAGGCCGATTGATTCATTGCTGGAATGCGAGTCAGCTAGGTACACAGCGAGCATGAATTCAGGGATGTAGCAAGGCGATCATCACAGTGGTAAATGGTGTTCCGAAGGTCAGAAATGCAGACTGCATCCTCGACCTGGCATCATTGAGCTTTGTGAAACCCTCCACTCGCAATCCCAGATGCTAAGCTCGAAGCCTCAAAAACTGGCAGTGTTCCATACACCAGTTTGTACCTGTGTGTGTGTGTGTGTCTGTGTGTCTGTGTGTCTGTGCGTGTGTGTGGGTGTGTGTATGTGTGTGTGTTTGTGTGTCTGAGTTCGAGAATGTATCGCTACATATGTATGGTTCAGAAAAACAACCAGAAGGTATAATGGCAACAAAGTTGCGTCATGTCAGCGCAGACCCCAAAACGTAATTAAGGAGCACGTAGCAGTCCAAGCCCTGCTTCCAAACCCAGGACCCCTGCCAGACCACTGTCGGGGCTCGCAAGACTACCCCGTCAATCCAAACATGATTCGCTGCATCGAGCCTGTTCAGGCGCCTTAGTATAGCGACAGGGGGTTCGTGCGCCCTTTGATTATTCTCACAGTTGCCGCATGTCGCATCTAAGAAAATCAACGGGTCATGGGGTGAAAGAAGTAGCATACACAGTACCGCACATCCACCTCGCCGGTGCGTCCGTTGTCGTGCCGCCGTGAAGTTCGGGAACTGGCCGTGCCCCGCGTTTAACAACGGTGCTGTTGATACCCAAGCGAAACCCACCTTACGTCCGATTGGCAATTTTCGTGGCCGTTGATCGGGCATGTGCTCCAGATCCCAGGTCGTTTCTGTTGGCGAAAATTGTCAGCCTCAAAGTCTTGGAACACCCTACAAAAAGGCTCTGAAACCCGGACGACCCGTCCTTCCTAAAGCATTCCCTTCATTCAGTTCAAAAAGCCACTGACGGTAGCTTCGGCCAACCCAGGCGGTGACGCCCCGCAGGCACTGGCGGCGCTGGCAGCCCTGGAGGCAGGCAGAAACAAAGCAAGATTTTCATCGTCGTCACAATGACATGTGCGAAGCTATTCAAGCTAATATTGCTAATGGCAGCATTGTAACAGCGACTACAGTCCGGGAGTCCGGGAGTTGTCAAGATATTTATTGTCATGGTGGGGGTTCAAGTTCGAGTTATGCATAGTAAGGAGTTTCGAGGTCAGGTTGCATGGTCAGGTCGGAGAAAATCGTTCATTGGCTCCGGGGTTTACTACTCATTGCAACCCTAGCATGCGAATTAACATCAGCCTGAAGGATTTTTGATGGGGATACGGGCTCGGACATGCGGCGGGAGACAACCCCATGTGTGAATCGGCAGTACTTGGGCAATAGACTTCGGTTCACTCGTGTGTGACAGGAAGTCATTGTGAAGCTTTCTGTCCCAGGCCCTGGCCGTTTGAGAGTTGTTGGTCTATAAATATTGTCACATGAAAACGGGTGTTTACACAGTCAACACTTTCCGTTTCGCTCTCGCCCGCCGTCTGATGGAGGCACCAGCCAAGGCTTCTTTGCCCCAGTCGGTGGCAACGAAGGCTTCGGTGAATTTGGGGTTGAGCAGAGTATTTCTTGGCATCGTGGTTTGGGGACCGTTCCCAACCCCAGATTCTGAGCCTTGAGCATGTGCGGTCATTACAAAATCAGGTTTTACTTAAAAGTGCATGCCTCACTTGAATGTACATTCCCTTCTCCTTTTTGTATCAGACACCTAAAGCAACCACGATGAAGAACAACCCCATGTGTTAAAGCTAGTTCCTGGATGCGCATGGCAAGGTGGAGCCATGGGAGCCCATAGCGAAGTGATGTCACAGCCTAAATTGTTTCGCATTGCAGCCCAAAGCTCTACTTTGTCACTGTTGGGTAACATTTCACCTTTTTATGGGTACTTAAACCCATTAAGGAGTAAAAGTGTACATTTTTAATCGTATCCCAACAATGAACTATTCTAATGGAAGGAAATCCGGACGTTGTTAAGCTCGCAGTAGTTCTGCCCCTAAGCCCCTTTGACCACTTGGTTCCTTCTTCGGAGGTTCTTTTGACATTGGCCAGGTCGTCAGACTTGTGCGAGAACCTGGGAGCATTATGCGCATGTTTGCAATAAGTACAAATAGTCCTTTGTGTGCGTGCATGCTTGTCAAGTAGGCAAGTAACTGGTTGAAAAGGTAGGCAGGAAGCCAGCTAGGTACATATACGTTATGTAATGTGGTAAGATTACAAAAGTTGTAGTCTTACACGTGTACGTTTTACAGATAAGCCTGTCGGTGAACAGAGATGGGTAAATAGTTAGATGCAGATGTGGCTCGATAATGTCTTGTAGTTCATAGAACCATAAGGTAAAAGCCAGAAAGTTGGAATATGATTATCCTACCCCTTCTATGGTAAATTATAGGGTATCCTACCATGAAACCATATTCCAACTTTCTGGAGTTCCCTAGAAGTTGATAAGATGCGTACAGAGAATGGCAAAAAGTAGGTGGAAGCATAGATCGATAGATATACGTAGATAGATAGGTAATGAATCAGGCAGACAGACGTATTGACAGACATAAAGACAGAGAGATAGGCAGGACAGAACATAATTATGTGGGTGGATAGATGCATAGGCTGCATAGAGAGAGAAAGAGAGACAGACAGACAGAGAGAGAGAGGGAGAGAGAGAGGAAGAGATAGATAGACAAAGGGGCATCAAAACCCCAGACCCTTAGCCGGATATCTCAGGAACCTCATGCACAAGTTCATGGACCTGTCTGCCTTCTTCGATGTGCATCTCGGCATATCAAATTAGCTTCCGGTGCCACCCATATCACTGGAACGTGTGTGTTGGAGGGAAGTCTTTTCCGAGAATGGCTCATGGCCGAGGTTCTAGCTGGGGACTTCCGAATCTGAACGGCCTTCACTTTACGGCTCCTACCAAGCATGTCAACTGTAGTCCATGCGCAGGTTGCCTTATTTCGGAAGCGTCCATCTCATCCGTTTGCTTTGCTTTGATGTTCGGCCGCCTGTATGCTGCTCGTGACTTGACCCGGCAGTTCTAATCTTGTTTTTGTCTGACCTGCAGTGTGCGCGTGTGTGTGTGTGTGTGTGTGTGTGTGTGTGTTCTGGGTGCTGACTTGTACTGTAAGCGATTGTAAGCAAGGGTACCCTTAGGGGTCCCGTATGGCACTATCCCTTGTATATGGCGTTTGTGTGTGCATGCGTGCGTGCGGGCGAGCGGGGTGGGCATACATGCATACATACATACACACTTACATACCTACATACCTACATACATACATGCTTACAAGCCTACATACTTACGTACAGACATACATACATACATACATGCATACACACATACCTGCATACATACATACATAGATACATACGTAGAGACCTACATATATAGATACATACATACATACATACGTACATACATACATAAACGCATACATGCATACACATAGATAGATCTGCATTTATCTGTTTTTCTACGTGCCTTACCCTGCAAAGCCCAGCAAGACCCAACTAGAGCCAACCAACGCCTTCCGCATCAGCGACTCTTTCAATCTCAATGCACCCTGCAACCCTTGTACCCAAACCTACAGCCCACGAAACCCCAAACGCCAATGTTAAAAGCAACCGTGTCAAAACGTAGCAGCACCTGACCTCTGAACCTTGGCCCTTCCACCCGAAACCCCAATGCTTTACACCCTGAACCCTCAAACCAGTCAAGATGACGGACAGCAGCATGTGCCCCTTTGGGGTGGGCCAGAGCAAGAGTCCGAAATGCTTTAAACACAAACCCTCAAACCCAATACCCCCCCCCGCCCCCCGCCCGGCCTCAGACAACCCAAATGGGTGGCTGTCAAAATTATGGTCCCTTTTTGGGTACCCTAAATATTAGGTGCCGTATTATAATAAGGACCCAAAAAGGGACCCTAATTTATATTAATAAGGACCCAAAAAGGGACCCTAATTTATACTAATAAGGACCCAAAAAGGGACCCTAATTTATACTTATAAGGACCCAAAAAGGGACCCTAATTTTGACAACCACCCAAATGGCCTTGGCCACGCGAGGCGCGTCTTCGAAGCTGCTGCCGCGGAGGCCTCCCGTTGGCGCAGCATCCAGGCCTGGCTTGCAACTCCGAGAGTTTAGGGTTTAGGGTTTAGTAATTATCGGGTTTAATATAGGGTTTAGGATTTAGGGTTTAGCATAGGGTTTAGGGTTTAGTAGAGGGTTTAGGGTTTAGGATCTAAAGTTCATAGTACTGGTCATAGACATGGCGGATGTCAGGCTTGCCGGCAGCTCTTCCATCTTGCAGGCGCGGAGGGCAGCTGTGAGCCATTTTCTGCACGTCGGATGTCGAAACCCGCAGGGGTTCCTTTACGGGATCTACAGGGTTTCCTTTAAGGGCTCCTTTAAGGGATCTCCTTTATTTAGATCCCCAAAGCTAGAATTTTGTGTTGGGCTCGGGTTTTCTTAGAGGTACGGCTTCGTGGTTTGTGAAATGTCGTGTTCTTGACGGTTCTAGACACGAAATGTGATTTAGGGCTACAACTCACTAGGCTCTGTCGCACACCCTATACTTGGAGGTTAACTAGGTAGTTACAAGTGGGGTTATAAGTAGGGTAACTATACTTATAACTCCTATTCGGGGACTTATAACCCCGCTTATAACTACCCATGAACCTCCAAGTAGCCCCTAAACCCTATACCTTATAGAATCCCCATAGATCCCTATAAAGGGACCCTTAAAGCAACCCTTATAACTTATAATTGCCCAGGAACCTCCAAGTAATTCCTGTGGATCCTTGAGTGCATTGTTGTGAATGTTGGATTGTGCTCTCTTAGCCCTCGTTTTTACCTATCATAATTAGGTACGGCCCCCACTCAGGAATAGTTGAATAATATTCAAAAGATAGATATACTAGGACCTTAATAGTAGCCCTATTAATATAGAATCTTACTGTATGGGGGCGGTACCCAATATCATAAACTAGCTTCCGGACTTTAAACTTTAGGCTTGGATTTGGGATTGTTGCTATGTATAAACGATCCGAGGAGGTGTTGTGATTCAGTTTTCGTAGTGCGGCTCTTGTGCTGTATTGCATGCTGAGAATTCTAAGTGCCGCCCTTGTCCTGTATATAGCATGAAGTTAGTTTGCTCTCCCCCTTCACTGCTTCCGCACCGGACGGCATGGTGGCATGCCAACATCTGACCGACGCGCATGCGCAGGAACAGTAGCAGCAACAGATCCGGTTTATTCGCAACAGTAGTTAAACAGGTAGCAAATTTTCGCCGCGGCTTAATCTACTTGCAAGTTTCTTGCAGTTGTGTAGTAGTGTTTGATTTTTGTTAAGCCGTAAATCCAAACCTCCTAACCCCGAAACTCCAAGCCTAAAGCGGCCTCAAACCCCTCAGCCCCAACATCCGAAACCCTAAACTCCTACTATAGTGGCTTAAACAATTACAAATACTATTTGGGGTTCCTTATTATAATTATAGTATAATGGGCCCCAAAAGCCCGAGTCTAATTACTACGGCCCCCATACTACACAAGCCCGAAACCCGGACCTTTTTCAACCCCAGACTCTTTCGAGATCGAAGCTATGTAATATAGGGGCTTTGATAATTATCTGCACTATTTTAGGGGTTCCTTATAATAGTATAATGGGCCCCGAAACCCTATTCTGATTGTTACGGCCCCTAAAGTAGGCGTGGCATCGGTGCACAAGACGGAGAAGCTGCTGGTGCTCTTGGTACCTCGACATTTCGGGCTTTCGGGGTATCGGGCTTAGGGAGCCCAGGAATTAAGGCTGCAGGGATTTGTTCAGGCGCCCAGATCATTTCAAATTACCGTCTCCTGTGCAACCGAACTTGATGATCATACTCTACTTTCAAAGCGTATCCGAAAGCCTGTCCTAGCTATTGAGCCTCTTACCACTTACTAGTCGCTGGACCCCAAACCCCGCGTCTCTGGAACCCCGGACTTGAAAGAGCCTCAAGAGCACGTTTTAGGGTGGTGGAGTGCAGGGGCTGTTTATCGCCCGGGGTTTCGGATTTGAGGGCGGGAATCAGAAAAGCTGGAGTCGCATCCTCATGCCCTTAACACTTCAGGAGTTCTGGCAGCCATCACTAATCATCGTTAACCCCGAACCCTGAATTACTCCGAAAGCCCTGAACCCCAAAACCCCTAAACCCCTAAACCCTAAAAAACCCCGATATAAACCCCAAACCCCTAAGCCCCAAATCCCTGAACCCTAAACCCCTAAACACTAAACCCCTAAACCCTAAACCCTACACCACCCCGAAACCCCGATCTTCCGATCAAAGGTTCGAGGTCACTCCAACGACCAGGAGGCCATGCATTCCCTGCTGGAGGAGATCCTGTCTCAGACAGGCCAACTGGCTTAAGGTTTTAAGGTTTCGGGGCTTAGGGTTTCAGGGTTGAGTTGAGTGGCATATTTGGGAATCCAAAAACTTACGTTTTCAAGGGCCATACCCTCCAAGCCAGGAGTCATAACCTACCATTTTTGGGCGGGTTTGGGGGGCCTGTTGAGGGTTTAGGCGGTTTCGGGTTTGGCCAAAGTAAGCCTTGTAGGGTTAAGATTGGGGGAGACGGTCTTGAACTTTGGTCTTTTCTTCATGCCGGCTAAGACAGGCGGGCATGTCGCGGTTGTCTTTCCGAACTGAACCCATGTCCATCATGGTTTGCGCCGGGCGTTGAACGGTTGTCAAAGCTTCTTCAACTCAGTAAAACCGAAAGCCCTCAACTACAAACGGCTTGTAGTTGATGCGCTTTTTTTGAGAGTTGTAGGGGCTGCATCTGCGTCCGAATCAGGCGGTTGTGTTGCTTTGCGCTTCCGGTTCTTGGGGCTGCGATGGTGGGTCAGCAGGGGATTCGTTGCTCAAGGATTCAGAGCTTGTTGTCTAGGGATTTTGTGTGCTGGTTTTTGATGGTTTCAAGTGTTAAGGTTTCCTGACGGTCTGGAAGGACTTCTTCGGTCGTGTGTATGTATGTATGCATGTATGTATGTATGTATGTATGTGTGTACGTGTGTACGTACGTACCTACATAAGTATGTATGTATGTATGCATGTATGTATACTGTATACATATACATGTATAGGTATGTGTACATATATATTTATATACGTATGTATGTATGTATGTATGTGGATGTACATGTGTATTGAACTGATGTGTACGTTCACGTGTCTGTCTGTGTATGTGTGCATGAGAGTGTAATTGTACATGTACATCGATTATTTGTATCAATATCTACATGTTCATACCGTTTTATACCTACATCCATGTCTCCTCTATCTACATTGAGATCTGTATCTGTATCCATTTTCTATGTGGTTATATGTACCTATATTCATGTCTGTAGTGGTATCTGTATCCGTACCGCATCCGCATCTGTATTTACATATTTACATATATGTATATACCTATATGTTTCTACTTACACATATGTAACAATATGTTCGTGTATATACACATATACACATATATTCATACATGCAGGAATATGCATGTACCTGCCAGAGCCTGGAAGGAACGACCCTGGCACGCTCCACGCTGGAGGCCCTTGCAGCGCAGTGCTCGGCTGCGAGCCCCTTGGGCTCGTAATGTAGGAACCAAAACAATTACCAACATTGTTTGTTATGGCTCTTATTATAAATTATAGTCATACTACAGAGGCTTGGGCTCGTAATGGAGGAACCGAACATTGTTTGTCATGGTTCTTATTATAGTCATACTATAGAGGAGCCCAAAACCCCATTCTAGTCAGTAAGGCCCGCATGGAACGGAGGAACGGCGTGCCAGTTTGAGGGTCCGGGACGTTTGGGTATTTTTTCACGGTTTAGGCGGTTTGGAGTTTCAAAGTCCGGGGCTTTGAGGGTTTGGGTTAGGGCTGTGGAGTTCTGAGGCTGCAGGTTCAGGTTCTGATTAGGGCTTTTGAGTTAGGGCTTGAGGCTTAGATTGCGGGGTTGAGGTTCTACAGATGTTCACATGTGGTTTGTGCAGTTTGGGGGGGTTTTGTGGAGCTTGTGTTTCAGGGCATGGGGGTTTTACGATTTCGGGCTGTACATTGCATTTGGACTTAGCTGATTTGTGTTGTGATTAGTGTCATGGTTGCATGGCACCTGCATACAAGGCAAGGCCCAAGTTTTCCGCTCCACTGGTCTCAGATGAAGGTTTCCATCTACGAACCTGCGATAAGGGGCCATTCGAAGCGTGATGCAAACTTCTATGGGGATTCTAAGGTCTGCTGTGAACACATGCTCTAGGCCGTCACCACACTGTGCTTCGGTCGGAGTAACCACCGACTACTTGGAGGTTCATGGGTAGTTGTACTTGTAAGTGGAGTTATAGGTAAGGTAACTATAGTTATAACTCCTATTGGGGGGCTTATAACCCCGCTTATAACTACCCAGGAACCTCCAAGTATTCACATTCTTCACGATACCCACCTAATTGGTCATAGGCCGTGGGTGTAAGTGTGTTACCTATGGACGGCATGGCCGCTTGCCCTTTGGAGTTTACTATAGGTGCCAAAGTAATTAGGAATACTGTTTTGGGGGGCTCCTTATTACAATTATAGTATAATGGGCCCAGAACCCTATTGTGACTGTTAAGGCCCCTATATTCGGGCTGTTTTTAGTTTGTCGTGTACAAGAAGCCGAGGCAACCGCAAGTCGGCGAAGCTGTTGCAGGCGACAAATCTTGTCGCATGTACGCTTTTTCTGGGTTCGCGGTCCGGGGCTTCTGCACAAGTGTGTGTGTGTATAATACGTATGTATATATATATATATATATAATGAGAATGATCATAGTTAAAAATAGTTGCTAGACTAATCACTCATACTACAAATTAATGGTGTGTATCTACGTAAATGGATGTGTATCGAGAAGTTGCAGAGCTGGCGTATTGATTTCTTCTGCGGTTTTTTGGGGGGGTGCAGAATGTGCTGGGATTGCCTTCATGTCTTCGGGACTTGGGGACCTCACATGTTCGGGCCCAGGACCTCATCATATTATACGGGCCTAAAATAACTACCAATACTCTTTTGGGGCTCCTTATTCTAATTACAGTATAATGGAATGGAAATAATGGGCCCCAAGACCCTGTTCTAGTTGATAAGCCCCTATACTAAATCCTTAGAATAGCCCTTATAGTAACCCTTTAAAGGATCCCCATTGAAGGAACCCTATTCTGATTATGAAGGCCCCCATATTATGTTGTTGCTGTCTCGAGGCATTTCGAGGCAAGCCTGGAAGAGTGCTGGTCATGCAGATGGCGGGAATACGAGAGGGGCCTCAACTGGGCTTGGGAGTACCATACTTTAATACTTTAATTTTTTCTTAAAGGAACCATTAAGAAATGGAAGTTTATACCTCTTTCTCCCTGGTTACTCAAAAGCCCAGTTAATCATTACCAATACTATTTTGGAGGGTTCCTTATTATGATTACAGCACAAGATACCCCCATATGCTGTCATCTTAATGCCAGAATCGTCTCGAGCAGTCATAATGTGCGAAACCGTACTACCCGGCAGGAGCACTTACTAAAGGAGTAGCTCTTGTTCAAGATGGAGCTTCCGAAGCTGGGACACCCCCGGACCTTTCAACTTGCTTCAGGAGCAGCTTGATGCGACAGGGTCCGGCCACGACGCCGGCCGGCAGGTGCCTTGCATTCTTGTATGTTGCAGTTAGTAACCACAGGATGTAGCTGATGGATCCTGGCATCCTTAATCTCAAGCGCAAACAAGAGCTCATGTGTGGGGGTGGTCTGTGCGGAAGCTTCGTAGCTGCATTCCACATGGATAGCTTCCTGGTTGTGGATAGCATGTTTAGTGACTGTCAAAAGGGTAGCGTAATGCAGAGTGCAAGCGTTGAACAGGGCTCGGGGACTTTGCGTTCATCGCAATCCATGCTACCGGGGTAGCCTTACATTCTGGGTTTGTCGACCGATGCAACATCTGTCCGAAAGCCCTGAGTTGACTCTGACACCCAAAGACAACTACATCCCGAACCCCTAAAACCCTGAGCCCCCAACCCCTGAGCTTCAGAAGAGAGCTCTAATTTCTGCCGGCTCGAAGCTCAGATGCCGCCGTTTGCAGGCGCGAATGATCAGCAACTACGGCAAAGAAGGGAACCTCGCTGCTGCCCTCGACATCTTTGAAAAGTTAAAGGACCCACTGCATGACATGAGAGGCTGAAGCCTCCGACCTTGATGGTACTTAAACAATGGAAGCCCGGGCGCATGGTTCCCGATTATGATACCCCCAAACCATGGCTTCAATATTCAGGCTGCTGGATTAGTATTGCAGGCTCTGCACGTCCTAAGACACCAGGCCTCTCAGTAGGTGTGCGGCACAGCACCAATCCCAGAACGCATCTGTACCCCTCTGCTTGGGATCCACAAGGATGGAAGCTCTTGCTACACGTGTTTCTGCAGTCTCTAAACCCAAAAAATCGTAAGTCGCAACTACTGGTTCCTGGAGGTCTCTGGGACCTAAAGTGGCGCTGAAAAGCTTAAGATGAGGGCCTAAGTAATTGCCAATACTATTTTGCGGAGTTCCTTACTCTAATTATAGTAAGATGGGCTCGAAAACCCTTTTCTAACTATTAAGGCCCCTATATCCCTAAATCCCTTATAGAGCCTTTATAGAACCCTTTAAAGGATCCCCTTTAAATAAAGGAACCCCAGTCTTGCCCCCGGATTATATATGTGCCTTTTCACGCTGTGCGCGCAGGAGTGCGGCGGATTGACGGTTCTTGAGCCCCGGCTGCCAGGGATTTTTGGGGCCTACAGGGTGTATATGGGTGGTTGTCAAATTGTGGTCCGTTTTTGGGTATCCTAAATATTAGGGTGCCGCATTATGATAAGGACCCCAAGAGGAACCCTAATATTGACAACCACCCATATGGCCCTAAACCCCTTGTTTTCAAACCGTTTACGGTTTGGGGCTGGTGGCTTTGAGGCCTTCCTTGGTTTGGGGCTGAGGGCTTAGGCCCTAGGGTTGGAGATCGAATTTATCGAATCTGCCCTATCCCGTCCTTCTCGCCACTTTTATGGGGTTTAGGTCTCCTTTCAAGCTGCTTGAAGGGCTTCTAATTGCTTGTCGGGGAGTTATTCTGCGTTCAAGGTCTTCGCCCTGAAGGCGTTCATACCACAACAACCTAAAGCCTGAAAAATTCGGAGGCCCTCAACACCAGAAAGTGTGCCCTCCCAAGAGTCCTTAGAAACGCCCGAAGCCCTGAACTTTCTTTGGGATCCCAGAATCCCAGCACTGGCAGTTGTGAAAAAAAGCTTCGGAGATTACCTTGCTCAGGGCTTCCACCCTTGTCGCTTCGGCTTGTACTTGAGGGGGCTGTGTTTAGATTTGGGATTTGCATGTGCCGTACCCGAGGATAGGGCAGTTGCAACATATCGGACTGAAGAGAACGGTGCGACAGCAGTATGCGAGTATGCACGAGTCATTGAACTGAACGCTTCCGCCTCCCTTGCACTGTCACTTCATGCGCTGTAGAGCCGCCTTTTCGAGATCCTAACATAAAACCCTAAACATATGCAATTCCAGCTTCCCTAAACCCTAAACCCTAAACTCTAAACTGTAGAACAGGGTTCTGGGGGTTCCTTAACATACCTCCAAAACCCTATTGTGAATATTAAGGTCCCTACATCAAACCCCCAAACCCCACGGAAGCCGAGAGAAGCCAAGGTCTACAACTGCTTGCTGGATGCCTGCATCGAGTGTCGCGACCTGCCTCGTGCCCTTCAGCTCTTCCAGGCCTTGTGTGGCAGGGCTGCGGGGTTCGGGGCTGAGTTGCTGTGATGAGGCTTTGGGCATGTATGCATGCATGCATGCTTACACTCATCCATCCACAGATCATGGCACGACGAGGATGAGTCTCGCAATCTTCTGTGCGTGGCAAGATCGTAATTACCGGCCGGCACCAACAGGGTCGGGATGAGATGTGCTTAGGCCGATACAAGGGGAACCGAAGGGTGCGAGGGCTTGTATGGCCAGCAGAACGCAAATGCAACACAGCAAGACCCGCACTCTAAAGCTTAAATGTCCTCTGAGTTATGAGAGAGAGATAGAGAGAATTATAATTATATATATATATATATATATATGGGTACATATAGATGGATAGACGGATACATAGGTAGGTAGATAGATAGATGGATGGTTTGCTATATCCGTACATATGTATGTGCATATGTATGTATGTATATATATGTATATGTACACATCCGTATATGAAGCTGTATGTGTTTATACATATATAATTACACATAGATAGATAGACAGATAGATAGTTAGGTCATGGATAGATCGAGCCTTGAACGGAGAGCCCTGTTGCCTCGAACTCAGCGCAGCTTCGCCTATCCTGCCAGGAGATGAAGGAGAAGTCCCTGGCGGACGTCGTCAGCTACAACACCATCATGAAAGGCAGCTAAACTCAAGACCCAACACTCTAAACCCTAAGGGGACCGCTCCCGAATCCCACTTCATGAGCCTACGGAAAACTCTTCAATTTTGTTAGGGCAGGGTTCTGTCAAAGTCAGCAAGCGCAGATGAAGCCGTGAGCCTCAACCCGCCAACAGCCCCAAACAAAACAAGCCTGCATGCTCCGAACCGCGACCATCGTCCACCTGCACACCACCTCCAAGTCGAGCGGCATCACGCATCCAGTCTAACAGCCTCAGACAAAGCAACTTATTTCATAATTAGTACCGCCGGCCAAGTTTTTGGAGGTTCCGGATTTAGTCAGGGACTGCGGTTTGGTGTTTATGCCGAGGGCTTTAGGGTTTCGGGTTTATGGTTACAGGGTTCTACTTCAAGATTCTCTGGCCCAGAAGTGTCACAGACTCGCCAGACACTTCCGAAGCCTCCCACCCTTTTCTGGGTCTCCCGCCTAGGATTTTTGGATATAGGAGTCTCAACACACGGGGGATCCTGGTGGAGGTGTGGAAACTGATAGAGGTCCTAAATGCCAGGTCAGATCTTTGCGGACTAGGCATCTGAAGAGACGAAAGTTGAATGGGAGCCCTAGTTTGAACAATCCCGGGCATCGCTGAAACTGTTCTCCCTGGTTTGATGTATGTAAACAAAACAAAGGAAGTTGAATTCAAAAGCAAACCCGGAGCCCAAGCCCAAGACACAGAGCTGTAAACAGCCCTCGAGTTCCATCGCCCTCGCACACTCACGACTGAATTGAAGGGTTTACCATAGGGCCCTTGATAACTAGGATAGGGCTTGCGGGCCCATTGTAAAGGAACCCCCCAAAATAGTCTTGGTCATTATTTAGGCCCCTACATTAGGGTTTAGAGTTTGTGGGTCTCCAAGAGAACAGAGTATCGCTCGACTACGACTCCGCGCCCTTCTCTTCTTTGAGGTCTCTTTCCTTTCCTTGTCGTCCTAAACCGCAAACCTCCCTAAATCCTTAAAGCCTTAACCCCAAACCCTAAACCCCGTAACCTCTAAAACCTCAGAAAATTTCTTGGGCTCGCTGGGCTCCGCGCTGATATCCTGAGGACACCTTGGAGCCGGCGACACCCAGGCGGCCCACCGCATCTTCAGTGTGCCGGCATCGTAAAGCCCGGGAGAGCTGAAAGCCTCGGTTTGGGGCTTCGGGTTTCGGGCTTAAGGGATTTAGGGTTAGGGCTTAAGGGTACCCATAGGCTCCATAGTCGTTCCTTTTTGGGATTGCCGTATAAGATTTTAAAATATGAGCCCCAAAAAGGCTACTATGGAGCCTATACTATGGGTAGGGCTTCGGGTGTGGGGTTTAAGGTTTGGGGGGTTTTCGGTTTGGGGCTTCGGGTTTGGGGTCTAGGATTTAGGGCGTAGGGTTTTTGGTTGAACAGTTGCACCTAAAGCCCTGAAGCCAAAAGCCACCTGCTCCCCCAAGCAGAACAGTATAAGGTTTTTTTGGGGGGTTCAGTCAGGGGCTGATGATGGGTTTAAGGTTTAGGGTTTAAGGTTTTAGGGTTTTAGGGTTTAGGGAAACCCTAAACCAGAATCTAGGAGAGAGTTGCACAGCCGAGTGGCTAAGATTACATCTGGTTGGGTATGTATAAACCTACCATGATTCAACTTCGTCCTTTTTGGGTTACTTGCAGCTGCAAGAAGTATGAGCAAACCGAGACCATCCGAAGGGGTTTTGCAGAATAGAGTTTCGGCTAAGGTAGTCTGAGTTGAGGGTTGGGGCCAGCGTACTCGTACCAGACGAGGTTGTTGGTGCTTACCCAGAGGCTCCATAGCATATAGTTCCCCCTTTTGGGATTACCTTATAGGATTCTATATATGAACCCCAAACAGGAACTACTTTGGAGCCTTAGGGTAATGACTAATGCTGGAGATGTCAGTTTTCTGTAAGTCTGTGAAAATTTGAATCTGGGATTCCAAGAGCACTTGCATGCCCTTTAATGCCCAACACTCGTAACCCTTTATGGCAACTGTCGACCCCCCCAAACCCCAAATTCCTCTAACCATAAACCCTAAACTCCTAAACCCTTGACCCGAAGCTCCTAAAACCCGGAGCCCGAGGTGACATGACGGAGGCGGGTCTCCTGCCGAGTCGAGCGACCTGTCTGCAGACCCAGAGGTACTTCATGCAGCCTGCCCGTAATATAGGGGCCTAAAGAATTTCCTATACTATTTTGGGGCGGTTCCGTTTTATAACCATAATATAGTGGCCCCCAAAACCCTATTCTAATTATCAAGGCCCTTATATTACCTCTAGCTAAGGTTGAAGGGGACTCCCGCATCGTTGAAGCGGGGAGGATGCCATAGGCTGTAGCAGGGTTCTTCAGTACTCGGGCGGGCCCCTAAACCCTTAACCCCAAACCCTAAACCGCAGGGTTCTTTAGCACTTGGGCGGGCTCCTAAAGATCCAGCAGCACTGGGCTCTTAAGCTCCTCCAACTTGCCAGGGGTTAAGGTTTTGGGTTTAGGGGTTTAGGGTTTAGGGGTTTAGGGTTTAGGGGTTTAGGGTTTATAGGGGTTAGGGTTTAGGGTTTAGGAGGGCCCTCGTGATGCCAGAGACCGCATAGCGTCCAAGACGCTCGAGGTGACCTACCATGCCCTGCTGAACGCCATCATCCAGACTCCCGGCGCTACCTTCAAGACCTTGAATCGCAAACGGTAAACATTTCAACCCTACGCCCCAAGTGCTCAACCCTATAAGCCCTAAACGTTCAACCCTGATCCCCCATGCAAACCCTACTATTCTTCAACCCCCTGAACCGAATGTCAGCCCCTGGCACTGCCCTAAATCGAGCCGCCGGGGCAGGAGCCTCTGAACGCCTGAATTTCACAAGCTGTCTGCGTTTTTTTGTGAAGACGGGAAGGGGGGGGGGTCAAGTCTGCAAGTCTGGGGGTTTAATTGAGTATATTTAGGGCCATTCAGGTCCCCTACTTACAAGGGTTTTGGGACGGGGATTGGAGCTTCCTGCATCCTTACGCCTTGCCTTCACCGTGAGGCGGAAGAATCACGCCTTATTTGTGGGGGGTTTAGGGTTTAGGGGTTTTCGGTTTGTCATATCTCCACTAATTACTGAGGAAGGGAGATCGCAGTGCGGCGTGGCGCTTGGTGAAGGCTCCTTGATCTGGAGAACTGGAGCGAGATGTTACGCGATTATTGGCTTATTGTCGTGCCTTCTCTTTTTGTACTCAGGATCGCCATTACAACCAGTACCGTCAGCATCGCTCTTGTTATTGTCGTGTCTTATCATTGGCAGTGTCGTGAGTTTCGTTGTTATTGTGGCCTGTGTTACTATTGTCGTTCTTGTTGTGGCTGATTTCAGTCACAGTTTCTGCGGTGATTACTGCCATCATCCCAACGTCCATGCTGTTTTGTCTGCAACTTGTTGTTATGTATATTTGGGCCCATAATGATGTTAAAAGTGACGTACTTGATTGGGTACACCGATACCGGCATCCTCCTGTAGCCACGCTTTCCCTCCCTCCTCCTCTCGACCCCTGGCACCCAAGAGTGCACCCAATACCCGAAGCTTCCACGCTGAATCCTGAACCTCAAACTGGAGCCAAGGAGATGCAAAACAAGGGGATCGGCGCCAACACCATCACATGCACCATCCTCCTGCAACTTGGAGGGAACTCTGTTCAGCTGGTTCATTCATCACTTAGGACTCAGGGCTTCAGGTCAAGCCTTAGGTTATGTTCTGCTGGGTTTGTGCTCGTCACTTTCGCATACTGGGGGGTCAATTGCTGGCTAGGACTCCACATCTTTGCCTTGCTTTGATTCACATCTGCAGTGTGAGACAGAGCAGCGGCATATATTCCCCCCACCACCACACACACCCTAAACCCTAAACCCAAAACCCTAAACCCTAAACCCTAAACCGTAGACTTTGTAAGAACCTTCACCCCGCAAGACTCCCTTCTACTAGATCTACATCGTAACTGTCATTCTACTGGGTCCCTATACTTAGGGACCCACAAAAGAACAGAAGCATAAGCAAGGAAAAGGGATACCCTACTTTATTGTGCTTCATTATAAGGGGGTGCATGTGGGATATCCCTGTATTCATTTTTGCTTGTGTGATTTTTTCGGGGCCCTATATACTATACTAACTACGCCGTAACAGTGAGCTCATGCGAGATCCCGGCAGCTCCCCAAACCCTACAAACTCTAAACCCTAAACCCTTGTAGTACCCTTAACTTAAAGATCCCTTATAGGAGCCCTTTTGGATCCTTTAAAGGAACTCCGTACCCTTAACTTATCGATCCCTTATAGGAGCCCCCTTATAGTTCCTTCAAAGGAACTCCGAAGACCCCTCCCCCGATGAGCCTCGAGGAAGAGCATCTCCGGAGGCTCCCACAGCCAGGAGCTCTGGACGCTGGGCAGATGGGTCTTAGGGGGTTTAGGGGTTCCTTTATAAAGGAACTATAAGGGGGCTCCTATAAGGGATCTATGGATCTATAAGGGTACTACAAGGGTTTAGGGTTTAGAGTTTAGGGTTTGGGGGCGTTTGGAGGGGCTTGGGGTTTGTGGTTTGAAATTCACCGGGGTAGGGTTCAGATGTGTGCTTAGCTCTTCGGATAATTACGGATTTTGGGGCCGAGGCTTTAAACGCATCCTGGGGCTCGTTTTCTATTTCAAGGTCTGGGTGTGTCACCTCGTGGCTTGTTGGAGGTCTGGGTCAAGGGGTCCAGCGTTGAGTTGATTTGGGGCAGAGGGTTAGGTTGCTGTAGGGCGCAGCGGTTCGGGCTGGAGGTGTCGCTTTTGGATTTTTGTCGGTGGTGGTTCGGGCCCTTCCTCAACCCTCAGGTCAAAAAAACCCTAAGCCTTGAATTAAAAAGCCCTATAAACCTGCAAAATTCTAAACGGCAAGCCTTAAACCCCTAAACCCCTAAATCCTTTAGCCCTAAACCCTTGTAGTACCCTTATAGATCCCGTTTTAGATCCCATTTTGGTTCCTTTAAGGGAGCCCTACCCGCGAAACCCAGAGCCCAAGGAAGATTCTGGAGCTCAGCGATGCCAGCGAGGTCTCCATGGACGAGGCCCACCTGCCTCCGGGACCTCCTTGTACCTCAAGGAGTAGGGAGTAGGTAACCTTTAACCTTTTCGCTGTACTAGAAAAACAAGTTGTATATATATATATATATACACATACATATGTATTTATATGTATACGGATATGTATTTATACTCTGTGTGTGTACCAGGTGTTATGTATTTTATGCTACAAACTATATAGTATAAGCCCTATATAATCCCATGGGTTCGCCTTTAGCTCCCCTTTAATACTCGACAGGTAAGCCCAAATGGCCGCACGTATTTAGGGTCTAAGAGAGGTGGAGGCTCGAGTAAGGTCTTAAATCGTAAACCCCTACATAACCCCCACAATTGTCAGAATTCTCAAGCCTAAGCAAACAAAATCTTAAACTAGGCCTATCCTAGTCAATTGCTGCACGGGTCGAGCTTGTGCTATGATTTGGGCTGAGAGGTGGCAGGCTGAAGGTACAATGAGGGCCCTATCCTTGGCTTCAACCCGTGTGGGTTGCCTTCCGAGCTCGCGCTTTAGGATTCTAATCGGGGCTTAGGAGTTGCAGGTTTTAGGGTTTGAAGTTCATGGGAACCCTAAAGACTGTTCTCAAAACATCTTCTTCTCCTTGCAAAAGAGGGTCCTTAAAAACTCTCTTAATTATCCTTGTAATCTAGAAGAAGCCCAAGCACGTGGCGGCCCGGCACGGCCTGCCCTTGGCGAAGGGCCCCTGCCACCTCTCTGTAAGCCTTCGATCCTGAAAACCCTCAAGCCTGAAACCCCGAAAGCTTGGGGAAATCCTTCGTTGACGGCTGTACCTTAGCCCTGTCGCGGTAGCAGGGCCCAGAGTTTAGGCTTTTTCAGCGGGTCAGAGTTATGATACCCCACATTCCTTTATATTCTGGACCTTGAAGCCCGAAATTGAATCCGACAGCCGAAGCAACCGAAGCGAATCAGATGAAAAACGGCCTCGGCAGGTACTGTTTGGCGCTGTTGCCGATGCCTGCATCCGCTGTGGGAATCTGAAGCTGCCTCTTGGAGGTCTATAGTCTGTTTCAGGTTTAGTCATTTTTCACCGATGCGTGCTAGGAATTTGAAAAACGGTGCGAGTTCAATCGCCCAAGGGGATCAGGTTCGAAGGTTGAGATGTGTGTTCATGATTATGAGACTTGCAGCAACGAGCAACACTTATCTGTGTGTTGGCTTATGTTGGTTGATTTTTCGTTCCTTTCGTGGTCTAGGCTTCAGATATTTGTTCACTTACGCTCTTTCGCTTGAAGGTTTGGTCCTGCTCACTACGCGAAAACTATCTCGCTTCGAGGCTTCGGACCGCCCCGAAGACAAAGACTAGACACAGTCCGGCCCGACATTCCTCAGCCCCGGAATTCAAAAGCCATTTTTTTCCTCATGCTTGTTCTTCACAGACGGTTTTGACCGTGTTCAACCTTACGGCCTGTTAGCCCACATGGCCGAAAGCGGCCGACAGCACAGGCGTTCAGGGCCAACGGCAAAGCGCTAAATAACAAGAATCCGTATATGGTTCGACCCAAGTACAAGCCCTTGAATCGCAGCCTTAACTAATACAGTAGACCCCTATTGCTTGCAGCCCTTGGGCCCCAAAGCAATATACAGTAGAAGCCAAAAAGTTGGAAACCCAATAGCCTCATTCCTTAAGAGTAATGTATAGGGAATCCCAGCACTATTTGGCCGTTATCCGGTTTCCAACTTTATGGGGTTTACTGTACCCCTAAGCCAGAATCCCCGTTTTGAAGCCCAGCCTAAGCCATAAAACTCACATCAGACCGAAGCTGTTAGACGGAGGGCCACGGTCCAAGAAGGCTTTACTGTGGGGCTTAGGCTTCCCTTGTATCATAGGGATCCTTAGCGGTGTAGGGGGGAGGGGTGTAGGGGACTATATTTCCTTAAATAGGCCTTATTAGTCCTTATTATGGGTCTTAAGGCCCCCTACCCCCCCTCCCCCTACACCCCTAAGGATCCCTATGATTGTATCCTGAAGCCTTACGCTATAGGGTTCCAAGCTCAGGGTTTGGGGACCTAGAGTCGTAATGTTTTAGTGTGTAGTTTAGGGTTTAGGGTGTAGGGGTTTAGGGTTTAGGGACTTTAGGGTTTAGGGTCTAGGCCCTCGTCCACTAATGGTGAATGTGTTCCCAACAGCACTCTGCGGCCGAACCTTCCCACCCCCAGCCTCATGTCGATCATCACCCTCTCGAAGCCGCCTGCCAGCGCTTTGAGCCCCAACCGTGATGAGGGACTGGGGGTTTCGTATGTGTGGAAGAGAGGTTTAGGGTGTGGGCCTTACGGATGCGAAGGATGAGAACACATATTTCCCCTGGCACCTTGTGATCCTCTACCAAACGGGTCAACTGCCAACTTACAGCATCTACTATCCAGACGCCTTTGCCCAAACACCCAGCAACACCCTTTTCGAACTCCCATCATCGGTCTCTGGTGGCACCTTTGAGGGTTTAAGGTTTTGGGTGCAGGGCTCAGGGTTTAGGGGTGAGCTTAAGCCGAATTTCTTGAGGCTGTGGGATCGCTTCAGGAGGGTGACCGCCGGCGAGAAACCGATTCAGGCAGTCGAGACTTCTTTCCGGCTCTTCTTTTCGGCTTGGTTTGGGGTGACCGGGGGGGGGATGTTAGTTTCGGAGCTCTTTGGGGGCTTTTTGGGTTCTGCTGCTTCTTTTCGTTGTGGCGGCCATTAATGGCTTGGTGCTTTTCGTGGCTTTGGGCAAAAAAGGGTTCGCCGGGAAGGTTGCGTGAACTGGTCCTTGAGTTGGGATGGCTTGCGAGGATGAGGACTTTGGAGGGTCTCGGATTTGGGACTTAAGATGGTATCTGGTTGAGGATCCAGAAGCATTTACGATCTAAGATTTGGAGCTTTCTTGTCTTAGAGGATTTTCGGTGGCGGGGCTTGGGCTTTGGCAGCTACAGCCTTTTCGAGAGCTGTGGGCTCATAGTTTGAGAGTCCTTCTAACGGGGTGGGGTTAGAAGGCTTTGGGCTTGGATGTTAGAGCTTCAGGGGCAGGGATTGGCTTTAGGGCTCGAAGTGTGTTGGCTGTTAGGCCCTTTTTTTGCTTCAGGTATTTGCAGTTGTGGTTGCGATTGTGGATGTGGTTGTGGTTGTGGTGGTGGTGGTGGTGGTGGTGGTGGTGGTGGTGGTGGTGGTGGTGGTGGGGGCGACGGCGGTGGCGGCGGCGGTGGCGGTGGCGGCGGTGGTGGTGGTGGCGGTGGTGCTGGTGGTGGTGGTGCTGGTGGTGGTGCTGGTGGTAGTGGTGGTGGTGGTGGTGGTGGTGGTGGTGGTGGTGGTGTTGGTGGTGGTGGTGGTGGTTGCTGCTGCTGCTGCTGCTCCTGTTGTGGCTCGTGTTGCTGCTGTTGCTCTTGTTCTTCTTAGTGTTCGTGTTGCTGAAGCCGTGTCTGTTTCGTGACACATCTCCTAACAGGTCTCTGGCCCGACGTATGGCAGCATGATGAAGGCCTTCGGGCAGGCACATGATGTGCCGCGAGCAGGGGCCCATGATCTCTGTGTCTGTTGGATGGCATGTCGTGGCATGGCATGAGCGAGTCCGGCTCCCGCAACGCGCAAAGACAGGTAACCAGTCGTCACGATTGAGGCCGCTGTTCAAAACTTGGTCATAGGCCATCATCGTCATGCATCGTCATCACCAACCTCCTCGTCAGCATCATGACCATCATTGTCATCATCATCGTCATCATCAGGACTAGTCCAATCCAGCCGGTGTAAAACTACGAACAAGTGAGAATGGGGTGGAAGGGTCTTGTTCGCAACGGAACAGGTTATTCAGCGCCTGTCCGTATTGAGTGGGGAGGCTTCGGGTTTGTATCGAGTCTAGGGCCTAACTAAGGGCCTCAAAAGATCTCTTTGATGCTGATTTGCTGGAAAACCGAGCGTTTTGGATTTGTCTAAACCCTAAACCCTAAACTCCTAAACCCTGAACTCCTAAACTCCGAAACCCTAAACCCTGAGCCCTAACTTCTGCTTTCTCAGAGGAGGCCGGCATGAACTCGTTTGCGCAGCGCTGAGGTGAAGGATCTTTGGAGCCACATGAGCACCCGGGACGTGGCTTGACCGGCTTAAATGTAGGGGCTTTGATAATTACCTGTATATGGGGTTCCTTGATAAAATTAATTACCTATACTGTTTTGGGTTCCTGTTAGAAATACAGTATAATATCTGGAAAAGCACTCTTCTAATTTTAAGGCGGCTATATTAGCGCCTGATGTGGATATAGGAGATTCAAGCGCCTCTCTCTATTTTAGGGTTGGTGCTGCAGTACGGTCCTCCAACATGGTTCGAACCGTCCTCAGTAAGCCCGGTGATACTGCCAATGCCATTGCTACTGCTACTGCGACGACGACGACGACGCGTGGCATTAGGAATGGCGAGCCCTCTACCTCAAAGCGCTACATTTCGACCGTGACGGCCCCGCCCGAATCCCGCCACATTAAACGCCTTAGATAGTGAACGGGGGAACTTTAAACATTTTGGCCTTACATATTAGCTCGATCTTAGAAAGTTTGAACTTGCTGGCGCCCGGTTGTTGAAGAAGAGAGACGTTAAACCACAAAAACCTGCAGACTTCGAGTCTCAGCCCAGGTGAAGCTGACCGCCGTCACGCTTGGATGCATGGTGGAGGCCTGCCTAAACCTTAACAAGTGGGCAACCTTTAGCCATTTTGGGGTAGTATAGTCCCGATATAATCCCAAAATAACCAAAAAGGTAAACCTTTAGTTCCCCATGATACCCGACAAGTAGGTTAGAACCCTAAACCTAGCCGTGGAGGTCTGTCTACGATTCAGGGGATCGGCCGGATAGGCTTCAATGTTCACGGTGTCCGGCCTGCGAGGTTTGGGACTTGGCATCCAGGGTTCCGGACTGAAGGTCAAAGGATTATGGTTGGGGAAATGGGGTTCAGAGTGTACGGTGCTCTAGGCTTACAGTATCAAGACCCTGCGGCCCCAGCCCCAGCTGTTCGAAACGCAAAACTTCCACCTCCAACCCGGACCAACCTGCAATATGTTTACCTGGACCTTAAAAGTATGCGGAATGACAGCCTTTATAGCTTTCGGGCCATTATGTTACCGACTCTGGGGGGTGTCTAGGTAGAGCCGAGGAAGCCCACGACCCTCGAGCATTGACTCATTGCAGGCGCTGGTGGCCAACAACAATGTTGGTGAGGCTTGGCAGATCGTCGCGGCCCTGGACGTTTTGGATGTCTTGTTTCAGGTTTAGGGGTGTGGGACTGGGCCCAAAACCCTAAACTCCAAGTCCATGCACCCGGAACTTGGGTTTAGGATCTAAGTGGTTCCGAATCGAAATACGAGCTAGCGCTTCTGTTGAGGTGAATGATATCTGGGCCAAGGATGCGCAGAGGGCCCCGGCCTCAGATTCTTGAGGCACGCTTTTGAGTGAAGGGGTTGGAGGGTGCAAGGCTTCGGGGCTCAGGGTTTAGGGGTGTTTATCAGGAGTTTGGGGGTTCCAGGGGTTTGGGGGCTGCCTTGGGGCTAAACCCCGGACTAAGAACACCATGTTCCGCCCTTCAAGGCAACGGGTGCTGGTCCTGACAAAGTGGTTGGCTATCTTGATCCTACGGTATGCCAAACCCAAACGTTTGGGCTCTGAAGGTTTTCAGGACTCTCCAAAGCCCTCCAACTGCATGGGGCACCTGAAACAAGGTCTTTGACCCGCAAGTTTAGCCGCGCCACAGAGGATTTGGTGAACACTGTCATCTATTCCACCATCGTGAAGGGCTTCACCATGTCTCGGCAGCATGACAAGGCACCGGCAGCCGTTCGTGCGTTTGTTGCAGGACTCGGAAGGGGATGCTGAGAGGAGGAGGGTTTGTCCCAGCTTACCAAGCGATAGCATCAGGCCCTGAAATAGCAAGCCTGATTGGCTGAAGTTTGGAGGGCTTCGTGTTTCAAGTAAGCGGTGTGAGACGTAGGAGTTCAAGGTTTACGGTTCAGGTTTGAGGGTTGGGGCTAAGGCTGCAAGGTTTGCAGTCTGAGTGCCTCGGGTGTACACTTGGGGGTGTATGGGGCCTACCTCAGGGTGTAGGGTTCATGATTCAGGGCATTGGGAGAGATTTGCTTTTGAATGAGCTCCAGGTGGTGGCAATCTACAAGGAGATGAAGGCGCGATCCAGCCTGCAAATGCTTCAAGTTCTGTAGTTATGTATCACCACCACATGCGTTGAAGATGACCCTTTCAGCCTCCAGCATTGGGTTCACGCTTGAAACTGGTTCTGGACCTTTAGGTCGTTAGACTTTCGTGAAATAGGCTTCGAGGATTCCGGGTCTTGCGTCTCCACAGGAAGTCGCACCACGAGCACGGAGCTTTTACATGTGGGAGTTTCCGAAAATACGGGACCCTAATATAGTACCCTCAACAGTAGGATCCTTATTATAAGGACCCCAGAATAAGGTACCCCTAATTTCGGAAACTCTCATGTCTCGGGGTCTGGGACTCACTTGTCAAGTTGTGAAGTCCGGGGGTGCTCTTCGAGCTTTGAGCTGCTGTTTGGTCTCGAAGTGCTCTTTCATGACCTTATTATAGGGGCCTGAATAATTAGAGAAGGGTTTGTGGGCATATTTTATTACAATTTTAAGAAGGATCCCCCCACAAAAAACAGTATCGGTAACTATTTAGGCTCCTTTTTTAATAGGCTTGGAACTTCTCAGGACCGAGTATAGTTAGTCATGCTCCCGAAGGCCTCGACATCTTTCCAAGGGTAAAAGGAGGGACCCTTAATAAGGACCCCTAGGTATATACCGTACGTACCCTTAACATAGCTATTCTGTACCCATTATATAGCCCATTTTGGGGTAGGGGTCCCCATTAAGGGTCCGTCCTTTTCCCCTGTGAATCTTGAAGGCTCATCCGATAGGTGTACCCAGAGATCCCAATACCCCTTAATTAAGGAATATACCTTAAATCAGAATATTAAGGCCTCTATAATTTAAGGTATATTCCTTAATTAAGGGGTATTGGGTTCTCTGGGTAGCTTGAGGTTGGGGCTTACAAAAGGAGCGTAGATAACTACCAGCACCATTTTGGTGGCTCCTTGTTAAGGGTTTTGGGGTGTACTATAGGTATAATTATTATACCTATAGTATACCCCAAAACCCTATTCTAATTGGAATATTCGGGCCACTGTATCACCTGTCCGGGATTTTTCTGAGCTGATGTGGGCGCATCGCCCGCCGTCTGCAGGAGCGGGGAATCCCTTGCAACACCATCACGTGCGCCTGCACGGGCACATGATCCAGGAAGTCTTCATAGGCTCTATGGTAGTTCGTTTTAGGGTTCATATTCAGGAACCTATAAGGTAATCCCGAAACGGAACTACTATTCAGCCGATGGGTACTCAATCAAAGTCTACAAATAACCTCAACTTATACCCTGAACCCTAAACCTGGAAAACTATAAAATCTCAGAGCTTCAGCCTAGGGCTTAGCCGCCCGAATGGGTTCAGTGTTTTGGGAACAAAACGGGGCAGGCATGGTGGGGTTCCATGTGTCCTGTGCCAGCTCCTTCATCCATTGTCTGGGTTGCCTCATTGAATCATATATAAAGCCCTAGATAGTCCACACGCTGCTCATTCAGAGAGTGGTAGCTCCGGAGTAACTAGTACAGTCAAGGGAGGATTATCGTGCCCCGAAGTGTTCATCTTTGCTTATCTTAGGTTGTGCAGGGCCTTACAATTCGCCCATGGGTGCGAGGTACAACACCATGTTGAATGCGCTTGCCCGCCAGATGCCGAGAGATACCACAGAATAAGGGGAGGTCTACCTGGACCGAAGTGCCTGCTACTGTGACGAGTCGCAGCGAGCGGTTCGTCAGAGTCAGCATCCGAAGTGAGCCGAACTGTGCTGTACTTGGAGGTTCATGGGTAGTTATAGGTGGGGTTATAAGTAGGGTAGCTATACTTATAACTCCTATTAGGAGACTTATAACCCCACCTATAACTACCCATGAACCTCCAACTAGTGGTAAATGCAAAGGAAATCCTACTGGCCGCAAGCCAGGACCAGCATTTGCAAACAATGTTTGCAATTCACATCTCCCTAAAAACCGCAACTGAATCCACCACGACCAGGTTTCGACGACTCAAGTTCGGGGGGCTTTTAAAGCTTGACTGTTAAAAGGGCGCGAGTTTTGGGTTTTGAGGTTGATGGCTGGAGGCTTGGGACTCAGGTCGCTGCTGACCCAGCCGAGACGTGATATGTGATGTATGCACATAAAACGGCTCAAGGTTAGTAGATGCTCAATGAGCTTACCTTTTTTTCCTTCAAAGTTACAAAGTTCATTTTAATCTAATAATGTATAATACACAAAATGAACCACAGTCGAGACTCAGACACGGACAGGACTGTTCGAGCCGGCTCGGGGCAACTATCCTCCGCGTCATCTTCACGACTGATCAAGCTAGTTACTGCGCAGCCACCAAACGAAACAACAAAAATATGCCAATAGCAAGAAGCATTTATTAACAGGTTTTTCCGACTAACCGTCTACCCAGATCCATCCACCCACCCCTCTATCCATCTGCCCACTATGTTCTACTCTTGTCTAATCTAATCGAATGTAACCTAGCCGAATGTACTCTCTTTTCCTATCCGATCTCTTCTTATCTTACCTTTACTGAGCCTAGCCCACCCTAGCCTGACCTAGTCCAACCCAAACCATTCCAATCAAATCCATCCAGGACCCCTTTAAGGGAACCTAGGCTCCTGCAAGCTCTCCCAGGATGCCCAGTAGTACCCTTATTCCCTTTTTGTAGTCCTAGGTTCCTTATAAAGTTACCCAATACCCAAAAGAGAGGCCTTTTTATTCTTAGCTTACTGGGTATCCTAGTAAATCATTGAAAAAGGAGCCCTTTAAAGGGAACCCTAGTCTAAGAACCCTCTAAGGTTACTGGGTATCCTAGTCTCCCAGGATGCGGCATGATGCACGAGGTCCCACAGCTTCTGGAGGAGCTCCTGGGACCCTGAGCTTCTAGGGGTTTAGGGCTTTAGGGGTTTAGGGGTTAGGGGTTAGTGGGTTAGGGTTTAGGGGTTAGGAGTTCGGGGGTTAGGGGTTTAGGGTTTAGGGTTTAGGGGTTTAGGGTTTAGGGTTTAGGGGTTTAGGGTTTAGGGTTTAGGGTTTAGGGCTTTAGGGCTTTAGGGCTTTAGGGCTTTAGGGCTTTAGGGCTTTGGGGCTTTGGGGCTTTAGGGCTTTAGGGGTGTAGGGGTTTAGGGTTTCAGGGTTTTCAGTGTGAATCACATCGTTGAGCCAGGGTCCCGGAAGGTTCTAGATGTTTTACTGAGGATTTGCCCACCGGCCAGCCGCAATGGTTTCGCCGAAACTCAGGCCTCAAGACTTCAAGCTAGATGCGAAGGCCCAAAGCCCTGAAATATTGCATCTGCTGATAAGCACCCTTGTCAGGACATGCGTGACAGCAACCCGCCCGTGCAGCCAGACATCGTTACGTACTCGACGATCGTCAAGGCATGGGCCCACTTGCTCAAAGGGCAAGTCAATAGGCACTCTTCAAAACATGCAGTTCATCATCACAGCCTCGCCCGATCATCTTTCTTGTAGTGGGGCAGGTCGCATCATAGTTCAATAGAACCAGTAGACACGACTGTCACGATGAGTCGCACCTGTCTGTGTCGCGCGATCTACACTGAATGTTGAATCCAGAAGGAGCGGCTTATGTCAGGGCCCGTGACATCCCATTCAAATCATGTGATCGGGCTTGCTCTTGACTTCTTCGCTTTCTAGGTCTGCGACTTCCGAAATCCCAGGTTTTGGAATTCTATCCATCCTTGTTTTCGTTCAGCCTTGGGTCAACAGCACAACGTATATTCCTAGTATGAGCAACAGTTTTCGTGCCTACAAGTAGGAGCAAGAATCGTCAGAATGCAGTATGCACCGTCTTCGCTGTCATCTTACAGTGGCGCCAGTTGCGATAGTTTCTTGCAGCACTAGATGCTGGTAAAGTTGGTTACACGGTATGACCTCATGTTGCAAGCTTCGATACATGAGAACTGCATACATTAGAAGCAGCAGGGTTTTGGGCAGCGCATCGCACCATCGCCCTTCAAGCCTTGCGCATGCGCATGATGTTGTGCAGGGATATTGCATGGCTGGCGAAGTGGCAGGGCGCTCGGCATGCGTATGCACCACAGGATACTGATACATCATCACAGCGCAAGTCCTTGTTTTCTCTGACAGTCCGGGCTCGTTCGAAGACTTGTACTCGTACGGACTTTATATTACTGTACTGGGGACTGACGCGAGAAACTTTTGATCGAGAAGCTCTTCCGAGACAGAAAAACCGTGACTTCCCTTTCGACATGCCTGAAGCTGAAGCCAAAAGACTGATTCCCAAGCCCCCAGCATCGAAGCCTCGCTGCAGCAGTCAGAAGCCTCCACACCCTGAACCCTAAACCATGAATCACCCAAAAAGCCACAAAGGGGCCATAATAACTGAATAAATCATAGATCCCCTAGACCCCGAAGCTCAGGACAAGGCTTTCGCGCTCCTCAGGGAGATGAGGAAATGCAACGCCGTGACTCCCGATGAAGTGCTCTACAACAGCCTGCTGGTGCCCGGATGGCATGCAGACGGGCCTTCTCCACCGTTAATAGAGATGCTTTTACCAGGTAGGGCTTTGGGACATTTTATATTTTCCCCTATGGGGCTTAAGAGGATCTTATTTACTAATATTTTTCAAAGGCTTTAAAAGCCCCACCTAGAGATGCTTTTCGGTTGACTAGTTTTGTTTTAAATTCTTGGCAGCTTCGAACCTCGGGCAGAGAACGTCACCGAAGGTGCAGGCCGTAGACTTCAGTGCCTGAAATTGCTGGAACCCAGAGCCTCCAAAACCCCTTAGCTAAGGAATATATATATATATATATATATATATATATAGCTTAAATCATATGATGGATCCTACTATACTTTAAGGTATATTCCCGAATTAAGGGGTTTTGGAGGCTCTGGGAAAGTTGTGGTTGCAGATTTCGGGGGCTGCGCAATTCGTCTAGTCTTGCCGCTGACCACTGTAGCACATCTTAAATCGGTTTGAATCAGAAACTTCGTGCAATACGTTCGTATCTGAGCTAAGCCATGTACGGACCCCAAAAGTACGTAATTAGAATTAAATCCTTTTATAGATTTTGCGCCCTTTACCTACTTTTGATGGTCTAGGTAGATCAAATCTGGCTGCTTTGGCTGTGGCCTCGATTATCAGAGCCCCAAGTGCACAAGTCATCCATGCAAAGCTCTTTGGAGCAATCATGCGCAAGGATTTTTGGGCTAAGCAGAACAGAAAGTCCGGAGCCCCGTTAAACCCTCCTACCTGCAAAGCTCTCCCAGATTAGATCAGCGAGATCGAGATCTAAACTTACCTCCATGCAATCTCGCTACACATGGTTTCGACCCCAATACTATAGGGTCCTAAATCATTACTAATACTGTTTCGGTGCTTCCTTGTTATAGTTATTGATCATTTCTAGTGTATAATGCGCCCCAAACTCTATTCTGATAATTAAGGCCCCGATATTTACCTTTCTTGTTTTAGAGGACGGCTCCCAGCGTTCCGCAGGGTCTGTATTTGGAATCGTAGCTTTTGGTTGCGATCCCTACTAGGGGCCGTCTCTTCTGGCAGCTCTCGCATCAGAAGTCCTCCGGGGGCCTGTGAAGACTTGCTCAGATTAGTGGGTTTATTGCCTGGCGTTGCGAACTGTGTTGTGAGTAGTCCTAGAGCTCTTTCTACCTTCTACTAGACTCTAAATACCTACTATAGAAGGGACCATATACCGCTATGGAGGGTCCTGGGTCAAGCCGTAAACCCTCAACTTGAGTGAACGCCTTTGGTCTAGTTGCTCTGGGCTCTTTGCTGGGCGCGGTTCAGAGCTGGCTTTTGAATCTTTCGTCCCCATCCCCGACCCTTGACATCTATTAATTTATAGTTGGACGTACTACCAACTACCATTTACTATCACTATCATATACTACTTTGGAGGATCATGGGACTTAGTATGTAAGGTTATAAGTACCCTAATTGAGCGGCGTTCTAAACTCCGGCTGTGGGAGTTTATATAAACGTTAAGATTTGTCTGGTCCGCGTCAGCTGGGACTCGGTGCGCGTCAGTGAAACTATAACTTTGCTCATGCGCTAGCTGACGCGTCAGTGGCCTAGAAACCAGTGTTAACTTCTGCCATGTCGTGCTCGTTAGGCGCAGCTCAAGAGTCGTGGAAGCTCTGGGTGATTGGATGAGGCACATATTCTACGACAAGCTTCTTATTTTGTATAATATAGAAATCTTAATGTTTATGTCGATGAGTCTATGAGTGTGCCTTACTACGTCGTATTGCTGCGATACACACTGTTGCGGAACTCGTGAGGCCACGAGGTTTCTCCCCAGGACTCATGCGCCTTCACAGGCGACATGACGCGAGGTTTCATTCACGTATCTCTCAACTTTCCCTCGCGTTCATAAGCGAAACTTGCAAGATACTGTATCTACATGAACACACAGACAAGATCGGAAACTTAAAGGACTACACAGCTTACATCGCAGTCTGTAAGCTTTGCTTATTGGGGGATGTTTGTCCAGACCATGTCCGAGACTTCGCAGTCTGCAAGCTTTGCTTATTGGGGGATCTTTGTCCACACTATGTCCGAGACTTCTCAGTCTGCAAGCTTTGCTTGTTGGGGGATCATGTCCGTATACTACGACTGCTGCTGCTTCTGCAAGAAAGGAACACACCGACATAGCAAGCAAGAACAAGTAGATCCGAAAATTTTGTTTTACATGCAGTAGTGCGCACTAGCTGCGCGACAGCTTTGCGACAGTGGCGCGTCAGTGAAGGGTCGGTTTGGCCATCCTTCCCTCAGCCCCGCTCTTCCCGAAGCGAGCTGCTCAAACATCCTAGTGGGGTTGAAGCGTAATGGCTGCCAAAGGCAAACGCTGGAACGACCTCACCAAGCAGTACAAGTCCAGTATTGTTAGTTCCGTTTTGAAAACCTTGCTACCGCACATTCACGATGAGTCGGACTTCAAGAATATGATGAAGCATATTCTGGGGAGCATGGCGCGTGAACAACCCGAAGTGAAAGCTTCCGTGGAGTCTTTTTCTGAGAATTTGGACATGCAGTGTATTGTCTCTGTTGTTGGTGGTTTATCGAGCTTGCGGCAGCAGCATGGTGTAAGAAAAGAAAACCGTGTTTCCGGCGAAGCTTTTTCTTGCCGTCCCATACAACCCCGAAACAGCAGTGGTAAAGAAGGACGTGTTCTGGGAATTCCGGGAGTCTGGTTCTGTCTCGGGCTTTAACATCCGTTACGCGGTGATAGTACCGGTGTGCTGCAGCATGGTCTGTTGAGCTTGTCTTCTTTTCGAATCCATAACGTCGTATACTAGAATCTGGGTGACACAGTCCGTTTTGGAGTGTTTTCCTGTGTGTGCGTCAGTAAAGTTGGTTTCAAACTCCGAAAACTGCAACGCGTCAGTGCGCGTCAGTCAACATAGCTGAAAATGTCTGCGCGTCAGCTCCTCTGCAGCGCGCGGCAGCAATGCGACAGATTTGGCGCCAGCTGCACATTTTAGAACAGCATGACCAAGGGTTTAGACCACCGCACAATTGGGGTTATAAGTATAGTTACCCTAATTATAACCCTAGTTACTAAGTCCCATGATCCTTTAAGTATGCTATACGATCATCCCAGGACGGCTGCGCCAAGCAGTCTCGCGTGGACGAGGCCCTGACGTTGCTGGAGGAGATGAAGACGCAGGGTGTCGGGGACCAAGGAGGTCAGTCTGGTACCATAGGGGCCTAAAAAAATTAAAGTACCTTTCCTATTTTGGAGGTTCTTTGTTATATCTTTCTATGATATTATAGTTTAATGGGCCCCAAAACCTTATTATCATTAATTATTAAGCCCCGACAAGATGAATCTTGCCATAATGTCAAGTATATTTGTCTCGGCTTCGGAAGTATTGCCACATGCGTACGTGGATTTCGAGTAGCAGCTGAGAGGGACGCTGAAGCTTTTGTGGTGGTATGTGGCGAGCATTGCGTGCTCTTGGGCCCGTCTGTTTCCGCAACTGGCGCCTTGGCAATTGCAAGGTGCAGTTGAAGTTCGTTGGGATAGCTGTGGGGGGGGGGGGCGGGCGGGGTTTGGCCCTCAGGCTCCTGTGTTATTTGTTTCGTGTTATTTGCAAAAGACTACAATTTTCGCGCGCACAGACGAAATCATGTGGGATGAGACTCCGAAGTCAAGTTTCAGAGTATCAGTGTCGCTACAGCTAGCACCACAATTCCACTACGAGAATGCCTGCAAAAGCAGCACGGGGGGCAGCAGCAGCAGCGGCAGCAAGAGCAATAGCGGCAGCACCACCACCACGAACTGCCCGCTGACAACATTTGGGTTTCCGAAAATAGGGGACCCGGATACAGTGCCCTAAATAGTGCCCTAATCTTCGAAAACTCCCACTTCAATGATGGCGAAGGTCGTGCCCTCGAACTATACGCTGAGCATCCTGTGCAAACTGCTCGGTCGCGCCAGGCTGCTGTCTAATCTAGGGGCCTTATGCCAGTTACCCATACTATTTTGAGGGGATCCTGATTATTAGAACTATAGTATGGTGGGCCCCAAACCCCAATTCTAATTATTAAGTCTCCTATAGTCGTCTCTTCTAACAGTTGCAAGGTTGACAGTTCGGGTCAAGGTCCGTAAGGATCAGAGAGGATTATGAGTCGAGGCTTGAGGCTTGTGCGCCTGGTACACTCTACTCACTCTACTTGGTCCTTTTGTGGACCTTAACTAACCATTGATATTGGAGGAGCTAAGGAGCCTGGGATGATGATAATCCCTATTAAATAAGGAGCTAAAGAGCCAAGGGAACCCCAAAACCACTGGTTAGTTAACGCCAGTTCCACAATGTTTGGGGCTTGTAGGAATGGTGAGACTTCAGGCCATTCCGGAACTTTCAAGCCTTTCGGGACTCACAAGGCGATGGATGCACCAGAGGGATCAAGGGGTAGCCCAGTGGGTGTGGTAATATCAGCTTCACCACGTGGGAGTTTCCGAAAATAGGGGACCCTAACATAGTACCCTAAATAGTAGGCTCCTTATTATATGGTCCCAAAAATAGGGTACCCCTAATTTCGGAAAACCCCACGTGTCGCCTGGTGTAAGGCTTACCATGTTGAGGTTCGGGTGCAAGTTGCACCAAGTCCGACCCTGATAATCTTAAACCATGGCCGCCTGAGTGATAACATCATCCAGCACTTCAACAAGCTTACCCTAAGGCTCCAAAGTAGTTCCTTTTTGGGGTTCATATACAGAATCCTATAAGGTAATGCCAAGGAACTACTTTGGAGCCTCTGGGTAACCGTTTAACCCTAACCTCTACGCTCACTGTCAGGCGGCTGGATCAGGCTTTCAGCATGGTGCAGAGTTTCACACAGGACGGGCTTCGGGTTGAGAGCTTTGGGTTGGAGTCGATAGTTCCGGGTTTTGTGCTGGAGGAGGCTGAGGTCCTTTGGGGGTTCTCTGTTCTGGAATCAAAGTTCGTATAGAGTGTAGAAGTCGAAGCTCATGGCTTATAGGTTTTAACACGCAGCCTCCTGGTTGATACAAGCTCTTCGTCCCGATGCCTGGGAGAATCTAGAGCGAAGCGCTGCTAACGCGGTGTTGAGACTTCTTTCGCAACTACCCTAGGCTCCATTGTAGTTCCTTTTGGGGATTACCTTATTATAGGATCCTAGTTATAAACTACACTGGAGCCTATCGGTACAGAACGCTGGGTTGGCATATAGGGAAAAGTTGGGCCCATGAATGGGCTTGAAGGCAGAACTCAAAAAACAAAGTACAGGGACACCGTTCAGTCGCCTTTGTCATCAGTTTCCAATTTGGGAACCTCATGACTCCAATGGACTTTTAGAAAGCGGATTTTGGGAGTGCGCCATGTAAGGTTGTAGTGGGCTTAAAAACCTTAGTACCTAGCAGCAGTGTCCAGTTTTTTGGCATATTGGTTACGCGTCTTCTGGCGTTCTTGTGAACAGCATAGGGCCCGCTGCTGTTTGTCACGGTTGAGACCTTGGTTCTGCTAAACCCTACATCCGGAGCCCCAAGCAAGACCTCAGTGATGCACTCATACCCTGAACTCTAAGTCCTGATTTTGTATTGCATTTGGGGGGCAATGAAGGCTCAGAGCATGTGGAGGATGAGACCTGGTAGGTGAATTATACTGGGCTTTGGAGTACCATACTGTAATACTTTCTTCTTAGAGGAACCATTATGAAATAAAGGTTTATACTTTTCTCCTTGATTACTTCAAGGCCCAGTATACGCAGGGTCAGAGTAAGCGTATCCCCGGTGACAGTACCAAGAACCTCAGCACAATTTACTTGTCATGCCCCATCATCTTTGAAAGAATGACAGGAGTACGGCTTCAAAGCCAACATCCAGGCACCCCTGCGATTTTTGCTTGTTGATACTCTGCATGTAGGGCTTCGCACCTTAAAGCCGAAACCACCAAAGCCACAAACCCGTAACCATGAATCCCCTTACCCTTTATCCAAAGATCGCGTGGTTTGCAGACAATGCGGCTGTCGCGGTTCAGGGTTTTGAGGCCATTCTGCAAAAGACGCGGACGTTACCTATTTCACAAAACGCTAGGTTTCGGGTTTCGCGGTTGTGGGTGATTTTGGCAGTTTGGGATTTCGCGGTTTTTGGGGTTTAACAGTTTAACAATGATATTGACATGGCGCTCGTTTCAAATAGCGACCCGGTGGCTTAGCCTCCTGCAACACGCCGTTCACCTCAAACGAAGTACAACCTGCTTTATTGTAGGTTCCTACGGCTTAATACGGAGTGTATAGGGACCCGGCAGAAAGTAGTAGGTTTTGGTAGGTTAAGGAAGTTTGTGGCCGAAGCCCTGAACAAGCTGATCCGTGGCCCAAGCCCCCAACCCTTCACCTACACTCCCTTGCACCCAAAACTCTATGAACCCCTCGACATTGAAACCCTACCTAGTAAGCATGGATATAAGGGTGGTTGTCAACATTAGGGTCCCTTTTTGGGCCTTTTTTTATGATACGGCACCTAATATTTAGGGTACCCCAAAAGGGACCATAGTTTTGACAACCACCCATAAGTAGCATGGCCACAGCTCTCTTTGAGTCATAACTCCGTTCACGGATTGTAACCCTTACTACCGAAGTCGCCCGATCCTCAAGTTATAGGGGCTTAAATAATTACCGATATTCTTAAATAATTGCCAATACTATTTTGGGGTTCCTGACTATAACTATACTATACTATGCCCCAAAACCCTAGTCTAGCTATTGAAGCCCCTACAGTCAGTCGTTTCGATCCCTGGCCAGGTCTATACCTGCTTGATGCAGGCCTGCATCCACAACCGCCAGTGCCACCGTGTGCTGGCCTTGCACGACCAGGCTAGGGGAGTTGAGGGTGAGAGTTTAGGGACCTGGTGAGGTTAGCGGTATGATTCCTTGGGGAACAAAGATGGTCTTGTTATGTTCTATAGCTTCTAGCCTATAGCATACCTTTAGCGTTTCAACAGATTTGTATAGCACACGTAGCCCAAACACCCGGTTCTGATTCTTCAGCCCACTACAAATGGCAGCCTGCAGGTGGTAAAAAGTGGCACCTGCACGCCCGACGAGAAGACCTACACGGCCCGGAGGCCCAGGCTGCAAGGAACTGACGGCCAGGACTCGGAAAACAGCACCTAGGGTTCAGGATTAAGGGTTTATTTATTTGGGGTTGAGGGTCTAAGTAGGGTTGAGGGTTGAGGGATACGATTAGGTACCTCGCAATAAATGGCAATGGGTATTCAGAGTCTGTTACAGGGTAGATGGAGAGTTCAGGATCACGCCTCGAGAAAGAAGAGGTGGGGCTTTTTATGGGTTCAGTTCCTGCGCACCTTCGATATAAAGTTTTATGAAGTTGCGGGGGTGCCCTGAACTTCAGGAACAATCTGGAGTTTACAGAAAATCTGCGTGCATCTTCTATGCATGTAGATATGGTATACAAGGACATAGCTAAGCCAAAGCAGAAGCAGATACACGGACCCTAAACCCTACCCTAAACCGGGCCCGGATGGCCGAGCAACAACTGTATCCAGCACCAGCCCAGAGAGCCCAATACCCCTTAATTAAGGAATATACCTTAAATCATAATATGAAGCCCTCTATAATTTAAGCTATATTCCTTAATTAAGGGGTATTGGGCTCTCTGGGAGGAAGGCCGTGGGGGTGCCAGGAAGCCTTGTGGAGCCTTTCATGCTGCGGCCTACCCACTTAGGGCTTAGGGTTTACCGTGTAAAAGGCTCCTAGAGCCTCATCAAGCCCTGGTGAAGCCTTGTGAAGCCACTTACAGAAGATCACCGAAACCTTGACATAGAAACACCAAGCTTCCTTTTTCTTGCTTTCCTGAGTCCTAAGGTTAAGGGTTTAGGGTTTAGGGTCACACAGAAACACCAAGCTTCCTTTTTCTAGCTTTCCTTCCTCCAAACTCCCAGGGGCCGACTTCCCCCGTTCCCATGGGCACCGAACTCCGAATGCCGAGAAGCCTTCGGGCTCGAATGCCCAACGCGCCGTTTTAACAATCGACGGTACATGACCCAAGCTCCCCGTCCCGGTAAGCCCTAAGCCCTAAAGCGCTGAGACATGTATGTATGGCTGTATGCACGTACACTCATATACACGAAGTTAGCATCCTTCTAAAAGAACTCGTAAGTATCTGATAGAGCCCATATAGCACCCTCATATAGCACCCTCTGCAGGTCATGCTACGAGGCTGCCTTCAGTCGGGTCTCAATGAGAAGGCGCTGGCAGTGGCGCGATGTGCCTACCACCTGCCTTGGCCCCAGCGCTCGAGGGTTGAGTTGTTGTACCTAGTAGTAGAGCACGTAACCTTTAACCTGTTTTGGGTAGCAGAGCCCCTATATAATCCCTATATTACAAAAGAAACCTTTAGTTCCCCATGATACCCGGCAAGTAGGTGTAGGGTACATGGGCTGTTAGGGTTTGCAGGGTCTTAGGGCTGTAAGGTTGGTTTCAGCCGAGAGCACTAGCATCCTGAAGCCCCGAAACCCAAAGCGCCAACCAACACCCCAAAACCCTTGAATGATAACAATCACCTGACACAGTCCCAACCCAAAAAAGGACGAAACACCGGTGAAAGCCACCTAAAATCCTCAAACCAAAGCCGCCAGTGCCGCCCCAGGCAGGGCCACAACCTGCAGGAGACACGAGGCGCAGCACCGGGAGTCGGGGAGCCCGGCGGTGTACTAGGTTTCAGTTACTGAAGGGGTCATGGAACTGAGTAAGGAAAAAGGGTACCGGACTGTACCTATATCTACGTATAACCCCGGGTTCAGGCACTCATAACTCCGCTTACTTAGTCCCCGGATCCGCTAAGGACCAAAGCACAGGTTGCTGGTCATAGTAGATGTCATTCACCATCCATTACTCACGGATACCTGGAGCCCTGGCATAGGGTAAAACGTCGTAAGATAGGAGGCTAAGCGTCATCTAAAATGACAGTTCTTCAAGGAGCTGTCTATGTAAGTATATAATACATATATATATATACATACCTGCAGATATGTATGCATATATATATATATATATACACACAATATAGCACAACATAGTATAGCATAACATACCATATAACAGAACATAATAAGTTTATCACAATATACAGACATATATATATATATACACACACACACACACTATTGAGTCAGACTTCTACAGTCCCCAGAGAAACGAAGACAATCGCTCCGAGGGCTTTCGCTTGTCGCTCTGTGAGACAGCACCCACAAACGTCCGAAAAGAGTCCCGTCCATACGGTTTCGCTGCGACAGTTAGAGTATGAGTACAATGTCCTTCCAACCCTAGTAGCTGGATTGACTACACCGTCAACATCCCTGAAATCCCTTATGGAACCCATTCAAGAACCCTTGAAACCCGGCTCTGCATATTCAGCACCATATCATTTCCGTGATCGTCTCGCCTGTCATTCTGGAGTAATATATGTACATACCCCTCGCACCGGAATCATCATCATCATCGTCCTCATCATCATCATCATCATCATCATATGTATGTAGAGATAGAGAGAGAGAGAGAGAGAGAGAGAGAGAGAGAGAGAGAGAGAGTAACAGTGATACACACCTGCAGCAGCCCCAATGTCAACGCCTCCAAGGTCGAGGCCCAGTGTCTCGAGGAACTGCTGGGGTCGCTGGGCGCCGGTTCGTCCCGGGATGCGCTGATCAAGGCCGAGCGATGATCTGGCATTATAGAGGCCTGAATAATTAGAATTTGAATAAGGCTTGTGGGTATATTTTACTACAAGTTTAAGAAGGATCCCCCCAACATAGTATTGGTAATTATTTAGGCTCCTAGATTACGGGTTCAGGGTTTTTGGGGAGTTTAGGGTTTAGGGGTTCAGAGTCTAGGGTTCCGGGGTTTCGGGAAGTAGGGTTTAGGGTTCAGGGGTTTGGGGTTTAGAGTTCAGGGATGCTTTAGGTTTGGGGGTTCAGATTTTTGTGGGTAACGGTATCGTCAAAGAGTGTCCAAAAGGGAAGCTTCGCAGCCGTTATCTCTCCCGTGAGCTTTAGGGCTGTAGGATTGAGGGCTTTAGGATTTAGGATTCGGATTTAGGGTTTAAGTAGGCGTTTGGATGTCGGGCTTAGGGTTTAAGCGGCCGAAGGTGAAAGGCCTTGGTTGGAACGCACTTGGCATTGGCATGGTGGCCTGACGATGATGCACGGGTTCTCCGCACCTCCAACCGGGAAGAGTTACGCTTGCACGTTCTTTGGTGAATAAATACCGAAGCTCTAACGTCCCAAAGTTCCAAACCCTAAAGCTCTGATTGACCCTAAAACGATTCTAAAACCCACAAGCCCTAAAAGGATGTGGCATGGTAATATAGGGGCCTAAAGAATTACATATACTATTTTGGGGGTTCCTTATTATAACTACAGTATAGTTTGCCCCAAATCCCTATTCTAATTATTAGGCCCCTATAGTAAGCAACCCTAAACCCCAAAACCCGAAACCCTAAACCCCCCAGGATCTCTACCAGCACCACGGCTTGTCTGTTTCCGCTCCATCACAGGCGCCACCAGCAGGGTTTTAGGGCTTTGGCGCTTAAGGTAACTAGCCTTAATCATCAGAATAGGATCTTGGGGCACGCAACACTTGTTAGTAAGGAACCACTAAAACAGTGTTGGTAGTTATTTGGGCCCCTTGTTTTGTGGTTTAGGGCATGAGGAGTCTGCAGTACCTAGTGCAATTTAACTCCCATTGCCCTTGTTTGCGCATTTGCTTTCCCGTGTTTGCTTCCGGGGGAAGCTTTCTGATTACTCCTCTCACTGCTGCTCATGCTCCCGCTACTACTACTCCATTTCTCCTACTACTACTACTACTACTACTACTACTACTGCTACTACTCCTGCTACTACTACTACCACTACTACTACTATTACTACTCCTGCTGCTACTACTACTACTACTACTACTACTACTTCTTCTTTTACCGTGCTAGTAGTATCGCTGGCGACGTTAGAGCTACGGGCCTGAGAGGTTGGCCCGTGTTTTGGCTCTTGGGTTGATCTGAAGCGAGGATCCAGGTTTTTGACCGCGTTCGAGTCCAGGATATGAATTTGGACGCTATTGGAATGAATTTGAGCTTGCGGTATCGAAACTAGGCTTGAATTTTATGGTTTTCCATGTTTTAGAGGTTTTCGGGCTTTGATTGAAGTGGCTGAGTCCATGTTATAATGCTTTCTATAGTCTATAGTTTTTCGGATGCCGGCTCAGCGCACTGAAGTTAGATGGTAGTTGTTTTGAAGAGGATCTACTTGGAGGGTCGGGGGACTTAGTAAGTAGGTAGTAAGTAGACTTATAAGTACCCTAAAAGGGACCTAATTGGGGTTATGGTACTTATAAGTCCCTAAAATAACCAGTTACTAAGTCCCCCGACCCTCCAAGTAGGGAATCCAGGTTTAATGTTCACCTTCGAGGGCTTGCGATTGACAGGCACCTCGCCGCCCACGAGTCAATGGCCGTGGAAGGTGAGAGCCCCCGCGAAACGCGGGAAGTGGCCAAAGATGTTTGGAGCTGTTTACTATACATCGCACAAACAGCAGTGCCGTTGCACCACTAGTTCCAACACCCTTTGAGAATGGTGTGGAAGGCTCAGCGAATCGAATATTCTCACCAAATGATTGCAGCATAACCGTATCACAGTTTTCGCAACCCGCTAGTTCACCCCTTGCAGCCGTGGTTTCCTATCACATCTCTTTCAGATTTGACTCTTGGGTTTAGGGATTCGGGTAAACCCTAAATCTTGTTCAGGCCACAGTGGTTGAGTAGGTAACCTTTAACCTCTTGGGGTTTATGTAGTCCTGCCATAGATGTAAAAGTAGGTTTATTTTGGGCTAGGGTACTCAGCGCCTAAGAGCACGATGGTCGAGAGTCCAAATCACCCTTTTGGCTATGATCAAGTGTAGTATCTGTTCTTATCAGTGTGACAACTGATATGTCTCCAACTGGAGACTTGCTTGTCACCCCGCTCCGCATTGCAGGTCCTTACCGCAGAAAGGCGTTCTTCCGCAGTAGCCCGCCTTCCGTAGGCAACGGTGCTGTTTTCAATGCCTCTCTACTTGCTTTGGGCGCCGCTATCTGCCACCTGTCCCCCCCTGAGTTGGAAGCGATGGCCAATCAAGAGCTGGAGCAATATGCCACCCTGCGGCAATCGTCGGCTCTCCAGTCTGAGCTTCGCATCCTGTCGGCGTCTAGGCGCAGGGCGCTCCCGGCCATCCAATTCACTCAGCGGCTTGTGCTAGGCTTGCGATATGTGCGGAGTGCCTATCAGGTGCGCCTTTCGGCGTTTGTCCATCTTGCAGGCATATCTCTCGCCGATCCAACCCCTCCCGGAGAGGGGGATCAAGCTCCACATGCACAGATCCACCCCCCTACTCGTGATTTGCAGCGCTGGCTAACATCTCCTCCAGGTTTTGCTCCCGTGCGAGAAATCCGCTGGGCTCTCCTTCCTTGTGAAGTGGCAGTGCGACGACTGCGAGCAGCAGCAGCACCCTGCCAGCGTGTGCGCGAACCGACTTTAGCGCAAGCGCTACTGGACTCCGGCGGGGCCTTCCTTGTCGCCGGAAATGCTCACTGGGGCCTACCGAGGCCAACTTGGTCGGATGCAGTCTCCGCCCTTGCAGTGCCCTGCCGCTGTTCACCTCCTGCACACCTTGATTGCATAGCAGCTTGCTGGACCTGTAGAGGTGCCTGCCTCCCTTCCTGGGACTCGCCGGCCAACCCATGCCCTTGGTGTCGTGGCCAGGTTGGCCCAGTCTGTGCCTCATGCAACACGGTTGTACACAATCGGGGAAGCTGCCGCTGGAACTCCGGTGCGCACCCTTCCTATGTTGCAGCGGGTGACGTAAACATCCGTCTCTGTCCTGACTGTTGGTGGGCGTGGGCTTCAAGTCTAGCTGCAGCTCCACGTCGACATCCCCCTCCTACGCTGGGTGCAAACCTTCTGCAGCACCTGCGCCACTCAGCATTGCACTGCAACCCGGGGGCTGGCTCCGGTGCAACTGCGGCATCGTCACTCCCAACTCGCAAAGTGCGACGGTGGCTCCTCCGGCAGGTGGAGGGTGGCGATCTAATCTCCATCGACCCTCTTCTCCAGGAACTGCGAGCATGGGCTCCCACGGTTGCTGACGACTGGCCACCCATTGCTCTGACGAGGGCCATCCGCGCTTTAAGTGCGGAGGGGCGCATAGTTGTCCGTAGGGATGCAGTCGAGCTGTTTCGCCCCCAGTCGTAAAAAGGGTTTACTTCGGTCCGTTTTTCTGGCCGTCCGGCTTTTTGTCCTTTGTTGCTGTCCCCCTGCTTCTTGTCCCATCCGCTTCCATACCCCCCCCCCCCCGCCACCTCCAGTTTCCTTCCGCTTGTAGCCACACCATAGTGCCTTCCTACCACACTCGGTTCAGAGCCTTGTACTGCTTTGGGCCGGCCAGAAATGAATGTGTGGCTTGCAGTGGGCTCGTGAGGTAGCCACTGCCGTGTCGTTCCAAGCACGGCACCATATACACCCCGTCTGCGCCGTCGTAGGTGCGGCCCTCACGTGCGATAAGCGGCACACCACCGTGCTTGGATCTTCCCCGCTGTGTAGGGTGGCGGCCTACAGTACAGCCACGCCTCGCATCTAGGCACTGCTGTTTGCATCTCCGTTTCGCTATCCGTCGTCATGTATCGCTCCGGCGCACTAGGTTCGGGTCACTCCCGTGCGACACATTGTTACAGCATCTTCCCCCATCACTCGGTCTCTCGGGGAGTCGTTTCAGTATTCTCGGTATTGTCAACTATGTGCAGCTTTGCTAGATTATCTTACCCGCCCTCTCGAACCCCTCGCGGAGAGCGGTGATGACGGCATCGGAGCTGCTCTGAGATGCTTGGGGGGAAGGGGGTTGACGGCCGCAGTAACATCTGTGGGCCACTTTCCTCCTCCTCCTCCTCCTTTTTTCCTGATACTGATACTGGCTTTGCGGTTTAGGGTCTGACTGATTGTAGGTTCTTGGCTTTGGGGTTCAGGGTTTGATTAACTAGGTTCTTGGCATTTCAGTTTGTGAGATACGCTGTGTAGGATATTTGTATAAAATTAGCAATGTGTTTTGGGAGTTTCAGGAACCAAGAAGAGCGGACTGGTAGGACCGTTCTGCTAAAGACAGCAAGAACAGAGCCCCTCATTTCCTGGAACAAGCCCCAGGCTCAGCAAGACTCTAAACCCTAAACTCAAACTTCCACCCTGAACCCCAGACCTAAACCGTATGCTAAGGCTTAAACCCTAGGCCGTAAACCCTAAGCGTATATCCTGAATCCGAAACCGAAATCCTAAATCCTAAACCCTGAACCTTTAAGTACAGCTCCCTCTTGGCCAACGTAGGGTCGTGGTCGGGCGTTTTTGCGCCGACCCCGCGCCAAAGACGTCTCGGAGTTTGCTCTGAGTGCGAAAAGACGCGGGCAGGAGTTCCGCTCCAGGGTCCGGGTGTGTTGAGAATGAACGTCTGGGGTTTGAGGTTTCGGATGGTTTTGGGGTTTGTTGGGGTTTCAACTCGGCGTTCCGGAAAAGAGTTCTTTCGAATTTTGTCATCAAAAGATCCTGACATCAACCGCAACACTGCGTCCTGCTGCAGCCCACCGTGGTGCTTTCAAGGACCCCAATGTATACCCTGAAGAGTACAACCCACGAGTTTTTTTAACACACTCTACCATACTATAGCGGCCTTAGTAATTAGAATAGGTTTTTGGAGCCCCGCTATAGTATAACTATAATAATGAGGAAACCCATAACACTAAGGGTAACTACTCAGGCCTCCAGATTACAGAACCCTACTACAGATCCCTTATAGACCCCCTTTACAAGGAACCATTTAAAGGGAGCCTTTTTCTAACTCTCAAGACCCCTATATTACCATAGCCTCTGCAGCCACTCAGGTCAGGCCAACCAGCGAGATGCGTCTCCGGAAGGGCAGGCGGCGTGGTGGTGTTTCCCAAAAGGTCCAAAGTACCTGCATATAAGGTGCCTTCAAGGGTTCCATTAAGGGTTTATAGGGTTTAGGGTTGCGTTAAGGGTTGCTATAAGTACCTATACAGTAGAATTTAGGGTTTCTCTAGTAGGAATTGCAAAAATCCCCATAACAGTACCTAGGACCCTTCGGGTTTCTGGGTCTGATTGAAGTTGTAACCATACCAAAACCTATCAGAACCTACTTTTTTGTAGGTTCCTAAAAATTCCATATTGGGGTTTACAATAAGAACCCCGCCCCCCCCCCCCCCCCTAAAAAAAATATATCAGTTTTGGTAGGTTACGGTAGACCGCAGCCACTTCGGGGAATGCGACCGAAGTTTCACCGGAATGTGCCCCCAAACCCTGCTCGAATCTTTAAGGCGCTTATATTGCCCTGAGACCTGGAGGATATCATGCGCACAGCACCTGTCTTTTGGTCTCATAATTATAACAGCACAGCAGATCCTCAGAAAAAAAGCAGGGACATCGACCTAACCACATGCCAGGCTTTGCTTAAATGGCCCCATAGAGTCCCCTAGACCCTAAACCCTAAACCCTAAACCCTAGCCATAGAGTCTTCTAGTACCCCCGTAGTAGCGCATGTGGTAACCCGTAGATTCGACCCTAGAGCGGCGAAGTTCATGCAGCTCGGCTTGGAGCCTGGGGTGCTGTAGTTGGAGTTTGGGTGAATCCCAGAGATCCCAATACCCCTCAGATAAGGAATATAGCTTAAATCATAAAATGAAGCCCTCTATGATTTAAGCTATATTCCTTAATTAAGGGGTATTGGGCTCTTTGGGATTGTTTTGGAATCGGACATGTGCACTATGATCAATGGTGCGTTGTGTGGGCGAAGTGTTTACATGCGGCAGCAAACGACTTCGCACAGTACTGAGAACTGATCACTGGTGCGACACTGCTGAGGCAGCTCACTTGGGCAGAGAATTCGAAGGATCATGGGACTCAACGAGATTATAGATTGGTCACAACTACAAGTACTTGTGACAACCTACACTCATCAGCTTCCACGATTCATCAACGAACCAAGCTTCAGACGGTCATGCTACGGGAGCCAGTTCTCAGCGCACTGTGGACGGAACACGCCCCGCAAGTTACCCTAGGGGCCTAAATCAATACCAACACTATTTTGGTGGTTCCTTATTATGAAAATACTATAATGGGCCCCCCAAACCCTATTCTAATTATTAAGGCCCCTATATTGCTCTACACCTGGCGGAAAACTTTGAAGCATCCCAAAGCCATAAGTCGACAAGATCACGTATCATGGGGGCCTTAATGATTTGAATAGGATTTTGGGGCCATTTAGCTGTAATTGTAATGAGGAACCCCCAAAAGAGTATTGGCAATTATTGAGGGCCCTATGTTATTGTTGTTTGCGTGGAGGTGCCCGAGATTCACGGAGGCTCCGTCATGACCTTTGGCAAGCATCGTGGGCACTGCTGGCGCGATTTGAGTTCGCATGCCGGCAGTGTTCAAGCTTGCTTGCAGTGCTTGCCGGGCTTCTGCGAGTCTAGGCTTCGACTACTGGAAGTGAGACTTAGCCTTTTCCTCGAAATCGATACTCGGAAGCCTGAGCCTAGGCAGTCGGATTTCGTTCGCAGGCACAGATCAGGAAGCAAACCTAGCACTGCGGAACAAGAAGACCGACCACGCATTCGTGTCTTTCATGGCGATGGAACGAGAAATAGACCAAGTAATCGTATCAGGTGACAGCGGTAGCACAGTAGTAGCAGTAGCACAAACTGCAGCAGCAGCACCGGCAATGGGAGGAGCAGGAGTAGGAAGAGTAGGGCTGGGCATGGGCATAGGTATAGGTGCAGGCGTGGCGAGTAGGAAGTGGCAGTGGTAGCCGTCGTTGTCGTCGTTGTAGTCGTAGTTGTTATAGTCGTAGTTGTGGAACAGGAGGAGCAGGAGGGAGGAGGAGGAATTGAAGTTGTCCCTGTCGCTACCATCTCGCAAAAATGGTCTGAATGACAAACATCATCAGAAGGAGCAGTCAAGCCATTGATCCTCGAATGCGAGTGCGAAGTGTTGCCAGGCGCACTTTCGAAGATGTTCGACTGACCGAGTCGGCTTACTGCGCGCGCCACCCGGGTACCTTCTTGTTTTCTTCTTTCCATGTGAATATGCTGTGCTTTTTTGGGCGGTTGGGATGTAGAGTCAATGTAGAGTATATAGACTTTGGTGTGGTGGGTTGCTAGTTCCTCTAGTGGGAGGCTTAGGGTCTGCTGTTGTTCGGAACTGAAGCTGCGCTGGACTACCTAGGGTTTTCAGCGCAGAGCGCGGAATGTCCAGGCATCCACATCATTCCAAATAGTTTGCAGTCTAATATGGAAACGTGAGTTATTATATATCTTTATCAGTTAACTACGGCTTAGTGCGCTTACAATGATATCTACCACCCTGCCCAAACAAAGCTGTTCTCATTCTAAAGGTCGCTAAATTACTTGGAGGTTCATGGATAGTTAAAAGTAGGGTATCTACAGTTATATCTCCTATTAGGGGACTTAATAAGTCCCTTCATAGGAGTTACGATTGTAGTTGCCCTACTTATAGCCCACCGATAACTACCCAATGAACCTCCAAGTAGAGGTTCACGACAACGCCCAAACCAGGAACCCTAAACCCCTTAACCCTTAACCCTTAAACCCTTAAACCCTTAACCCCTAAACTCTAAACCCCTAAACCCTAAACCCCAAACCCTAAACCCTAAACCCCTACCCCGAAACCCTTCAGCCCTAAACCCCCAAACGCTAAGCCCTAAACAACCTCCAAGTAGAGGTTCACGACCCAGAGCTTCCCATACCCGGCCCTTAAGTAAGGAATATACTCTAAATCATAATATTAAGGCCTCTATAGTTTAAGGTATATTCCTCAAGTCCCTTATAGAACCCTTATATATTCCTTAATGAAGGGCCTTTGGGTTCTCTGGGGACCACGCCCGACTTGGAGGTTGATGGGTAGTTGCAAGTAGGGTAACTATACTTATAACTCCTATTAGGGGATTTCTAGCCCCACATGACTACCCATGAGCCTTCAAGTAGGCCCTAACCCCCCTGTACCATTAAAGAATCCCTATAACAGATCGCTTAAAGGGGGGCCCTTGAAAGGACCAAGGAATCCTTCCCCAGAGGGTCCAAGTACTCCCTATTATAGGACTTCAGGGCCCTTTTAGGTACCAAAAACCATAAATAGGAACTACTTGGACCCTTTGGGTTCTAACTACCCATGAACCTCCCAGCACACCCAGGCCTGGGCGCTGGCACAGCCGACTCCTTCTGGAGTCAAGTCCTCAGCGTACCCGGGAGGGTCGGGGGACTTAGTAAGTAGGTAGTAAGTAGACTTATAAGTACCCCAAGAGGGATCCTAATTGGAGTTATGGTACTTATAAGTCCTTAAAATAACCAGTTACTAAGTCCCCCGACCCTCCGAGTACCCGGGAGGGATGCTGAGTAGCTGAATAACCAACATCATCAACATCCAGAACCTCATGAACATTATACATATATACATTTTTATTTATATGTTCACATGCATGTACATCTGTACATATATATATATATATATTTATGTGTTGTAATGTGTTATAACCTTTGGAACATATGAGCATATACGATAATACACCATTATAGAACTGTTTTGGCAACGCGCTTGACCTCGGGGCCAAGGTTCCGGCGCTCGAGGTTTGGGTCAGAAGTCGTATTACGGTTGATGATATAAATCCTGCATGACCCATAATAAGGAATATACCATAATTCCCATAGTTTGGGGTCCTTAAGGTAATGCAGGATTTATATCATCAACAGTAGTTTAGACAGATGCTGCTGAGCCCATCGTGCTGATGCTCCTGCCTGGCTTGCGGCATGATGCTTGAGTTCCTTTCCAGCGTTCGGCTAATAGGTCGACACCAGGATACAATGGTATGTTCTAGTATACTCTTATCTATATATATATATACTATATATATATATATACTAGTATGTTCTCGTATACTCTAGGATACTATCGTAGATTGTATTATAGTAGGGTTGTTCGGGGGAACACTCTTTATCGCCGTATGAAGTCGTTCTGTTCGGAGGCTCAAGTTGCCAAGAATGCCCATGAACTGAGGATCCTTCAACACCTATATGGGGGTTTCCGAAAATAGGGGACCCTGATTATAATGTAGTACCCTACATACTAGGATCCTTATTATAAGGGACCCCAACATAAGGTACCCTGAATCGGAAACTCCCATATTCTTCTTCTTATCATTATAGTTACTCCAATAAAAAGTATTCTGTATAGTATCGTTATAGTTACTCTTTAAGAAGTATTCTGTATTTTTACTATAAGGAATGTATTCCTTGTAGTAACTATACGGAATGTATTCTTTGTAGTTACTTCAAGGAAAACCTGCGATGATGGCACCTCGGGACCATACCAGAGCCCCTTCCACAATCAAGAAAAGCGATCAGCGGGGTTGGGCTGTAGGGTTTAGAGTTTATGGTTTGGGGTAAAGGGTTTAGGGTTTCTAGGCTGCCCAGTAGTGCCCTTAATCCCTTTTTGTAGTCCTAGGTTACTTACAATATAAAGCTACCCAATACCAAAAAGGGAGCCCTTTTCGTTCTTAGGTTACTGGGCATCCTAGGTTTTAGGTAAAAGCCAGAAAGTTGGAATATGACTATCCTAAACCCTTTATGGTAAATTATAGGGTATCCTACCCTGAAACCATATTCCAACTTTCTGGAGTTCCCTTTAGGGTCTACTGTAGCCCCATGCCCCAGGGTTTGATCCACTTCGTCCAGTTCCTCAGACAGTCCGACGCCCCACGGCCGGATGCCCAAAACTGGGTTGTCCTTTGGGATCTTTTTTAAATTTCCCCCCCTACTATTTTGTAGAGAACCATGGTCGAAAACAATTTTCAGAGGGCTTAAAGGACAACTCAGAATAGGATTGGGGTTTAGGGTTCCTTCGAAGGTTGGTCTTCAACAAGGTGAAATAAGTTTCCATAAGGGTACTTCAGGGTTTAGGCTAGGGCCAGGGCATGGGCCTTGAGGATTGGAGTTCGGGATCGGTTTAAGGTCAGGGTAGGGTAGCTTTAGTTTAGGGGCTTGGGGCTTCGTGACCTATATGGGTAGTTGTGAAAATTAGGGTCCGTTTTTGGGCCCTTATGATAATACTGCACCTAATATTTAGGGTACCCAAAAAGGGACCACAATTTTGACAACCACCCATATAGGATAAGGGCAGAAGCATGGCTTTCGATTCTCGTTTTAGGGTTTAGAGCCTTAGCGCTCAGCGAGTACATAGCGCAGGCTTCGCTGTGATCTCTATGTTCAGACTTTTCACACGCCCTACGGGGCTGCTGAGACACGCCGTCGTTTGCACAGAATCCACTTGGAGGTTCATGGGCAGTTATAAGTGGGGTTACAAGTAGAGTAACTGTAGTTATAACTCTTATTAGGGGACTTATAACCCTACTTATAACTACCCATGAGCCTCCAAGCATGGCCTATTGAGTCACCCGAGGTTGCCAGCAACTCCACAGAAGAGAAAGCGTGCCTTGGCGAAGAAAGCCAGAGTGTCTTCTCGCCCCTGAGTTTGCCCTGTTCATGTTCTCATTCCAAGCAAAGCCAAGCTTTCTGCACAGGTTTTGGACTACTGTATGTTGAGTCGCAGGAATCAAGAATCGTCTGACTTTGCGTGACGTAATCATAGTTCATACCACGATTGCCATGACTGTTGATAGTTATAAAGGTTTCATCTCACCCTCATTGCTCTTTCGGTGCCGAATGTGAATGGTAGGTGGCACCCCTTCCGACACCAAGGTGCTGCAAAGCCAGAAGCAGCAGCAGCTCAGGCGTGGCCTCAAGTGCACGCCCAGCTTCAACAGGTGGCCGCGACCCCAGCCAACCCGACCTTCGGCCGCTGGGGAGCTAGCGGCATGCAGCCTCCGAACTCGGAAGTCGGTTGCCTTCAGGAGGTCTCAGACCTCAACTGGAGAAGTCTGCCCCAACAGACTCAGCGCACCTGCAACCTGCAAGCCAATCCAGGGCCAATTTCGGCTGCAACCTGGCACCGTCCTGGGCAGTTTATCCCAGGACACCACCAGGAAGCCTCCCGGAGCAGTTGGATAGCCCACAATGCGCCTGGACTGCCGGGCCATCAGGGCCAACTTAGCAACTGCTCCTTTCCGAGCCACGGAGGGTACACTAACACGATGGAATCGGCCGACCCCCGCCGGAACCCAACCCCAATCCGTTTCCTTGATGGCAACTTCCCGGTGCCGGCTGCGCCACACGGAGCACAGTGGCAGCAACACGGCCAGGCTCATTCCTTTCAGCCATGGCGGTTTCACGGCACAAGGGCCTTCGCCAGCCATCCTGAACTTCTCCCAACCCGCCGGGAGAACCTGAACACCCAGAGCCCTCCACCACCCTCCTTCCCTTCCCACGCGCTCATTCCAAGAGCCGAAAAACCGAGTCCCCGTAATCCGGCCCCGCAGTCGGCGGCGCCGAGCCGCAAGCGGTCCTGGACCGATGTGAGCTTTCCAAGGCTGGGGTCGTCGCAGCCGTTCTCAGGAGTTGTGGCGGAAGGGGTATATTGTAGGATCACTCGACTGAAGTCCGCTAATGCTAAAATTCATAATTGTAGGATCACTAAGATTGCATTATCAGGAAGGGATGTCTTGCTCAACAGCTGTCGTAGCTGTTACTGTAACAGGCCAAGCTGCCTATTCTCAACAAGTTGAGTCCCTGAGCCCAAGACCACCGGCAAGAGCGCATTGGTTCCTCACCACAAAAGACCCGTACTACAACTAAGAAAATACACGCCAAAATCCTACTCGCAGTTACTATATAATTCCCCTGTAGCAACTACTTTTGTTGTGCGGCCGCATCAGATGCAGGCAGCCTTCCACGACAAAGCCGAGTGGAGGCGGTCCGGCAAGTCACGCCTCAGGGCATGCGCAGTCGAACAGTTGGCGCGCTTGGCGCCTGCACCCTAAACCCTAAACATCCCTAAACCCTAAGAAATAAACCCCGGAGCCTAAACCCTGAAAAATAAACCCTATACCCTAAGCCGTCAGGGGATCCGTATAAGTAAAACTCGGGGTGAGTCAGTGGAGACGAGGCTCGACGCATCTGGTCTAAAGGAGCTATAACATTATACCTCTAGTCTCCATGGTAGTTCCTTTTTTTGGTTAAACCATTTTTTATGGTTGGGATCCTCTAAGGTAACCCAAAAAAGGAAGTACAATGGAGACGAGAGGTAGTACGTTATGCGACGTGATATGGAATCACTTTCGTAGTATGCCATCCTTCGACACGAGACTAAGATCCTGACCCGCGCCGGGAAAGCGGTACCGAAATCAGAAAACCTATGCTCTCAAGCCGCAATCCCGAAAAGCCCTAAACCGAAGCCGCTTCGTGGGGAGCTTCTTGCAGGCCTCGACAACTTCGATGATATTCGGAAGTGGGCCGGAGACTCGGGGTAAGGCCTTAGGGCTTTTGGAATTAGATTGTTGGGATTTTAGGATCGTGGGGATTTCTGTGCATGTATGCTCCTGGGTTTAGTTCTTCTGTACAGTTCTGCAAGAGAGCGCATGGTGCAGGGCATTGCAAGGCACCCGTGTTCTGGGGACTCGTTTCCCACAGAGGATGTAGCAGAGGCCGAAAGGTTTTGCGATGATTACTTGGAGGTTCATGGGTACTTATACGTGGGGGGTTATAAGTAGGGTAACTACATCATTATAACACCTGCCAGGGGGCTTACAACCCCACATATGTCTACCCATGAACCTCCAAGAAGGTGGGGAGGGCTGGACACCGCCATGCACAAGTCTGCACACCGCAGACCCCAAGACTGGGTTGTTGTTAAGGCTGTTAAGGGATGTCGTTGAAGGTAACATAATCGGGAAACCATATTAAAAGTTACTATAGATCCCTATTATGGTACCTTAAACCTAAACCTTATACCGATATACTGTAGATCCCAATTACGGTAACTTAAACCTAGACCCTATACCCTAAAAGGAGCCCGATTATTTACTATGAGCCCGGAGGATGAACTGCAGCCCTGCCTTACACCCTTCAGGCGCAGTGGGGGATTCCTTGTGTGCCGAGAGGGAGAGGAGCTTGTGAAAGAGTAGCTCCCTGAGCCCGACATACCCTAAATCCCTAAACCCTAAACCCCCTACCTGGACCCCCAAAGTATGTAGAATAATAGCCTGTTTATAGGTTTTGGGCCGTTATTCTACCTACTTTTGAGGGTCTATAGGTAAACCCTATATACATAAACCCTTGCAAGCCCAGATCATCAAGAAGCCCTTCGATTAGATGGCCGGAGTCCTCAGAACGCCAAGTATTGTTCCGGAAGCAGAGATCAAGTCGATTCGGTCCAAGTTCTGGAGGGTTTGGTGTGTGCAGTAGTGGTTGCTGGAATTTTCTGGTGCATAATCGGGAGATACTTGGAGGTTCATGGGTAGTTATAACTGGGGTTATAAGCCCCCTAATAGGGGTTATAATGATAGTTACCCTACTTATAACCCCACTTATAACTACCCATGAGCCTCCAAGTAGGGCTCATAGCACGAAGCTTACGCACGGCGTGAGAACCTTGGGGTTTCGAGGCATTCGATCCCAGGGTTTAGGGTTTAGGGTTTAGGGGTTTAGGGTTTAGGGTTTAGGGTTTAGGGTTTAGGGTTTAGGGGGGTCTTTTCTGGAACAGAGTAGGGAATTGGCAGGCCCGAGTCGTAATTATGAAGGTTGCTGTATCCCTAGACACCTTAACTCCTATAAGCGCCCCATAAACCTGAAGCCCTAATCCTAATCCTTAAATTGGAGAGGAGAGAAGTGTAACCCTCACCTCCAAAGCCTAGACTAGTTCACGAAGGAAGGAGGCCTGTGGGAGAAAATGTTAAGGTTCCTTTAAAGGCTCATAAAGTATCTATAGGGTACTATGATATAGGGGCCTTAATGGTTAGAATAGGGCTTTGCAGGGTATTGAATGTTTGCATCATTTTGCATTCCTGCACTTCTAGACCGACATAGAAAGCCAAACCACAGAAGCCCGAAACAACATCCAGACGGACGGCAAGACAGATAAAACTTACATATAGGACTTCGCGTTTAAAGTCTTGTTGTTAAATGGGCTCGGGGGGGCTCGGACAAGAAACCTAACTTGCTGATATCGGCAACGGACCTTCTGCAGGAAACCTTTTTCCTAAAGGGTCCAAGTATCATTATACCCTATAAGTATATACCATAATGATACTTGAACCCTTTGGGTTTATTACTTCATAAAGATAAGCCGTCTCTCTCCGAAACTGGTCTCAGGTTGCTGCCCTGCCCCATCCGCGGGAGGCGGCACCAGGAAGACCTCGACACAGATGCGAGAGGAACAAGAGCATCCCACCAGGGGCCACGGTTCAAGAGTCCCGGATTGAGCATCCTACCTAGACCCTCAAAAGTAGGTAAAATAATGGCCCAAAAACCTATAAAAGGCTATTGTTCTGCATACTTTTGGGTCTCCAGGTAACCACGCCGGGCTTAAAGGCCGGCTGACGGGTCGATCTGATGCCCTTCGTCGCAGACGTTGTGTTTCTGGCTAGGATCAGCAGCTTCTAAACCCCTACCACAGGCCCCATAGTAGTTCCTTTTTGGGGTTCATTTGTGAATCCTAGAAGGTAATCCCCAAAAGGCACTACTTTGGGGCCTATGGGTAGACCCTACAAACCCCTGAACCCGAAATACGCAATCGAAGGGGTGGGGGGGTCCGCATTCAGGCATCTCCCAGTCTTGAAAACGCAATAAGACGCTGGACATCCCAATGTCTCAAGCTGTCCTACACTCGAAGACGGCGAAAGGGAAGGTGGGTGCTGTTCGAGTTTATCCTTGGCTTGATTGCACGTCCGTCTCGAAGTTTGTATGTTCTGAGATAGATCATAAAATCGAAAAGCCCCAAAGCAAAAAAAAACAAATCCTGCATCCCCAAACTATCGGTGACCCGAAGCCCTGAACCTTAAATCGCCTCCAACCTTGGATGCCGTGCCCAGACCTTCTCAAAATCTAAGATCCCCAATTGCCCAACCTTTAAACTTTTGTGCTCTTATATAGTTTAGTAGGAATCGGAAAGTTTAACCCTTCATTTCTGTGGCTCATTGGGTATGTATGAAATTGACTCGCTTCACGCCAGGCAGTCAATGCTTTTGAGGCTGCCTCCTGGGCTCTCGCCCTGTCCCAAGATGGACTTCTGTTGGCTGCATCCCCTCCAGAGTACTATAGATGCCTGAGTGCCTGAAGTAATACTTACCTATACTCTTTTGGGGGCACGGTAGAATGGGCCCCACAACCCCATTCGAATTATTCAGGCCCCTCCGGAGTAGGTTTGACGTGGTCGGGAAAACTTCCTGTGCAGTGCTTCAAAGGGGGCATCCGAGGGGACTGCAGCTACCCGGTTATCCGGCTTCCTAGAGTCCTAGACCCTCAAAAATGATGGCCCCAAACCTAATAAAAGGCCATTATTCTACGTACTTGTGGGGTCCAGGTAAACCTGACCCAAAACTTACAAAAGGTCATTATTCTGGGTACTTTTGGGGTCCAGGTTGCGTTAAGCTGCTTTCTGGGGGGTTGCCACCCAGGAGATCTAAACTCTCTCAGACGCTGCCCTCCACTTCAGCCCACAATCTGGCACATGTGGATGCTGCCCTCAACCCAAAACCCAAAAGATCCTGAAAACCCTTAAGCCCTAAACCCTAAAAGCCCTGAACCCTAAACCCTAAAAGCCCTAAGCCCTGAACCCTAAGAGCCCTAAGCCCTGAACCCCAAAAGCCCAAAGCCCTGAACCCTAGTGTCATATCTAACCCAGGCAGAGGCAGCTCTTCCAGTACATGGCTCACATCGTCAAGGCTTCTTGGGCCATTTTTTTTCCGAGTGCTAGGGCTTACGGTCCATGTTCAGGGCTCGCCGTTTTGTGTTTTTTTTTTTTTTGTTTCTGGTTTTTTGTCACGTTTTCGAGGTTTCAGTCAAGGGGTTTAGCTGATTTCAGGGCGTCCGCGGCACCAAATCCTACATACTCCAAGCCCCACATGGTACAACTCTAACCCTGAACCGTCAAACCTAAACCCTAAACCCCAGAGCTCAAGAGGCGCAAGAGGGCAACGACGTGCAGATCTTTGCTGGCACGGGCTCTGCGTTAGAGGCGGCTCTGGACTTTGCTGTTAAGGGTTTAGGGTTTAGGTTCAAAGGGGAGAAGGAGGGACCCTTGATGGGGACCCCTATGATGGGCTATACACTGGGTATAGAATAGCTAAATTAAGGGTATATACCTAGGGGTCCTTATTAAGGCTCCCTCCTTTTACCCTTGCATTGTTGAAGGTTTAGGTTTTCGCCTGCTTCGGTGTCAGGGTTTCTGTCTGAGTCTTCAGGGAACTGGGAGTTTCCGAAAATAGGGCATCCAAATATAGTACCCTAAATAGTAGGGTCCTGATTACAAAGACCTACTAGTACCCCTAGTTTCCGGAAACTGCCAACTCGCTGAAACTTTATGAAGCGGGGGGCAGATGTTGCCAGGATGTGAGAAGTATGAAGACGAATCATGGGGAGCGTCGTTTGGAGATGTTTCAGCCGGCATAGAAGCTCTTGCCGGAAGGACCTGAGAACCCCAAAACTTTGGCCCCAATGAGCGTAGAGAGAATAAGCTTACATGCTGGCAATGCAAGAGCAGAAATTCGAGCGATCTGTTCGCGGAGCTCGTTGCCTGTCATGTGTGGGCGATGTGACTTCTACCCATAGGCTCCATAGTAGTTCCAGTTTGGATTCATGGTTAGGATCCTATAAGCTAATCCCAAAAAGGAACTACTCTGGAGCTTATGGGTACTTGCCCTACTAAAGCTAAATTCCGTCAACATCAGCGGCTACTTCTGAGCTGAGCGCTCCACTGGATCTTATTTCCGAGACCTACCTAGACCCTCCTTCTAGCTTCTATTAGACCCTAAATACCTACTATTACTTTGACCCCAAAAGTATGCAGAACAATTGCCTCTTATAGGTTTTGGGCCATTACAATACCAAACTTTGGGGGTCTAGGTAGGGACCATCTACCCCTGTCTGAGGGTACAAGAAGGGTCCTAGTACTAGAGTTCATGGAGTGCTTTTGGAGTTTTGTGTATTGGGCTTAGGGATATGTCCCGACGGCCAAGTGCATTGAGGGAGGGCGTGGGGTTACAGGAATAATGTGCCATTAACGGGCCTCGAAGGGTTTAAGGCCATTCTAGGTTTATGGTCTTTGGCGGTGCAGGTTCAGAGGGTTGCAGTGTTTTAAGTGTCTTTGGTCTCAAAACCCCTCGGCAGAGTTCAACGTGGACCGTTGATTCTGATTTTGGAGCCCTGTGACAGAGTAATGAGGCCTCGTTCAAAACCAGCAAGGTTGGGCCTTATCAAAACCCTAAACCGTAGACCCTAAACGCTAAAGCGTTACTACTTATGTATCCGTTTGGCAAAGGCCGCCGAGATCAAGTCTCTCGTCGGGGAGGCTCCTGCTTGGGTTTTGCCAGGGCTTGTGTTTGCAGGTTAGGGTTCCATCCGGACCCCAGTGGCCCTTTGATGGAGCCCTTCTGGTCCTTAATGGCGGGTATTTAGGGTATAGTAGAGGGTAGTTGGGGGTTTAAGTATAGGGCTTATGGATGAAAACTCTGGAGCTCCCTCGAAGGCAAGCCTTGCAGCCAAACTCTCAAGCCTACACTTACATCGCTCGTCAGACATCCTCCAAACCCTTCCGCGTACATGCATACCGTCGAAACAACAAACGACCTGAAAAGCAGCAAACACCCCAAAGCCCTGAAGCCCCACAATCCTTAAACCAAAACCCCCTAAACCTCCAAACCGAAAAGTTCGACCTACCCCCAAAGCCTAAACCCTAACCCCTAAACCCTAAACCTCAAACCCTAAACCCCACTTAAAGGATCATGGAACTTCGTAAGTAAGGTTATAAGTACCTTAATTGGGGTTATAAGTAGCTATAAGAAAAAGAGTTACCCTAATTATAACCCTAGTTACTAAGTCCCATGATCCTTTAAGTAAACCCCCAAACCTTAACCCTATAGATCCCTTTAAGGAACCCTTATAGATCCCTTTAAAGGAACCCTTAAAGATCCCCAAACCTTAATAGCTTCCCCGGCCAGTCCGAAGCCGCGCAGCGCCTGGTCGTTGTCTCCGGGCGTGGGGACTCCGCAAAGCCCGGAGAGGCCTCCACCGTCCTTTGGGTTGGAAGCTTAGGGTTTTAGGGTTTCGGGTTTAGGGTTTAGGATTTAGGGTTTGGAGTATTTAGGGTTTAGGGTTTCGGGTTTCGGGTTTCGGGTTTGGGGTTTAGGGTTTGGGGTTTAGGGTTTAGGGTTTGGGGTTTGGGGTTTATAGGGTTTCGGGTTTGGGGTTTAGGGTTTAAGGTTTGGGGATTAGGGTTTAGGGTTTGGGGTTTAGGGTTTAGGGTTTGGGGATTAGGGCTTGGGGGTTGGGGGTTTAGGGTTCAGAGTGAAGTTTAGGGAATATGGGGATAGTACCCATAGGCCCCATGGGATTAGATTCTCAATATGAACTCCCAAACAGGAACTACTATAGGGAACATTGGTATGTTATTTGGGTGGTTGTCAAAATTAGGGTCCCTTTTTGGGGTCCCTATTGTTACACGGCACCTAGTATTTAAGGTAGCACAAAAGGGACACTCATTTTGACAACTACCCATTTGTTTATTTTACTTGAGGGTTTGTTGTTTCACTGTCAGTAATATGCCCAATCAACCAAGCTTTTTCTCCCATAGGTGGGCTTTGGTGGTTTATGGACTTTTTTGTGGTTCCGGGAATCTAGGGATTAGGGGGGTTTGGCAGGTTCGGGAATCTAGGGATTCAGCGGGGTTCTTGTGGTTAGAAGTAATTCCTGTAGAACTTGACACACTGCCGGTAGAAGCAACTGCCGGAGCAGCCGGTAGCACGGCGGCACTTGAAAACACACCAACTCTGACCCTAAACCCTAAACCCTAAAACCCTAAACCCTAAACCCTAAACCCTAAACCCTAAACCCTTAAACCCTAAACCCTAAACCCTAAACCCTAAACCCTAAACCCTAAACCTCTGACTCTAACCCTAAGCCCTAACACCTAAACCCCCGGAGCCCCCAAACCCCTAAGCCCTACTTGGAGGTTCCTGGGTAGTTATAAGTAGGGTAACCATAATTCCAACCCCTAGTCGGGGACTTCTAACCCCACTTATAACTATTCATGAACCTCCCAGTAAATCCGGGACGTTATAGAGGCCAGATCGCGAAAATGGGGGACCCTAATGTAGTACCCAAAATAGTGGCATCCCCATTATAAGGACCCCAAGATAAGGTACACCTAATTTTCGGAAGATCGCAGCCCGAAGCATTACATAGACCTTCGGCCGCGAAGGCCCTCCTAGACCCTGGAGCCCGGGAGCCTGAAACATGATAATATAGCCTTAGACGGCGAGGGGTGGGAGAATTAAAAGAAGGAGCCATCCACAATCAGGCTCCGATGACCAATCGTCGCACGATGACGCACTCGAAATTACACTCTCGCAATATATATCCGCTTTTGCGCCGTTCCCTAAACCTTAAACCCTAGCCTAAACCCTAAACTGTATGCATTAACATGGTTGTTGCTCACCTCAAATTTCGGTGCGAAGGAACATGATGCTACAGCATTAGATGTGTGTGCAAGCAGTCGTGCCGAAAGTACTGCTCCTGACAAACTCGGGCAGTACCTTGGTTGCGGCCTCAGAAAGGGTTTAAGGGTTGAGATACGGTTTAATACGCCTCGCTTCAAGCAAAGGCCCCAACAACCTGGCTCATCCTGGTAAGGAATTCTAGCTGTTCGGCAGTCGGAAAAGAGCCCACAAAAAAATTACAAACTAACCCTAAACCCTAGACCCTATACCTAAACCCTGAACCCGTAATACTATTCCATACAGTTCCCCTTGCCCTGGAGCAGGCCGTGTTGGCACAGAACGCCGCTTGTGCCCTGGCAGAGGCCCATTTCCTTAGCCTGAGAGTGGGCTTGGGTGCCCTTCAAAGCAATGGAGTGCTACAATAGAGTTCCCTTTATAGTAGAAGCCAGAAAGTTGGAGTATCATTATCGTAACCCCTTTAATATAAATTATAGGGTATCCTACCCTGAAACCATATTCCAACTTTCTGGAGTTCCCTTTAACGGGTACTGTGGGGGGTTCTATAGGGGCTCCCTTTCAACTTTCTCGGTTTTGTGTTTTTTTTGTTCATGTCTAGGGCTCAGGGTTGCGGGTTTAGGGATGAAACGATTGAGAGGATTTGCTATTGCTACCGGGGTGTGTCAGGGTGTGGAGGCCAAGGCGGCTTCGCAATGTCTCAAGTTAGGGTTGTCAACCCACTAAACCGTAAAACCTAAACTCGAAACCCTAAAACCTAAACCCTAAACCCTGACCCTAAACCCTCAACCCTAGAGCCTGGATCCTCCCATGTAGCATCGCCCCTGTTGTTGTCTGTATCAGTTTGTATCCCTTCTTTCGGAAAGGTCCCTAAACAGGGAGATTATAGGTACCCCTAAGTGGTGTGGTAGGATCCTTTTCCTACCCCAAACAGGGTGAAGCTGTTGGCTTCAGCCTGTCAGCGTGCTCACACCATGACAGGCGGCCCGGGACAGCGGCAAGCATGCCGCTGCCCAAGAGGGGAGTCCATCACCCAATGCTGCTGTAATGGTTAAGCTTTGCTTCTCATTGCTTGACCTACCTTCTCCACAGCTTTCTTTGTAAATCGCGCTCTATCTCTGTTTCTCTCTCTCTCTCTCTCTCTCGCTGCCTCTCTTTGTGGCTCTGGCTGATGCCACAAGTTTGTGGTCGGACTTTGCGTGCAGATTATCGCAGCATGTATGCACATGTGTAGGTAGACATAGACGTGGACCTACACTGATTAAGCTTCCTTTTCATGCCGGCACCTCATACTCGCTATGACTCGGATCAAGCGCGCTTCGTGTGCACAGTGTCACAAGCTGTGATGCCAGGTCTAGCATTCGGACTGGGGGCTTTCGGGGGATGTGGTTTGGGAGACTCAGAAAAGGCGGAACCCCACTGTAGACGCTAAATTCGAGTTTTGGGAAATCATATGCTGAGTTTGTACCGATGCAGCTTTCTGAGCCCACTCCGTCAAACCCTAAACCCTAAACCCTAAACCCTAAAGTTGCGAAGGCTTTCGCTTTCTGTTCATTTACAAGTCTCAGCTGGCCTCCACCACTCAGGTCCAAAGGGAGTTGTTCTAAATTTTGCTCCCCTTTGGTAACGATAGGAATCTGCGAACTACCAGATTTGAAAGCAAGGCACCCCTCCTGCAAGAAGAAAAAATGTCTTCCACCCGGCTGAGGCAATCCAAATCCGAACCAGAGGCTACACCAGCTTGACCTCTTGTCCCGTTGTTCCAGAGCCGAAGCAACCAACAACAAGAGCTAGCAGCAGCACCACCACCCCCACCACCACCACCGCCGCCACCACCACCACCACCACCACCACCACCACCACCACCACCACCACCACCACCACCACCACCACCACCACCACCCCCACAACCACCACCACCAGTCTTATGGGATATGCAGCTGAACCAGGCCGCAAACAGCACCAAGTTCGGGGCCCCTGAAGCGCATGCTTGGTACCAGGCACTCTTGCTGCTGGACCTGGAGCAGCTCTATAAGGCCGCAATACAAGAAGGGGTTTACATGGGCCCCGAAACCCTATTCTAATCTAGGTAGGGTCTTTGGACATTTCATATTTTTTCCTGTTGGGCTTAAGAGGATCTTGTTTACGAATGTTTTTCAGAGGCTTTGAGGGGCCAACCTAGTAATTATTAAGGCTCCTCTATTAGGGGTTTACAGGGTTCTCATTTTATAAAGGTTTAGGAGTGACTGTAGTATTGCCTGTAGTCTATAGGGCCGTGCTTGCATACGGGTTTATGCAGGCACTTGAGATTCAGGTCGCGGTACCCTATGTGTTTTATTTGGCGCGTCTTCTGCCGACAGCTGAATAGTGCAGGAGAAGTGTGCACTGATTGTTAAGAGCTTATGGTGATTTCATGAACAGAGCAGGTATGCAATGTGTGGATGTTTTCAAACTGTGCAAAGAAGCACTACCGAGAGAAGTAGTAATTTATATTGTTGCCGCAGATGGCAGCCCAAGACCTAGCTCTTGTTTCTTTGCCTTAATTTACTGGTCCTCATATTCATAAATCCCATGGCTCTAAACCCTAAACCTATAGTCTATTACAATCAGGGTCCTACTATCTGTGGGTGTGTGTTTCAACCCGAATACTCATTTGAGCCGGCAGGTCTGGAACTTGCTCTCCGAGGCCTCTATGAACATCCGGGGTTCTATAGGTTTTAGGCTTTGGGGGTTTATAGGGTTTAGGGGTAGAGTTCAGGGCCTGGGTTTTTGTCGTTTGGGTTTTAGGGATCATTCGCATCCTTCTTTGACGACCCCGGAACCAGACTTAGACAGGAGTATCATGTCCTCCACGTCCCAACGCAATCACACACACGGACACCCGTGGTACTGGGACGTCCAGTGTGGCGCATTTCGGCCTTGCGTTTTAGTGTTTCTGATGTTGAAACAGGGTCCTCCACCCTAGACCCTGAGCCCTAAACCCTGAACACTCCACCTTTCAACAAGAAGCCGAATCCGAAGTCCGGAAATAAGGATCCCAAGGAATCCAGGAGTAGTACTTATGGTGCTGTTGTTGGGTGTCGAACGCGATCCTAGACCCGAAGCCCTAAACTCTAGGCCCTAAGCCCCAAACCCGAGGCCCGAAGCTGGAAACCCTGCGACCTAAACCCCTATAACCCTAAACCCTAAGCCCCTAAAGCGCTAAACCCCTAGACCCCTAAACCCTTCAACCCCTAACCCCCTAAATCCTAGCCCCCTAGACCTTCAACTTTCCTTGCGCAACTCGATAACTGGACAGCTGGGCTCTCGCGGCTACACCCTGACCTCTCCAAGAGCCTAGCGACCCGGAGCTAAACCCTAAACCCTAACAAAACCCTAAACCCTGAACCGTGCTCAGAAAGTTTCCCTGTGCCAGGTTTCAACTGCGGAGCATCTGACAGAGAGTGCGCCCTTGCGGCTTCTCAGGGTTTAGGTCTTAGGGGTTTAGGGTTTCGGGGTTTGGGGTTTAGGGGTCTAGAGGTTTACGGTTTAGGGCCTAGGTTTAGGGCGATTGGCGAAGATCGGGATTTCCGGGTTTAGTGAGTGCAGTGCTCGGGTTTTGGGTTGCCAGGTTCTGGATCGACGGGTTTAGGATAAGGCTTTCCGGCGTAATGGTTGATATATGTAATGGTTGATATATATATATATATATATATATATATATATATATATAGATACACGCACATATACATATATGTATATACACACATACATATGTATGTATGTATGCATGTATGTATGTATTTCTATCTTTACTTACAGATATATATATATATATATATATATTCAGACATACATATATATATATATGTATATATGTATGTATGTATGTATATGATTCAGAGAGGTGCCACATATACATGTATATCTATACCTGTATATATATATATATATAGATAGATAGATAAATATATATATATATATATCTATATATCTATATCTATATCTATTTGTATTTCTATATCTATATCTACCTATATATATATATATGTACACATTATGTATATATATTATATATATATATATATATTTATTTATTTATTTATTTATTTATTTATTTATATCACGTACAAAGTGTGATGTATATATATATATATACATATATACATACATATATATATATATATATATATGTGCATGCATCTGTATATACACACACACACCGCTCTCTCTCTCTCTCTCTCTCTCTCCCCTCTGGATGGGAAGATTGAAGCCAGGCTGCAAGAAGCAAACCGTTTCAACAATGCCCAGATTTCCAACAAATCCAAAGCCTCCTGAGAGAAGTTCGTACAACATCCGCGTTTCAGAACCTGCAAGGACTCCGTATCGGACGAGGAGGTTTAGAATATTTGTGTTTCCGACATTCCCAAACTTGGCTTCTCATTGAAGTGTTGAACAACTTGTGCATATAAGCACTTCTTCGATGTCGCTGGCCAGTTGCCGACAACAATCTGAAGAAGGACATCAATGGTCTTACCGAGGCTGCAGCTCGTGGGTGCCTGATATAGCGGCCTTAATAATTACCTATACTAAGGGTTCCTTAAAGGGGTCTTCTATAATAGAGTGGCCTTAATAATTACCTATACTAAGGGTTCCTTAAAGGGGTCTTCTATAATAGAGTGGCCTTAATAATTACCTATACTAAGGGTTCCTTAAAGGGGTCTTCTATAATAGAGTGGCCTTAATAATTACCTATACTAAGGGTTCCTTAAAGGGGTCTTCTATAATAGAGTGGCCTTAATAATTACCTATACTAAGGGTTCCTTAAAGGGGTCTTCTATAATAGAGTGGCCTTAATAATTACCTATACTAAGGGTTCCTTAAAGGGGTCTTCTATAATAGAGTGGCCTTAATAATTACCTATACTAAGGGTTCCTTAAAGGGGTCTTCTATAATAGAGTGGCCTTAATAATTACCTATACTAAGGGTTCCTTAAAGGGGTCTTCTATAATAGAGTGGCCTTAATATTTACCTATACTAAGGGTTCCTTAAAGGGGTCTTCTACCTTAATATTTACCTCTACGAGGGGTTCCGTAAACGAATAGTATAACGGGCCCCAAAACCCTTATTCTAATTCTTAAGACCCCTACATTATTTTTCTAGGAGAGGAAGGGGAGCGAGGGGAATCCGGTCTAGGCCCTGGTGAGTTGGCGCACCCTGGTTGTAGGAGGGATTCGGATCAAAACACGGTGAGATATACACATTATTAGTCTTATTATTTTTTTATTGTTATTATTAGTCTTGACACTGTTGCTTGTCGCTTGACCCGCTGTCCTGAATTTGTTTCCCTGGTGATACCAGCGGGAGATTCGTTGTAGCACTGGTGCTCTTGGTGTTTATACTTCTCCTCGCGTGGCTCTGATTCCTGACATTTGTTGGTGCTTTCGGTGTGTCTCTTGTTTCTTGTTCTCAGACAACCATCGAACCCCAAATCGAACCCCAAACCGCACTGTATACCCCAAAGCTACATTGGGGAGACTGGGCAACCGCCTCTAAACTGACATGTGAGGTGTAGGTTGTGTAGACAGGTTCAAAGCCCACGAACACATCCTGGCATGACACACCTTTCTCCACATCTTCCACCACAGACTTGTAGCCATAAAGATACGAACTCAATCCCAATCGTCTTGACCCTATCTTTTTTGCTGGGGTCGGTCACGTCCCAAGGTCTCCGCTCAAGTGTACACTTAGGGTACAGACGTTACAGAGCTTCAGGGTGTTAGTTCTAAGGCTTAAAAGGCTTCGGTGTTTCTTGTTTTGTGTTCGGATTTAGTGGTATAGGTTGGACAGCAATGCTGAACTTACCGACAGTCACCACCTGATCCTTGATTCTCCTTGGAAGACAACGTGTAGAGTGCAATGCGCCTCCCCAACCGCAAACGCTGTACTCATTAATTTCCCACATCTTCCTATATCCCTTAATTAGTACAGGAAGATACCATGAATCATGTTAGGGATTCATCTATTTGTTAAGGTATTTTCCTTAGTTACGGGATCGGAGGGCCTGTGCTCGTAAATATACTTAAACCTGTCGTGAAGGACTTGGGAATCGAGCTCTGGAAGTACGTTGCGCGGAAGAACGCCGCTTCCGGGCGGAGGCTCCTGGGGGGGTCGTGGGGGTGGTCCTTTGCCGCCGCCGACCTGCTGCGGATGGGGTTGGATTTGATAGGATAGGGGAGGGCTTCATCCAGGGGCTTAGGTGTCGTGATAGACTGGAGTTTTTGAGGGCTTATAGGTGTAGGAGTTTCGGAGCTGCTGAGTTAACGAGTTAGTTTGATGCAACTGCTGTGTAGGGAGGTAAGGGTTGAGACTTTGCAGGTTTCGAGCATTGCAGATTCTCAGGTGTAGGGCCTGGGGTTTGTAAATCGAATCTTTGGATTTCAGGGTCAAGAGTTCAGATTCCATTCCATTCTTATCAGCTTCCAGACCACCAGTCTTATCTGCATTCCATGGTTTCGGGTTTGGGTTGGGCCCCTAAGACCAAAGTTCAAAGCAATGATCGTCACTGACCTTAGATACTCAAGCTTGTTGAGATTAAGCTCTCAGGTCTTAGATTTTGGGTTTGTAGCTGAGTTTCGGCCTTTACTGAGATGCTTGCAGACGTGAAGTCATGTGTGGATGGTTTGATCACATGCCTCGGGCTATACACCGCTTTCGCTGAGCTCATAAGGAGTCTGGTAGCCAGAACGCCCAGATGCATCTAATAATCCCTAAACCCTAAACCCTTGGTAAGTTGCAGAAGCCTCGTATGTAAAGAGGAGCTCTTCGAGTCAGAAATAGATGACGCGCTTGGCCTATGGCCCGTTGATAACCCAACGTCATGTATTCTTAGGGGTACTTAGAAATATTTTGTTATTTTTTGATTATTACAATCCCTAAGTAAACAGCTAAAATGATAATTTTGCTAGGGTTCAAAGTTCAGTATAGTATTGAGCTCCAGAGTTCCTGTGTCCAGGCGCACGTTCCTCGGCTGCTTTCTGCAGCGTGCAGGTCGCATGAGCGAGGCTCCGCACGAACGATGTGCTCGGGTTAACAAAACTTGAAGGTTCCGAATTATTTATAACTGTAGCTTGGGTACGGCCCCCACTCAGTAACTGTTGGATAATATTCATAATATAGATATATAAGGCCCTGAATAGTAGCCCTATTATAGACTGTTACTGTATGGGGGGAGCCGTACCCAAACTGGAGCAAATATGATCGGCGCCTCTACATTGCTTTGTTCGGCTGTGTTGGCCTTCTTGGTTTCTTGTTGTGTTTTCAAGCTTGAGCCTTCAGCAGTGAAACACAAACTCCTAGCCCGTGCGACCCGAGGCTTAAACCGCCAAGCCCTAAACCCTGAAACCCAGCGCAAACCACTCAGTGCAACCCTAAGCCAACAAAAGCAACAATCCTAGCCCCCCAAAATCCCGAACAACCTAGCACAAACCGTTGAAAAGCCTGAAGCCCTAAGAATCCCATCCCACCCTAAACCCGAAACCCTAAACCCTAAACCCTACTCCTGAAATCCCAAACTGGTGGAGTCCAGGAGCGGGGAGGCGGCTCTTTGACGCTTCTGGCCTTCGCGCGGCTGAAGCCGGGATCTCAGCCTTAGTAAAAGCCGGGCTCTGGGCTTAAGACTTGAAATTTGGGTTTGGGGGTTTAGGGTTTTTTTGGGGGTTTAGGGATTTAGAATTTAGGGTTGAAGGTTCAAGGATTAAGGATGTTTAAGGTTAGGAGTCGATGATTTGGGGTTTCAAGGCCTTCCTCCTAGTAGTGCGGGGTTAAGAGTTCGAGGCTCTCGTTTTAAGGGCCGTGCTTAAAGGATCATGGGACTTAGTAACTAGGGTTCTAATTAGGGTAACTATACTTATAACCCCAGTTAAGGTACTTTTAACCTTACTTACTAAGTCCCATGATCCTTTAAGTAGACTTAGGACTTAGGAGGCCTCCTGGGGCGGTGTGCTTGTGGAGGGGGGGGGGGTCGTTGCGCAGAAATCTCGTCTGAGCTCCAGGATTTAGAAATTTGTGTTCACGTGATTACATGTTCTGAAATTGTTCATTCTGCCATAAAGCTCTTGACTGTCTTGACTGAAGGTTTCAGGCTTCTGGCCTAGGAAAGCTTTGAAGAACCGCCCAGAATTCGAAAATCACTGAATTTTTACCTAAACCTTCTTCATTGACTACGATATATGCCGCCCTTGCACTAGACGCCAGTCACTCGGACCCTCAAGCCACATCACCCCCCCAAACCATTAATAGCTAAGACCCGGGCCTCCAAAAGTAGATATTCCTTCATGACCCTGTTGCCGTTATTCTATGCCGTTTTGTCGGGCCTTCTTGGCTGGCAGATTATGAAGCCCCACCCAACTCTTCTACGATCTTATTGAAACCCTAAGCCCTAGATTCGGCCCTGCTCCACTTGCCCTTGAATGCTGAACCTTAGGCCGAACCCTTCCAAACCCTCAATCCCTTACCCATGGGCTCCATAGGAGTTCCTTTTTGGCCTACCTTATAGGATGCTATGTATGAACCAAAGAAGGAAGTAATGGAGCCTTTAGGTAGCCGCAAAGGCTCAAAGCCTGGTCCTCTATGGGTAGTTGTCAAAATTAGGGTCCCTTTTGGGGTACCTAGAATGATAGTAAGGACCCCCAAAAGGGACCCTAATTCTGACGACCACCCAATATCGGCACAGGGACTCCAGTCAGCTCTCGCGCCTGGAGCTCGAGGTACGCAGCGCACAGCATCTTGGGGGAGATCGGAGTCACTATAGCTGGATTTAGGGTTTGGGGGTTTAGGGGTTTAGGGTTTAGGGGTGTTGGGTTTAGTGTTCGGAGTTTACAGTTGGCAGGGTTTCGGGAAGGGGATGTAGGCATACTAAGCTCTGATACTGAGTTCCGGTTGTGAGGTTGAGGGGTTAGGTTCGAAGGACAAGGTTTCCCCTACAGTCCTGTCCTGTCCTGTCACTTCAGGCTCATTTACGTGAAGGCTAGCCGCGTTTACTTGATAAGTCCAACCTTCTGTTACGTAGTGCTCAGGACCCGACTAGATCTTAGCAGTATACTAGCTAGAAGTCTAGCTAGATGCATAGTCTATGGACCTTGCCCTATCTGATGTTTTCGTTTGGGCTCAGCCCAGGAATACTAATATTGACCTCGGGGTTGAGTGACAGCTTACTTTGGAGTTCCTAGTTTTAGGGATGTGCTGCACTTCGGTGTTTGCGATCAGGGAGTAGATGTCGAAGGTTCGAGTTACCTGGCATTGAGTTGTCGCCTGTTGTTCAGGCGTAGGGTTTCGGTCTCGAGTCTCATGCTTCATTACTAGCTTCGTGCGTGGCTTTGGAATGCTTTGAACTTCAACCTCTCATCAAATAAATCTGAAACCACAACCACAAGTCAGTCCGAAATGCTGAAAGCCATGGGGCTTGCTGTTGGCTTTGTTCGCCTTTGCGTGAAAACTTCGGTCTGGGTGTGGGTTTCACGGCTCAGGATTTGGAATATGGAGCTTGTGACTTAGTGTTCAGGGTTTTAGTTTAGGGATTCGGAGAACCCTAGGTTCTATGGGTCGGGTTTAGGGTTTAGGGTTCTAGAGTTCGGAACCCAAACCTTCGACCTCAGAGTTCGGCTGAGTCGGGCTAATGGTTTGTGGGTCGGTGATGAAGCTTTCTTTGCTGAGTTTACACCTTATATGAAACAGCCGGTAGTCTTGAATACCCTGCTGTGGAGATCAGATGTCGAATGACTTTTACCGTTGACGGTCTTCTATGTTGAATAAAGCTCCCCCAAGTTCCAGCGAGAGGCAAAGCTGCGCAACCTGCGGCAAATGCAGCTGGATGAGGCTGATTCTGACACCCTAAACCCCTAAACCCCTAAACCCCTAAACCCTAACCCCTCAACCCTAACCCCTCAACCCTAACCCCTAAACCCTAGACCCCTAAACCCTAACCCCCAAACCCTAGTCCCGAAGCCAGGGCACATCGACGATGTTGTAGGCATGCTAAAGCGAAGTTCCTATTCCAGGACCCTCCTTGTACCCTCAAATAGGGGTATATGGTCCCAAATAAGGGGCATTTAGGGTCTAATAGAGGGTAGATGGAGGGTCTAGGTTGTGACAGCAGTGGAAGAATGAAAGTTCGATCGGCTGATGGCTTCTATCGACTCAACACAATTCGGTGGCTCGTGCCCTACGTCAGCAATCGAAGCGAGCCTGAAACCCAAAGGTCATACAGCTTCAATCCAAACACCCGAACCTGGCTGGCAGAGGATTTCCTACATTTCTGCAGGTGGAGGCAACCATGAAGCCCATGAACCCTGTCTCTTGTTCGAGGCTGTGCGGGAGCGCGCCATTGCAAAGGTCGAACAGCAGCTCTCAGAGATTGCAGAGGCCGAGCCTTCGACCACTGCGACTTCTCCTGCCGCTACTGCAATTTCTGTCACCATTGCCACGGCTCTGAGGCTACTGCTACTGCTGCTCCTCCTCCTCCTCCTGCTACTACAACAACAACTACACTACTACTGCTGCTACTTCTACTACTACTACTGCTGCTGCTGCTTCTTCTTCTTGCAGAATGCATGGCCTCGCATATACAAGGCTTGCTGTTCCGAGGGTCGTGAAGTCCAGAGGCCTGTTTGTGGCTGTCAGGAGACGCAAACAGGATGATGCAAGGTCGGCAGGGCTTTAGAATTTCTGTTGTTGCGGGCTTTGGCTGTTTCTTGCCCTAAAGTTACTGCGGCGGGCCACAGCTTAAGCAATGCTTGAAACTGTAAGTACTGAACCACTAAGCCACTAAACTGACACAGAACACGATAGGTCGCAAACCGTGAACCCTACGCTGTAGTCAGGTGGTAAGTAACTTACCTGCCGAGTCAGTTTCCGCGGTCTCTGTGGCGATCTTTTTCCTTCCTCATACTATCCGAGATCTCGTCCAAGAAGTGCAGCTTTTACTCACCGGTCCGGGTCTGTCTTCGAAGCCCTATACACTACTCGTCTTAGCTTGTTGGTGCCGTTTGACTAGGACATATATATATATATAATTAAAATATTATGTAGAGTTCTATGTGTATATGTATGTATATGTATATATACATGCACACATTGCCTTACATCTTCCGGGCAGCATGCGCAAGAACATGGGGACTGTCCGAGAGCGAGAGAGAGAGAGAGAGAGAGAGAGAGAGAGAGAGAGAGAGAGAGACGGGCTAAGCCCATGACTCAGCAGCTAACTGGGTCTAGGAACTCTCTATACACACGGTTAGTGGTTCAGGGTTAAGTGTAGGGTTTGGGGTGTGCCTTGTTCAGACTTGGTCGACTACAGTGTCTGAGTAATTACAATCGTTGGCTGTCGTATGGGACGCAGATAAAGGCAGCACTAGGAAGCTCGAGGACGACATGGGGAACGGTGTGCCCGATGATTTCCTGGAGGAGGCGAAGGCGCGGCAAGGTGCATTCAGGTCTTGGCTTTGGTTGAGGTCGTAGCGCCTAAGCCCGAAACCCAGTAAGCTCTAAACCCAAAGCCACGTAGTGTTAGGGGTACACGCGGCATAGGGTTCGGGGGTTAGGAGGTGGGGCTGGTGGATCAATCACCAGAACTACGAAAGATGGGTTTGGCGCGGTGATTTCCGGAGATTCCGTCAGCACGATGGTTACCGTCAAGGTTATGTAGGCTATGACTGTCATGCTGCAGGACTAGACCACATGCGGTATGCTCAGTTAAACACTCTTGTCGTGTCTGCTAGACGTCGAAAAGTCCTCTTCTCAAACCTTGTGCAATTAATGTCCCCTGCAATGACTGCTAGTCCCGTGCTCGGACATTTGATATGTCGCCTTAGGCTCGACAGTAGTTCCTTTTCGGGATTCATAGTTAGGATCCTATAAGGTAATCCCAAACAGGAACTGCTATGCGGCCTATGGGTAGCCTTAAGCCTTAAGTCTTCATGCGGGGGTTTGTTGTTGAGAGCGGGCTCCTTAGACTCAGGGCATCAAACGCTGCAGCTTGTCAAACCTCCAACGGTGGCTCCATGCTTTGCGGTCGTGCAATATGTGGGCCAAGCACGCATGGTGTAGTATCTTCGGAATTCTGCCATGAGTGTTGATGGCGAGATATTGCACTCTTTCGACCACCGAGAAGAACTGCGGTAATTTCATTCGTCAAATATGACATTGTCGAGCCATGTCGGATGATTTCGGACGTGAGGCCGTAGTTGTGGTTCAAGAGGTCATACGGTCCTCGTCATATTTCGCTCAGAAACCCGAGCCGCACAAGCACATGTCTTCAGTGTAGTTGGTTCTTGTAGCTGGGTTGAAGCACGGATCGGCCGAGTGCCGCGAAGTTCTGCTATCATTGCTCTGCTATGCTGCATGTCAAGATGTTGTCAGGGGAAGAGGTGGCGAGCTTCCCTGGAAAGCTCGCCACCTCTTCCCTGACAAACTGGATGGTGCCGGCGTGCGCATTCTGAATCTTTAAACCTCAAGCCCTTGCATCCAGACGACGGTGGCATCTTTGTCTTTGGACTTTGGACTCTCAGCGCTTTGCTTCAGCTTCCCTCCGTGGGATGCTCTGCCGTGCTGGGGTCACCATTTGGAGAGGGCAGGGCACTGCCACACCTTGCGCAAATTCAAGTTCAAACTGCAACCTATTGGAAAAAAGCGGATGGGCCTACCCATAGGCCCCAAAGTAGTCCCTTTTTGGGTTTATGTCATAGGATTCCTATATATGAACCCCAAAAAGGAACTACTTTGGGGCCTCTGGGCATAGCCCGCTGGAGTCGGCGGGGCTTGCACGGGCAAGCCGAGTCCTTGCAACAGGACCAGGCAGAGTTACCTTACCGCTGACCCGAGTCCCCAAGTAGGAGATCCACGGCTTGTATCTTGTTTGGGGGTCCTTATAATAAGGATCCTACTATTTTGGGTACTATGTTAGGGTCCCCTATTTTCGGAAACTCCCAAGTGTGGAACGGCGATCTTGAGAACTTGATACTGATATTAAGGATCCTACTATTTTGCTAATTATATTCCTGGTATGCTTCCTTATTTGAGGCTTTTGAGGACTTGATTCTTTCGGGTTGTTTCTATTTAGGATATTGATTGTATAAAAGTGTCCCTTATTTTCTGAAACCCCCCGGTATGCTTCCCACCCAAAAACCCCGAAACCCAGAGCCCTTGAGTCCTGAAGTTTCAGCACTACGCGAAACATCCGCACATCACCTCTCTCGTTTAACAGAGGGGCCGCAATATTTACCAATACTATTTTGGGGGGTTCCTTACGGAAAATATGGGCAAATGGGCCCCAAAGCCCTATTCTCATTTACCAGCCCGCATCCTCCCCCTTCAGGCCAGCACTATACTCGTTTTGGCTCGTCAGTCGCTGGGATGACGTGGATGAACCATTTCTCTCATCAACCGACTGCCCCACACTTTCGATATTTGGAGGATTTTCGTCTGAGCCGTCCCTTTTTTTTGCGAATACTGTGCTGCACCGATACAAGAACCTCGGCATGCTATGAGACAGGATCTCCCAGCCACGAATCCTGGCAGGCCGTCACTGATGGCCACGTAGTCCTCTTGGACAATGCCATCAACGAGGATTCGGCGAGTTGAGCGGAGCCTTGTAGCCAGCCCTTGCAATGTTGGGTGGCTCTTTGTGATTGGGTCAGTATGTATTTGATTCGTCCTTGCGAGATAATGTATCGGCTAAGCTTGAAAAGGGCCGAACTGGGCCAAACTTAGCTTCAAACTCTCTTACGTGGATAAGTGTAAGCAGCGCTAGCATGTGCAGTGCTGCGGCCACCGGGCCCATGAAGGCCCGGCTCAAGCAATATAGTAGGGTTTTGGGGCCCATTGTACTATAATTATAAACAGGAACCCCCCAAAAACAGTATAGGTACTTCTCTAGGCTTCTATATCATAGAACTCTACTATAGATCCCTTGTAGACCCCTTTAACGAACCGTTGAGATATGTTTTGGTTTAGGCTCCTATGCAAATCCCTCATAATGCCCTTGTAGTAATCCTTATAGACCCCATTAAAAGGAACCCTATTTGGAGGTTCATGGCTAGCTACAAGTAGGGTTATAAGTCCCCTAGTAGGAGTTATAACTATAGTTACCCTACATAACCCCAGTTATAACTACCCATGAACCTCCAAGTAGGCCCTGAAGCCTATACCCTTATAGAATCCCTACAGATCCCTTTAAAAGGGGCCCTTAAAGGCCCACTTATAACTACCCATGAACCTCCAAGTATTCTGATTATGAAGGCCTGGCTCCCCGCAGGATGGTGAGCCCATGTGGGCCATTGACATCCAGGAGCCGGATTCCCAGAGTTGATTTCGAACGAAGGGGTCCTCTAAAGGGGATCTATAGGGGATCTATAGGGTACTTCCAAGAAAGGGGTGCTTCAAGGGGATCTATAGAGGATCTGTAGTACTTTAAAGTGGGTCTATACGGGGATCTACTAGGGTTCTATGATACAGGGGCCTTGGTAATTCGAACAGGGTTGTGGGGTAGTTTGTATATAATAATAAACTCCCTCAAACTAGAATTGGTACTCAAGGCACCATGAGGATTTTGTGCTCAGTGTCTAGGACTGGGGGCTTTGGGTACCTCGGGTATCTAGATAACTGGGTTGGGGCTTAGGATTTCCCGGAGCCCCTTTCATGTTTGGCCTGTTCAGGTCAGTGGCAAGAGGCATCACGGCCAACTCTGTGCAGAACCCATACTTGGATATGCTGGAGCCACCTCCTCAGATGCCGAAAGCGCGTTCGGATTTGAGTTGGTTTTGGGGGTAGAAGCTGTCCTGGTTGAGCAAGGCCCTGGTCGTTCGTATGGTGGTATAACTGCATATGGACTACTACTTGGAGCTTCATGGGTAGTTATAAGTGGAGTCATAAGCAGGGTAATTACACGTGTAACTTACAACTCCTACTAGGGGACTTATAACCCCACTTATACCTACCTATGAACCTCAAAGTAGGGGATAGCAGAACCGATTGTTCAGACAATGTTAGCTACCCTAAACCCTCAGGTGCCTGAACATCTGTTTCGGAGAAAATCCGTTCCTGTTTGCATAGTCATTGTTGTTGAAAATCAGTATGGCTAGCAGCCCATTCGATGCTGATTAGCTGCATTCTTACAGGTGCTATGAAGTCTGCTGACAGTGTTCATATTGGCGGCCTTGCCTTTCGTGCACGCCGTGGTATATACTCGGTTGCAGGCCTGGTCATGTAGGTTTCGGGTTTGGGAATTGGGTGTTGTTGATCGGCTTTGACAGTAAGTAAACCCCAAACCATGAGACCCTCGCCCTACCCTAAGGCCTATATATGCAATCCTATATATGAACCCCAAAAAGGAACTACTATGGGGCCTATGGTCAAACCCTAAACCCTAGGCCCTAACAGCGGGCCCGCAGAATTTCAAGCCCTAAGCGCTAAGACCTCACCCTACACTTCAAGAACCCTCAACACTGGTCCGACAAAATCCCCTCCAGCGAGATAGCCGAGAAGCATCAACCCCAAAACGTTCAAGCCCTACAACCCTGAAGCCCTAAAGCCGCAGGCCCGAAGCCCTAAAACTCTAAGCCCTCAAGCCGCAAATCCGAAACCCGAAGGCCCGGTATTCTGACTGTAGCAGGGAGGAAAAGTGCCCGAAACAAAAATTTGGCCCTTAACCTTGAAGCCCCTCTGGACGATAGGTCCCTGAAACTGAAAGCCTTCTTGATGAATGCGGAGAAGGAGAGCCAGGCAAGTTCCTGACACACTAGGATTAGGGTTGAGGGCGCTGATATGGGTGTGGGTTCAGGATCGCCATACTCGTGACGGTTTAGAGTCAGGGTGTTGGGTTCACGGCTTAAGTAGGAGTTTGGGATAGCGTAGATTCGTCTACTCGACTTGTTTCGAGGGCAGCAGCCGCCATAGTGCCAACACGACTCATTGCTACTGCAGTACTCTACTGGAACTGAGAGTGAACCATGCGTCTTCTCCTGTTCCTCCTCCTTCTCCTCTTCCTACTCTTGTTCCTACTACTCCGCGGCAAGCAAGATTGAGGGCGGTGGACGCAGCCTTGGGACTACCTTGAAAATTGCCTAACGCAAAATTTGGGAGTTTCCGAAAATGGGGGGGGGGCCCTAATATATTACCTTAAATATAGTAGGGTACTTATGATAATGACCCCAACATAGGGTACCCCTTGTTTTCGGAATCTCCCATATTGAACTCCGTCACAGAGAGTCGTGTAGTGTTCTGCAAGCAGCGTTGGGATCCTCGCTGCCATGCTTCGTTGTAAGCCTAGCAGTAGAGTAGGGAACCTTTAACCTTTTGTTGGGTAGTAGAGTCCCTAAAACATCCTATTATAGCCAAAAATGTTAAACTTTAGTTCCCCATGATACCCGACAAGTAGGTAAGACTGCTACCTTCTGCCCTTCTGCCTTTGCGACGCTCGCAGCCCTAAGTATCCTACACCCCTTGCCAGAACCCAAGAGCCGGCTTAGCTGGCAGCCAAGCAAGTCGCCTTTGCAGGTGATGGACAACGAGGACATGGATGTCAAGGTGGGCTGATTCACTACCATCAGACCGGTCTTGCTATCAACAATGGTCCCGAAGCACAATCGAATGGTCCGACATTCTATTCATGCAATACTTCCCTTCTAGCCTGTTTTGGATTCAGGTGGTTGAGTCGTTGACTATTAAATTTGTAGGGCATCCGCACTTAGGATTGAAAGTTACAGTAGCTCCCGAAAAGCCTCCGCATGCCTCTTGATGCCAAGGGTCCGTGGGCTAAGCAATGCTAAATCATAAGCTTCGTGCTGTTTCGATCCCTTTCTGTATGTATGCATGCATGTATGTATGTCTGTATGATGTATGTACGCATAAAGTGTATATGGAATTATATACGCATGTACACCGTATGTGTGTGCTATGCCTTCGTTCCCACTCTCTGTGTGCATATATACTTCTGCATGTGTACATGTGTGTGTATATATATATATATAACCATATATACATACACATGTACATGCACCATCCTCGGTTTGCATGTGTGTAACTCCTCTGTGTGCTATGCCTGCGTTCTAAGCCTTGTCAGTTGGACAACGCCCCGCTGTGCGCCCTGATGCAGCAGTCCGTGGGCGATGTGCTTTCACCGCAGGACTGCTGCTGCTTGTCTTCCGGTCGATGGATGTCGAAGGGTGTAGGCGAATTACCCTTGGGTTCCATAGTATTTCCATTTTGTGGTTCATATTTGGAATCCTATAAGGTAATTCCAAAAGGAACTGCTGTGGAGCCCATGGGTTGGCGGTATAAGGTTTAAGGAACGTGCGCTTGTTTTGGGGTTTTTAAGGCAGGTTTCGGCTACAGCCTCGGGAGGGACCCGCAACCCAGACGTCCAAACCCGATAGGCAGAAAGATTAAGATTGGGCACTGTAATATAGTACCTATACTATTTTGGGGGTTCCTTTTTTTAAAAAATAATTTTTGTAGTAATGATGGGTCCCAGAACCCTATTCTAATTATTAAGGCTCCTATACTAAGCGTCAAGACCAAAGATCGCAGATCATGATCACGCTTTGGGCCTGGACTAAGACCTTGACGGTAGGGTTAAGGCTACATACCTTCGGGCCGTGATAGGCAATTCAACTAAAATCCGGGTCTGTGATTCCGAAGTCCTCGAAGCCCAACTAGCGAAACCCTGAATCGAAAATCATGGAAATTCGCACTCCCATGTAACCCCAAACTCTCAGCATGGGGCTTCAGGGTTTGAGGGGCTTCTTTGCCTGTAGTTTCCGGGCCCATTCTGTGGAAAAAGACAGGAATGTGATCCAGCATAGTATTTCTTGCTCAGCTGTGTGAGTCATGGCGCTTGCGCTGCTGATGCTGATGGTGAAGGGGCGAAGATAAGATAAGGGTTTGAGGAACTATGATGGAGTTTAGGGCTTTTGGGATTAGGAATTTAGCGTGGAGGTCTTAAGTTAAGGGAGTTTAGGGATCATGGCACGAGGGACATCCTGCCTCATTGCCCGGCCCTGTAGCTTCTCGAAGGCTTCATGCTGCAGCCGTTTTCGAGTAATGTCGGGGCCTAGATAATGACCAGCACTATTTTGGGGTTCCTTATTATAAATACTGTATGGTATACCCCAAAATGCTGTAATTGTGATGCACCTCCAGAGTTTTTGGCTTGAGGCGCCATGCAGAGCAAGTGAAGTCAAGGGAGGCTGTTCGCTGGGAGGTAGCAGTAGGACAGGCGTCATGAGCGTTCATGAGCTATGGGCACCCGCTTGGTATTGAGGACTTGCTACAGATGACATGCAGCAGTAGTATCCCTAAACCCTAAACCCTAAACTGTCGTTTCAGGTCCACAATGCGGAGGCAAAACTTACCAGTCAGGCCCGAACTTACCAACAGTTTTTTTTTTGGGGGGGGGTTCTAGGGTCCCGTACCACAACGACAACCCTAAAGCCTAAGCCCCGAACCCTCATGTATAACCACCACACTCAAAAACATATTGGTTGGTTGTCAAAATTATTGTCCCTTTTTTGGGTCTTTACTATAGTACGGCACCTAATATTTAAGGTACCCAAAAAGGGACCCTAATTTTGACAACTACCCATATCTCCAGAGCTCCAAGATGGGGCTGCTGGTCTGAGCCTGCTGCCCTCAGGGGATGTCGAAGGCAGGGCATCGTAGGGTTGAGGGTTTAAGGGTGTGTCTCTGGCATACTTGAGATGTCATTCTGCAGCATGGAATCTGCGAAAGCCTCAAAGTTCGTGATCGCACTCTTAGCAGCTTCTTCTTATCTCGAACAGCTCTTGGAATTAGCACACTTACCGGAGCTATTTCTGCAGGTGTTTGTTTGTCATGTCTCTCGAACTCCATGCCATGAGCTCAGATCGCTGATTCGTGTTAGCATGGTAGCCATAGTTCGGGGCTTATGCCGCAGGGTCTACTGCAGGGTTTCAAGTGTATATAGGTTTTAGGGCTCAAGCTCGAGGCTTCAGGGTTTAGGGCAGAAGATCCCGGATGAACATAAAGAGCTTCACGCGAAGCTCCCAGAAGTCCCTGGCACTCAGATGCTATAATGTGGGGCTTGTCTTCAACACCCACCGAAAAGGTATGAGCAACTTATGAAGGACTTCTTTACGAGCCCTACAAGCGACAAGCCCCATAGAAAAAAAACGAATCATAAATATCAACGGCAGAATTTGACCCTAAGCCATGAACCCCGGCCCATAAAGGCCCAGAAGGCCCCCTAAATTCTAAACCCCACACCCTGAAAAAAACTAAACCAGAAGGCCTCCTCCACTTCAGGTGGTGGTGGAGAGCTTGGGGTCGAACATCTCCGAGGGCATCTCCAATCTACAAGTTCGGCCACAGACCCTCTGCTTTCAAATGTGGGAGTTTCCGAAAATTAGGGGTACCTTATTGTGGGGTCCTTATAATAAGGATCCTACTATTTAGGGTGCTATATTAGGGTCCCCTATTTTCGGAAACTCCCATATGTGAACATCATTGAGAAAGCATGGGTTTCATAATGTGTTCAGGTCCAGGCAGGTTGCAACCAAAAGCCGCACCAACATAGCTGGACACCGGAAACGCGTTCTCATAGTCTACCAGTCTACCTGAACCCCGAGTACCTTGTCAGGGATCCTTATTTTCCCTATACGTACAAGTCCTCTACTAGGATGCCCAGTAGTACCCTTATTCCTTTTTTGTAGTCCTAGGGTTCCTTATAAAGTTATCGGAAAAGGGAGCCCTTGTTATTCCTAGGTTACTGGGCATCCTAGTCTAATTAGGCATTTGGGGATCCGAGGCTTCTCGGATTTCAGGCTCGGTCTTCGCAGGATCTACGTGCCGATGTCTCACATGACATGGGCTCTCAAGCTACCTTGTAACATAGGGGCCCAAATAAATACCTATACTATGTTGGGGATTCCTTATTGTAACTACAGTATGATGGGCCCCATAACCCTATTCGAATTATTAAGGCCCCTACAGTTTTGGGATTCCTTATTGTAACTACTACAGTATGATGGGCCCCCAAAACCCTATTCTAATTATTAAGGCCCCTACATTAAGGGATTTCATACTACAACTATAGTATGATGGGCCCCAAAACCCTATTCTAATTATTAAGGCCCCTACATTAAGGGATTTCATACTACAACTATAGTATGATGGGTCCCAAAACCCTGTTCTAATTATTAAGACCCTTACATTAAGGTCCTTTTTGAAGTCCAAGGGTTCTTCTGTGTGACTTTGGGATCCCCTGAAGAGCAATGTACTCTAGAAGCTGCCCCCACCCTGTAATAGTGGTATAATAGGAATATAATAGGGCCCTAATATAATCCTATATCATCCTTATGGTCACTATTACAGGGTGGGGGCCCCTTCTAAAATGTACTCTTGAAATAAGAAATGTACTCGCAGAAGTTAATATCACTTTACCTGGACCCCCAAAGGTATGTAGAATAATAGCCTTTTATAGGTTTTGGGCCATTCTTCTACCTACTTTTGAGGGTCTAGGTAGTAGCACGTTAATATACTACCATAATGCTCTACTATACGACAAGTCTTGCATAAGAGGTTACTATGCGTGGCAGGGTAGCAAATCGTCTCTGGTCCCTCAGTGCCTTATCACGTCCTAGGGGGCCGCCGCCAGAACCTGCTGATGGCTTTGCCGCTTGTTTCAAGTCTAGACACAATATATATATATATATATATGTATATATATATATCAGATTATAGTAATATATCTGTATATATATATATATAGAGAGAGAGATTAAAATTTCTTATAGGTAATATGCAATATACAATATTTACAGTAGAACTCGCAAGCTGGAGCGGAAAATTCAGAGATCCCGTCTTTCTTGGACACTGTCTCGAAGCCAAGGTTGCCTAGATCAAGGACCTTAGCCAACGCCACTATGAAACTTGCATGCTAGGTTCCGTTTGGAATATTCTCCTCTGTGTCACCCTGCTTCGGATTGGAAGAGCTGGATTATGGTGCATTCCTTGTGGTTTGCAAGCTTTCTGCGACAGAAAGCAGGATGCTTCTCTCGTTATTGAAGTGTTCGCAGGGACAGCACTACTTCGACAACGGGGGCTACCGCTTTCGCTGTGCAAACTACTTGTGCTGTTACTGCTGCTTCTCCTACTGCTACCAATACTGCTGCTGCTGCTACTACTACTACTACTACTACTGCTACTACTACTACTACTACTACTACTACTACTACTACTGCTACTGCTACTGCTACTGCTATTGCTACTGCTACTGCTACTGCTACTGCTACTGCTACTACTACTACTACTACTACTACTACTACTGCTACTGCTACTGCTGCAACTACTACTACTACTACTACTACTACTACTACTACTACTACTACTACTGCTACTTCTAGTGCTAGCGCTACTCCTAAATGATATTGGCTATCATAATCTTAAAGACTGCTTAAGAACAGTAAGAGAGTAGTAATAACAGTGATGCTAACAAAGCTTTTGCAGCGACCGCTATTGCTGCCGCACGACGGCAGAACAACAGCAAGCGCACCCCTGCAGCCTTCATCTATGTATCCCGAACAGCAACGGGCATATTTGGGAGTTTCCGAAAATTAGGGGTACCTTATTTTGGGGTCCTTATAATGAGGAGCGTACTATTTAGGGTACCATATTAGGGTCCCTATTTTCGGAAACTCCCATTTGGAAGCTGCATAGGGCCATGCACAGACTTGAGCTACGGCGACCAACTGCTCAACTACGAGCCCGAGCGAAGAAACTGGGAAGCTGAAGGTGTGAAATTGGCACTGCAGGTCACAATCGAAGTCTATGCTGCTTCTGTGAACTTCCCGGACTTGCTGATGACGTGCGGGGGCTACCAGCTACTCGATGTGCACTGCGAACTCGACAATCCATTTTATGCACTACCTTGGAGTAGATGCAGCTGCAACAACTAGGATGCCCAGTAGTACCCTTATTCCCTTTTTGTAGTCCTAGGTTCCTTATAAAGTTACCCAATACCAAAAAGACAGGCCTTTTTACTCTTAGGTTACTGGGTATCCTAGACAAGCATGTGCTTGAATGAGTCACAGGACCCAGTTTGGAATTGTGGGAAGAGGCTGCCTTCAAGAGGGGGAAGGAAAGTCGAGAGGACTGCAGTCAGTTCAACTTGAACCCTGAAATCTGCAACCAGAGAATCACTACACTCCGAACCCTAGTTTTTTTTGCTAAAGTTAAAATCCCGAATCTCACAGCCCTGAGGCCGTAAACCCTCAAATCCGAAAGCGAACACCAGATTCTTCAAAACCCAGGCCGAGCATATTGCTTGAGGGATTCGGGCTTATGATGGAAGAAACTATGGCAGACATATGGACAATATGGGTTTGGGGCATTATCGGACGTGGCAGGGGCAGTGGTGGTGGGCCTTACGCTTCTACTGGCACTCGGGCTTCACGCGGATATGTCACGGCCACACCAACAGCACTGTGGTGAGCGATGGGCGAGCGATGGCCACAGCCCAAAAGAAACCTTGGACACTACAGACTAACCCCCAAACCCAATTACCCAAAACTTCGAGGTATCGCCCAAAGCTTCCGTACACGCCTGGGACGGAAGCTGCCGGTATAATCCGGGCAGTGGGAAAGAAGGCCACTGTCCAGGGTTTAAGGTTCATGATTTAAGGTTCAGAGTTCGAGGTAGAGGCTTATGGTTCAGTGCTTAAGGTTTGGGGTTTAGGCTTGAAGGCTCCATGCACGCAACTGCAACACGTGGGCTTAGTGCAGCGAGTGGTAATGAGATCAGGCTTGTGGAAGAGACTTTCCATTCTTGTAGGTTCTTACTTCCTGCATCGCCGCAAACGAAGTGCATATGCCGGGAGTGGTTGCGAAGCTGGAGGAAGGAGGTCAGAGAATCAGCGGAGAGATCCGATCGCAACACGAACCATACTTGCTAAGACCTCTCTTGTTGCTTAAGACTCGGTGCAGTCTTGCTATGACTGTTCCCAAACGCTTGCACGCACACACAAAACTCCAGAGCAGAAGTTTTGACAGCAAGGCCCCCATTCTTCCAAACTCCAACCTGGCTGTAGAGTAGGTAACCTTTTTTGGGTAGTACAGGCCCTTCATAGTCCCTATATAACCAAACAGGTTAACCTTTAGTTCACCATGATACCCGACAAGTAGGCCAAAACATTGAACAACCAAGCCCCAAGCCCCAACTAACCCGGAGTCTGAAGCCGTTTCATTAATCGGCAACAAGGCCTAAGCACCCAAAGCAGTAGTAGGCCATTATCTGTCTGGTTCTTAGTAGGGCATGGGGGAATGGGTTATGGGGACCAATATTGTTGGGGAACATATAGGGACTAAAAGAGGGATCCATTCCCCCATTCCCTACTAAGCACCAGGGAGTAATACAGATGAAGCCAACCCTAAACCCTAAACCCATGAGACCCAGAGGTGAGCAGCTTCAGCATTGGGCAGCGGGTGATGGTCAGCCTGCCTGAGGTGCACCACAGACTAAGAGGTTTTTAGGGGTTTGGGTTTTAGGGGTTTAGGGTTTTAGGGTTTAGGGTCAGGATTTGAAGGGTTTAGGGCTTATAGGGTTTACCGCCGCTTGCGGTTCAGGACTTGTAGGTCCAGGGTTTATAGGCTTTGTGGGTGTCAGGACTTTCGGGTTTAGGGTTTAGGAGTTGCTGGTTAGGGCTTACCCTAACGCCAAATAACCCTACCTTTTTACGGACCTATACAAAGAAGTCACAATAAGGAACCCTAAACAGGTAGGTTCTTCAGGGTCAAGGTAGGACTTAAAAAATTGGGGTCTATGAGTTTAAGGTTCAGGTCGAGTCAAGGAGTGGAGGTTTGATTGTTAGGTCTGCAGATTCAGGAGCAAAGGCTTAGGACATCAGGAGCTTGGACTTTCCGAGAGACTAGGTTCGTATCTGCTGTGAAGTTTTATACTTTAGCTGGATCCTTCAACCTTACACCCTCGACCCACACCTTACACTCAGGGTGCAGTCCTCTGTGCTCTGGACTGAGCTAACTTTCATGCTGAGCCCATGAATCTGTGCATCATGTTCTGTCGTCAGAACCTCCTGTAGATCAAGTAAGCTGTGCTGGCAGCTTGCTATACACAAAGAACACTTACAGAGGCACGTCCTGTAACTATTGAAGCGTGCAGCCTACGGTGTGAAGAATCTCTGCAAAGAGCCAGTGTCCAGATAGTCATATCAATACACAAGAGTATGTCAGGCATGCTGCTTGTCTGCCTGCACGCATCCATATACATGTATGCACATGGGTACATAGATCATAGTCATTTTACATACTGGCTGCATGTTAAAATTCATCCATGCATGCTGGTGCACGGCAAAGCCCGCAACCCTCACCGCTTCCATACCGGGTTCATGGGAGGGCTGCATGGCCTCTTGGGTATCAGCGCCTGCGGCTGCCTGCACAGCCTTACCACCAAGGCCCGGGTGTAGTACACACTTAAGCCTTCAGTCGATCAGCGATAGACATGAACCCCTGAGCTCAGATACCCCAAGCCGTGGAGGGTTCTAGGGCCGTGAGTTGTTCGGATTTCAGGTTCCCCTCTCCCCACAGCGTTTGGGCAGGCAAACCCTGCACCCGTAAGCCCTGAGGCCTCAATAAGAGAAGCTATCCCGCAGTGCAGGCTCTCTTTTCGTGAGGGTGCCGCCTTCACTGTGGCCTTTACGACGGCTTACCATTGCCTCGTGGAGAGAGTCGGGGAGCCCAGCTGTCTGGAAGCTATGCGCCGAAACCTCCTCCGGCAACGACCTTCGAGTGTCTTGCCGGAATGCATTCTCTATGTAGAGTATTGCGACATGTCAACCCAGGCAGACGGCTCTTCGCTGAGTAAGGACAGTGTACGCATGCATCTATGCCTGTATGTATGCATGCACGCATGTGCCCCATCCAAATCTGCTGACATATGCATGACATGTATGTGCTGCAGAGACAAGTCAATGGTTTGGGTGAGATGATGCGCCTTCCAAAATCCACAAAACTCCATTAACTCCATGTCTCAACCCGAATGCATCTCTCGAACCCCATACTCAACTCTAAAGGGAACTCCAGAAAGTTGGAACATGGATTAATGGTAGGATCCCCTATAATTTACCTTAAAGGGGATACGATAATGATATTCCAACTTTCTGGCTTCTACTCTAAGTACAGAACAAGGCCTCCCCCCCGAGTTTTTGAGGCCCACACGGAGGCTCAGACCCACGATTCGGGCAGCCCGCAAACCCTCAACACGCAACCCTTCATCCCTCACCCCCCAGAGAGCCCAATACCCCTTAATTAAGGAATATAGCTTAAATCATAATATGCAGCCGTATATAATTTAAGCCATATTCCTCAATTAAGGGGTATTGGGCTCTCTGGGCCCTTCAGCCCTTTCCGTAGCCCAGATCTCAACCCAGAGATCCCTTAGGCCTGAGGCCCCAATCTATGAACAGTTCACAATAATTTACAAGACTATTCCGTGCCATGACTCGTAGTTACCAATGTTAGAATTCCTGAGATAAGTATGAATGAAGCCCTCTAAGTCAGAACCCGTAACCCTGTAGCGTTAGCCTCTGCAAGGCGCGTGTGTCGGCGGCAGACTGCGTGCTGGCACCCTGGCGATTGTCGGGGCTTGAAGGCCTAGGTGGTTTAGGGTTTGGCAAAATCTCGAGTTTGGAGTTTCATGGTTGCCGGGTGTGGGATTTGGGATTCATCAGGTTCCTGTTGCGTCGGGTTGGGCCCAGGGTTGATGTGTTTTTTGGCCCCGAAGCGAAGCGACGCTGCGAGGTTAACCCTCGAAGTCGAGCTGAGCCATAACCCGGAGATAAGAACAATAACAATAGGGGGTAAAACTTGCAACAAGAAAAAGACTAAGCTTAAGAGCAGCGATGATAAAGAAAAATACAGTTAAACAGTTGCAGTAGTAATAGTAGTAGCGACAAATGATGTTCATCAGTTTATGAGAAAGGGTTCCAAGGAAGCCATGCTCAAAGAGGAGTTTCACGAACTAAGCAACCCAAATGTTCTTCGAGCTTCAGTGTGTTCTAGCATCTTTGCTACCTCCATACAGAATCCAGCACGGCAACGCCCGTAATCCTTAACCCCCAAACCCGCAAACCTTAAACCCCTAAACCGTAAACCCCTAAACCCAAACCCTAAACCTGAAAGCCCTAAACCCTAAACCTCAAACCCCTAAACCCTAAACCTTAAACCCTTAAGCCCTAAACCCTCATAGAAGACCGACTCCGAGGTCTTCTATGAGGGTCTTACTCAGGCCATATCAGTGCTCCAGAAGCCCCGCCAAGCCCAAGAGTCTACTTAAAATCCGAGCCCTAGAAGATCGAAGCCCTTAGCCCCACATGCCTAAACCCTAAGCACTAAGCCCTACACCCTAAACCCTAAACCCGAAGTAGTTCGGATCCTTGCGAGACGTAGACGGGACGTTAAACAAAAGAGAGAAAACCCTGCGTAACTCGAGGAGCCCCCAAACCTTCAAGCTCCCCACATCCGGGAGGAGTCCTGAAGCCCCAAGAGGTAGTATAGGGGCCTTGATGATTAGAATCGGAGTTTGGGGCCCATTATACTGTAAGTATAAAGCCCCAGAAGTAATATAGGGGCCTTAATCATTAGAATCGGGTTTCGGGGCCCATTATACTGCAAGTATAACAAATACGGAGCCGCCCAGAAATGGTATAGGTAATTCTCTAGGCCCCTGTTTTCTTCGCCGAGGTTAACGGAGCCACCGGCGGTGTGGGTTTGGCTGCCATCCAGGCGACTCACAGCTTCGGATTTGGGGTTTCCCCTTAAGGGTTTAGGGGTTTAGGGTTGGGGGGTTTAGGGTTTAGGGGTTTAGGGTTTACCCTAGGGCTCCAGTTACCTAAATAGTAGGTTACTGGGGTACATAACATATGCTTAGTAACCTACTATTTAGGAAACTGGAGCCCTAGGGTTTAGCCGCTAAGCAAAGATGCTAGCCACTAACTACGGTAGGTTCGGAAGGGAATGGAGGCTGCGATGGAGGACAGGCTATAGGCAGGGTTTTTGTGTGTAGGTTTTGTGGGGTTGGGTCAACCCTAAACCCTAAACCCTAAACCCTAAACCGTTGCCCTGACAGCTTTTGCTTTGGGGTTCCAGGGTGCAGGGCTGCGATGTGACTTTTGCAGGTGCGCGTGCGATGATTGAATCGAAGGGAGATTGTTTTAAACTCCAAGGAAGACTCAGCCTAGGTTCCTGAGTAGTATCCTTTTGCACTTTATATTAAAGCTTATGCCCACTTAGACTTATTAAAGCCAAACAGTAGATTCTTTACGGTTTTTTTCAGGGATCCTGTAAGGGTGCTTTTAAGGCCCGCAGTGGGCCATCGATTCTATGGCAGTTTTCTGCGGTTGGAAAAAGGGCACCCTTGTTACAAAAGGGCTACCCAGGAGCCTAGAATGCTGCTGGAGCCCGGAAGACCGAAGTCCCCGATCCATGCTGAACCCCGAAGCCAGGGCCCGGAAAAAAGCACAGAAGCAAAATTTAGGATTGGGTATCCCATATAACCCCCCCCCCCTATAATGCAGCCCAACAAGGTAGGGATATCACCAGAAAATGCTTATTATGCTTATGTGCTTTTGGGGTCCATAAGAAGCACCCCCAAGACCCGTCAAACCACTTTCAGCTTGCAAAGGCCACTCCCCAATGCCAGGAACAGATTCAGGACGCAAGGTTCAAGGATTGCTTGTATAGGGTCCTTAAAAATTAAACTAGGGTTTTGGGGCCAATTATACTATAACTATAATGAGGAAGCCTATTCTACTTGTTAAAGCCCCTACAGTAGTGTCCGCCAGAACCTCAAGCTTGAAATCCAGACCAAGGTTCATAAACTCAGACCGAAAATCCTCAAGCCCTATTCAACACCTACAGTAGAAGCCTAAAAGTTGGAAACCCCATAGCCTCAGTCCTTCGGGAATCCCAGCACTATTTGGCCTTAATCCGGCTTGAAATTTTCTGGGGTTTACTGTACGTAACAGGCCTCCGAACCCAAGAAGGCCTCAACCGCCTCGAAACTTGGAGGTTCATGGGTAGTTATAACTTGGCGTTCTTCTGGTTGGCTCTTTAGACTTTAACTTTTTGGGTTTCTGTATGAACTATAATAAGGAGGCTAAAAGTTCAACTTTTAGGAGGGGCTCAGAAGTCAGCCAAGATAAGTCTAGTTGAAAGTAGGATACCTATAGTTATACCCCTATATTAAGGGGCTTAAAACCCACTTACAGCTACCCGCTACCCTAGACCCTAAACTCTATCCCTTATAACCCCCAAGAACAGGTGGCACGTGCCTTGAAGTGCCGAAAGATCATCGCCACCGGTCGGGGACGCGAGAAGCTGGAATCTCGACGTCGGACATGAGGGCTTGGGAGTGATCATAATGTACTATACTATAGTATGTTATAATATACTGTAATATTATATACTGTTACTACCTTTTCTTGCGAATTACAATCTACTACAGTCTAGGCTTTTGCGGTGCAGGATTTGGAGTAACGCGTTTAGGGTTTAGGATTGGGCTCAAGGCATCTTCAGACTTTCATTTGACCAATCAGTCTGGCTAAGTTGACCCCAATCAAGTAAAGCGACCACTGGCACTGTGCATTTTTGCTGGTTTTGTTGTCAGGATGTTTGGTATAATTCTCAAGTCGTCAGGTTTATTGGGCTTTCTGGGTTTGATGCCCCTTGGCCGCTGTCCAGCTAAGCCGAAACTCCCAATCGCGTGCCCACTCATGTTGCTGCAGCTGCTTTTTGCAGGCGTTTTGGTTTAGGGTTTCGGGTTTAGAGTTTGTGCTGCCCATCTCCGAATCTGATCTTGTGTGCTACCGTTTAATATTAGATGAAGATCAGATAGTAACTTGCTGAGATCCTACCTAAACCCCCCCAAAAGCCTACCGTTTCAGGGACTCATACAAGGCAACCATAATAAGTAGCCCTCTACAGGCTCCAGGTATGCCCTACTTGGAGGTTCATGGGTAGTTATAAGTAGGGTTATAAGTCCCCTAATAGGGTTTATAACTTTAGTTATCCTACTTAAAAGCCCCACTTATAGCTACCCATGAACCTCCAAGTACAGCGGCTTTCCGTCAGCTTAGGAGGTGGTCGAGCGACTGGGCGCCACCTGCTGCTTTAACCTGGAGGCGCTGATTGGGGGGGGGTCGGGTTTAGAGGTTTGGGGTTTAGGGTTTTCGGGTTTAGGGTTGGGATTTAGGGTTTAAGGTTAGGGTTTTAGTCTTTAGAGGTTTCCGTTAGCAGATCCTGTCTTTCCCTGACTTTAGAGGCTTGGAATGTATGGTTCGTTGAGAAATTCTTCTGGGGGAGCGCTTCCCCGAAAACAACCTGGCTAGACAATTTCAGTAGGTTACAAATTAGCAGATTAAACGTATAATGTTGCACATTAAACTATATAATTAGTCGTTCCCATTTGGGTTCAGAGTCTGGCAGGTCTGTGGAGTCTAGTGCTATGGACTCAGAAGTCTGTCAAGTTGCAAGGTATTTCAGGCTTGACTAGCATGACCAGCAGGTAGACATACTTGCAGAAGCTTTAGCTATGGTACATGGCACTGCTCGGGAATCTTTCCCATAGTGTTGTAATGAGATACCTGTTGCGACTACTGGCGGCTTTTCTCTGAGAGAGAATTAAATTCGACAGGAGGTGTCGCTGGCCCATGCGCTGAAGACTGAGACGGACGGCCGTGGCTGCTGGGCTCTGACGAACGGGGGATGAGATGCTTGTGTGTGTATGCGTCACTCCATTGCGTTGAACTGTTCTTGTATGGCAGCCATGTAGCGAAATGTCGTGTAAGGTATTGTAATTGTACCGTAGGCATGTATGAATATACTACATGAGTCGGTAGGTCGGTCGGCAGGTCGTCGGTCTTGCAAAACGTTGTATGTACATGGAAAGATGTAGACATATGTGTTTATCGCATATTTTATCTCTCTCGCTCTCTCTTTATCTCTCTCTCTCTCTCTGTCTCTGTCTATTTGTACTATGTATACACAGACATGTACATGCATACATGCAGATGCACACGGAACAGAACAAAAGGCTCTATCAACAAACAAGAGAAATCCGAGGAGCACCTGCAAGGTGCTAACACTCGCTCTATGTTGAGATTTGCCTGGGCAGCGCTGTCAGGTTCCCGATTGAAAAGGAGTCCGACATGGCGTCATTCACATTTTTCAGCAGGGAACGCCAATACAACTAAACCGCCCTCTAAACCCTACACCTCACAGGTTTTTGTAGAACTTCTGCTAAGTTTTCGAAGTCCAGAGCTTTTCCTTGCTTTCCGAACTTCGGGGTGGACGCTCTGGCTTCCCCCGTACTGTAACCCTGCAGTCAGTAGACCTCGGATGACAGCGCGAGCATCTCGTCTGGATGCCCTATCGCTCCAAACCGCAATCTTGGTCTCCGGTTCACAAAACATTGATCCCCGAGACGGTCACCAAAAGCAAGCCATCTCAGGCGTGGATGTGGTTTTCGACACGATTGGAGGCGAAGTCTTCGAGGAGTCTTTGCGCGGCACAGCCTGGGGCGCACGTGTGCTTGTGGTGGGCTTTGCATCTGGGAAGCACCCGAGCATCCGCGCAAACTACGCCGCTTTGCCGGATTCAGGGGCAAGAGACGAGGGTCTTGCAACGAAATTCCTGGTGGAGTTGTGGATCCGATGTTGACGAGTCTGTTTGTTATATGCAATGAAGTTAATGGCGGATTGATGTTTCGCGGCTGTGGGCTACCTTCTCCATTGCCTGATTATGGTGCTAGACTCTGCTACTTGGAATCAGAGCGTGTATCAACTCATGCTCTGTCTGCAAGAGAACGATCGAGAGGGCAAGAAAAGAGAGAGAGCGCGAGAGGGAGAGAGGGAGAAAGCCAGAGAGAGATGCCCAGAGCCTCCAAAACCCCTTAATTAGGGAATATACCTTAACTCATATAAGGGATCCTATTATAATTTAAGGTATATTCCTTAATTAAGGGGTTTTGGAGGCTCTGGGCAGAGTGAAGCCCCGATCGTCCGAGTCACCACTGTTGCTGTGCTGGGTAATTTAAAAGCCAGAAAGTTGGAATATGATTATCCTAACCCGTCTATGGTAAATTATAGTGTATCCTACCATGAAACCATATTCCAAGTTTCTGGAGTTCCCGTTAATGCGGCTGAAGCGAGTTTGGTACACTCGCGGTTGGCAGTTGGCACTGTCAGTGTTATGTACGCGATCACAAGCACATACCAGGCTTCCAGCTTTTGCTGATTACTATGGGGCCCTAAATAATTAGCTACTCATACTATATTGGGTTTTTTTTTTGCAGATATAGTATACTGGGCCCCAAAACCCGGTTTTCATTATTAAGGTTCCTATATGGTACTGATTATTGCTTCCATGATTCGTGTTGGCCGATGTCTCTGACCTGCTTTTGCTTCATCGTCATGTTTACTGCACTGTGCTTCTTTGGTTTGAACTTCTACCTTGCGAATAGCAGGCAACCTCAAACTGTAAACCTTATACCGATGATATACATTACTTTAGTACACGTCCTCGCAAATCCAGTTACCCGTGGCAGGCGCTGATCAAAGGGCTGACCATCATGGGATGCCGTGCTGGCGAAAGTGCACGCTGCGACCCAAGTCGATGGGAAACCTTTGCTGCTGAGATCTTCAAAAAACCCTGCCGCTGCATTGGTTCCCGCATTCAGTAGGCATGACGTAACCCATGGTCAGTTTGTGTGTCTGTCTGTCTTTTTGCCTCTCTGTCTCTGTGTCTGTCTGTGTGTCTTCTCTCTGTCTGTTCGGTCGCTCTTCTGCTGGTGTTTATGTATGCATATATGTTTGTATGCATGCATTATGCACGTCTGTATGTATGTAGGTGTGTTTGCTTGCTTGTTTGTTTGCTTGCTTTTTTGTTTGTTGGCTTGTATGTGCGTTTGTTTGTTGGTAGGTATGTATGTCTGTGTGTGGGTGTATGTATGTGTATGTATGTTTATGTACGTATGCATGTATGTAGGTAACATGTACGTGCGTATGCATGTATGGATTTGCATAGTATGTGTATTGAAGTTATTAAATCCCCAACCTGTCAACCCTGATGCCTAAACAGATGCCCAAACCGTCTTAAGCACTCTAAACCCTAAAGGTTAAACCTTTACCTAGACCCTCAAAAGTAGGTAACATAATGGCCCAAAACCCTTAAAAGGCTATTATTCTACATACTTTTGGGGTCCAGGTAAACCCTAAAGGTTAAACCTTTAGTTACCTACACGAATAGCCGAGAGCCGAGGTAGAGATCCTTCTCTGCACGTCCCGCGCATGAAGCAGCTGCTGGCCGTGAGAGCAATATGTGTTTTTTATTGTACAGCACTGTACTACTGTAAATACTGGACAATTGTCTTCATCTTGTGCTACACTGTATTGCAAATCATACTCCTATTCTGTTCTAGTCGATTCAATTCTATTTCGTTCTTTTCCGTTTTTATGTGGTTCCTGCTCTATGAAGTTTCTGTTGTGTTGCTTGCACGTCGCCGCATGTTCTGCGCTACCCAATGTTACACAATATTGTGATTAGATCTTGGTTTCGATCAGGTGTCCTCAGTTTAGATTGGCATAGGTCAGATATATACACGAGTATGAGTATGTGTATATACATGCATATATATATATATATACATATATATATATATATACACACATATACGCATCGGCATATGTTGACCGACGTTGTGGGGCTTGGGGTTGAGGAAGGTCCAGGACAATGATTCCTTATTAACATTATGGTAGAATGGGCCCCAAAACCCCATTCTAATTGTTAAGACCCCTATATTACTCCTGTTCCTGCGTGCCTCGACACTCTGTGACGATACCGTCCGGTATACCGCGGAGCCCGACTCCAATCAATACGCTGAGGAATGTCAGCCTTCGCGAAAAATGGGTTTGAGCCATTACTCATATTATTCGTGGGGTTCATAGGTGTACAGTATCATGCAATTCCTGGAAAAGATCGCACGGGCCTGACCCCACACCCTATACCTATCATTGCACGGCCCGCTGAACCTAATGCTCAACCCGGCCCAAAGACAACAGCCTCCCAGAAGCCTAAAGATGTAGAGCCTTTTACCAAGCCTGAACGTTCGGAGCTTTGCTCTACCCTCCTTCCGGTCAGAGTCAGTGGCCCTTCTCTGGTGTCTCGGCACCTGAACCGCGGGCCTCATTTGAACGCCCGAATCTCGTGGCCTTGAACCCTAGACGTCTACTGGTCAGGCTATGGGCCGTAGAACATTGGGTAAGGAGCCTTGAACGCTGGACCCTTGTATGCCCATAGGCCCCAAAGTAGTTCCTTTTTGGGATTACCTTATAGGATTCTATATATGCACCCCAAAAAGGGCCTTAGGGTAAGCTAACACCCTGCAAAGCACCTCCTTCTTCCAGCTTAGGCTGCTTGACTGGGTAGCCGCTGGCGAGATTTGCCCCCACGTATCGCATGAATTCGCGGTGGAGGCCAGACTTCGGGCATGGAAGCAGGAAGGTTTAGCAATAATGACTTGTTATAGCTGAGGTATGCTGTACCCGAAAGTCGGAGTTCATTTCTGAATGCCCCTATCCGAGAAAGGTACAAAGCAGTTTACACGTCCGCTTATCGCACACGATTATCCAAATTCACGCTACGCAAACTCTGCGATCCCATTTAGTGGGAATCCCAGAGCCCAAGCCCAGGCCGTAAGCCTTAAACATCAAATCACATACTTGCAGGTTCATGGGTAGTTATCAGTGGGGTTACAAGTAGGGCAACTGTAGTCATAACTCCTATTTGGGAACTTATTACACCATTCATATCTACCCATGAACCTCCAAGTAAGCTTGCATCATATCAGCGGAGCGTACTCGGTGCGCTGTGAGAACCTGAAGCGCGAGATTCGCGGAAACCAGCAACACTCAAAACGGTATTTTAGCCTTTCGGGCTTCTTTGTAGTGGGGCTTCATTTTGTTCGACTTCCTGAGGCTTCCAGGGTTCTTTTAAGTTTCAAGCCTTAGATCAACATCTGTAAACCCTTAGAAAGCTTGAGACTTCCATCCTCAAGCCTAGACCCCAGTCGGTTTAGGGGTTTCAGGGGTCCCCGTGCAAATGCCCAAAGGTTCACTTCGTCGACCTCGGACCATAGGCTCCAGAGTAGTTCCTTTCTGGGATTTCCTTATAGGGTTCTCAATATACTTGGAGGGTCGGGGGACTTAGTAAGTAGGTAGTAAGTAGACTTATAAGTACCCTAAGAGGGATCCTAATTGGGGTTATGGTACTTATAAGCCCCTAGAATAACCAGTTACTAAGCCCCCTAAAGACCCTCCAAGTATGAACCCCAAAATGGAACTATTGTGGAGCCCTAACTAAGGTAGACCATAAAGGCCCTGAGCCATCCTGAACCCGTGCAGTCATATTCTACAATCCTGCCCTACTGCCCTACATACCGGTTTAGGGTCTAGGTTTTTCATAATTCATAAATCCTTGTCAGAATCCGTTAATACAAAGCTCATGATACCTGGACCTTCCTTCTTCAATTCGACCCTAAATACCTACAATGAGGGAGTACTAGGAGAGTCGAGGGTCTTGGGTCAAGCCGAATACCCTAAACCTTAAACCCGATAGTACATGGGTGGTTGTCAATATTAGGGCTTGTTTTGGGGTCCTTGTTATAATACGGCACCTAATCTCTAAGGTACCTAAAGAGGGACCATAATTTTGACAACCACCCACATCCTTTCAGAACCCTTTCTACAGACCTTGTACCTTACAGTACCTTTGAAGCCGCGGAAGGATGTGGAGGCAGCCTTCCGCACTGTCCTCGAGCGCCGCGTCATCGGCAAGGCTGTAGTCACCTTCGTCCGATCCAAACTCTGATCCGCGGCTCCCCAGAGACGTTTTTGAGTCTGGGGTTGGGTTTAAGGGTTTGGAGTTCGGGGTTCGTGGGTTTGGGTTTGGGGATTCAGGTTTCGGGGTGCAGGGTTCGAAGTTTTCGGGTATGTTCGGGCTTAGGGTTATTGCGGATGGAGCCATGGCGAATCGTCGGTAGTACGTATCTTTGAAGCAGAGTTTTGGAAGCGGCTCATAAACGGCTGCTTCTTCAATGCGACATGCATACTCCACTCATCATCGCTTCAGTGAGTCGCGCATACGCCGAGGAAGCAACGGGAAGCCACCTGGACCTGGCGCTCGTTTTCAGACATTGCAATGCTCACAGATCTCCAGCGATTTCCGTACTTCGGACCTCCTCCTCTCTGGTACTACAGGGAACTCCAGAAAGTTGGAATATGGTTTCATGGTAGGATACCCTATAATTTACCATAGAAGGGTTAGGATAATCATATTCCAACTTTCTGGCTTCTACTGTACGGTATTGGACAACGAGTGCAACTCAGATGGGGCACAGGAACCTCCGGCCGCCACAGGCGCAGCAGCTCATCTGTCAGGGCAAGCCGGGCAAGCTGCGTTGGTCAGGAGATCGTCGAACCCACAGACGTGATGTGGCGGACTTGAAGGTCACTAGATATACGATTTACGACAGGTTTACTTACAAGTTTACCATAAAGATGCCATATAATATTTGTAAGGCTATTAATAGGATGGCCCCATGAAGATACCCTTGCTGCTGCTGGCTCCTACCTTGTACGGTTGCCGGCAACCTCAGCACCTGGAACGGTCATTCCCCAACAAGCTCTACTATCAATTACTAGCGCGAGCAGAATCAGCGTCAGAATTGTGAACGGGCCTTTCGAACAACCGTAGTCATCCAATTGTTGAGCATGATATCGAACCCTAAGGGTCCAAGTACCTTACTATCATCTACTCTCCAAAATAGTAACCTACATAACTACTATCCTAAAACCGAGTACCTAACTATTGTGTCCTTTGGACCTTTGGGGGAAGTTTGACATTGCACTCCGACTGGCGGGCTCTCGAGCATGCTGACGGAAAAGACCTTGTCTGGCATGAGGATTTGGGGAGTTTCCGAAAACAGGGTTACCTTATTTGGGGGTCCTTATAATAAGGATCCTACTATGTAGGGTACTATAATAGGGTCCCCTATTTTCGGAAATTCCCAATTTCAGGGCAGTGATAGTTTGGCATGTTTTGTCTCCTTACTGCCGGACTTGATCCCGGTATGTGGATATTGTCCGATGTGGTATGATGTGGTGTCCTCCCGCATGAGGCTTCCAGACCGCATTGGTATGCAAGCAAGATATCGAAGCCTAGAAGCTATAATCCTTAAACCATACACTGGCGACTCATTTTTTCAGTGCCCTGCATTGTTGCATACAGATGTGAAGAATTTACTTACGAATAGAAGTCGATAGTTTTTCCCGAGTTACTCCGGACCCTACGTGGAGGTTCATGGGTTGTAATAAATGGGATTATAAGCCCCCTAATCGGAATGATAACTCGAGTTACCCCACCTATAACCCCACTTATAACTACCCATGAACCTCCAAGTAGGCCCTAAACCCTATACCCTCATAGAATCCCTATAGATCCTTTTAAAGGGGCCCTTAAAAGGCACCCTTAGAACTACCCATAGTGCCGAAGCTCTCCTGCCTGGACCGAGTGCCCTACACGCTGAAGTTTGATCTTGAAGCCCCAAAGTCTACTAGGATGCCCACTAGTACCCTTATTCCCTTTTAAAGGGATCTATAAGGGCTCCTTAAAGGGATCTATAAGGGTTCTCGAAAGGGTTTAGGGTTTCCGAAAATTAGGGGCTAGGATGCCCAGTAGTACCCTTCTTCCCTTTTTGTAGTCCTAGGTTCCTTATAAAGTTACCCAATACCAAAAAGAGAGGCCTTTTTATTCTTAGGTTACTGGGTATCCTAGTCTAAAACCGCGCAACGTAATCCCCCAGATCGGAACCCTCAGCACGAAAACCCTAGAACCTTGAGCAAAAAACCCCAAGCCCTACAGTATAGCCAAAAACACTGTAGACTGATGCTAAGACGTACCTTAACCCGGAAGAACCTACATTTTTAAGGACTTATATAAGGAAATCATAATAAGGAACCCTAAAAAGGTAGGTCTTTCAGGGTTAAGGTATGCCTTAAACCCTAAACTTGCACCTCAAAGCCTAAACCTCGTGAAGGAGGAGGCGATTCTCCTGGCCTTGGCTGAGGAATCCTCGGCCAAAGCAGCAGTGGGAGCCCTTGACAACGCTTGGGTTTGGGGTTTAGGCGTTCGGGTTGAGGGTTCAGAAAATTTTGAAATTGGGGTTTGAGCCTTTCGGGTTGAGGGCGGAGGTGTCTACGGGTGTAGGGTCTACGGCTCGGTTTACAGCGCAAGGGTTTGCTGTAATCTATTGGAAGTTCTAAACGCATTCCAGGAACCCCCAAGTCCCAAATACGGAGGTCAATTGGACGTGGTGTGCTTCCCAGGTAACACAAGACGCTTTATCCGACACCCCTCAAACGTCATTCGAAATGCCTGGATGTCGCCTGCGCAGGCAGCGAGACCCCTGGCAGAAGCCGTGCTGGAGCTGCTGAGGTGGTCCTCTCTGTATTTTCTAGGTCGGAAGTCGGAGCTCTCCACCTGGGGGTACTTGGAAATACTTTTTAGTCTTTGGTTCGTTTCATCCCTAAGAAACGGCTACAGTAGAATTATATTTTTCTAGAGGTCTAAGTTCAGTAGAGTTCATATTCCAGACTTGCATGGCAGCGGCTGACAGTTGTGTCTCTACGCATTTCCAGGATTGAAGGGCAGCCCCAAGCTGTACGCCTAAAGTCGACCCCAATGTTGCAAGACTTCATTTCATAAATCCTAAACTCTTTCATGTCCCTACTGCCACGCCCCAAACCCGGTATTGAAGGTGAGGTGCGAAGAGCTAAAGTCCTTTCCCCTGATCGTAAGCAGAAATTATCGCCCTTCACCTGCGGTTAGTAGGGAATGGAAGAATGGTAGTAGTTGTAACTGCACCCCATTCTTCCACTAACCAACGCTAAGGAAGCCCAAGGCCAAGACTCCCAAACCCAACTGTCTTGAACAGGCAGGCGAGAATTCGCATGGACGACGCCGAGGCCGGCGTCAGAGCAGTGATGATCTGTGGTTTGGGGTTTAGAGAGGGCTCAGAATATCCGTCGCAGGGACGGAATCGCTAGCTGCCCCAGTGCAACAAGCACGCCTTTTCATCCTTCGCCTAGTTTTGAGCCACGGCTGGAGGATCGCCCGCGTGGCACCGTGCTAAGCGGAAATTCCGCTCACGTTGCCGCAAACGCCTTCACCGGCGAAGACAGACCGGCCTCAGGCCGCTTGCGAGAGACCTTCGGGTTCTCTCTTCACATCACTCAGCACCACCTTTCGGCTGGGGGATGGGTCGTGGCGGGCAAAAGTACAACGAGAAACCATGGCAGCCCCGAGGAGGACGATATGGACAGGGCTACGAGCAAGATGGTGCAAAGTGGTCCTTGTGGCCTGGGTCTTACAAAGCCTCGCCACGTGGCGGTCGTTCGGACAAGCCACAGACGCCGTCGTTTCCGGCGTACGATGCAGCATGGAAGAAGTCAGCCGAAGTTATGGAAGTGCCTCAAGCTCCGTCGGCTCCCTCTGGTGGGCGCGGTATTGTCCGCGACGTCCAGGGAGCTGTGAATGCTGCCAGAAAACTGGAGCAAAAGCTGGCCAAGACCCAGAAGGAAATGCTGCAGAAAGGACAGGCATGGGACTCGTGGGTCCTTTCGATGAGAAGCTCGTACCAGAAAGAATACGAGCGACACAGGGCAGAACAACGACGGTTGTCCCTCGAGATCAAGGACCTGGAGGAGCAGACTCAGTTTGCCTACTCCCAGGTGCAGCTGTGTGCCACCCACAAAGTTCCGACAGCTGCGGCGCCGCCCCCCTTGGATTGGGAAATTCCGGGTGTGGAAGAGGCTTTACCGGAGCTGACAGAGGATCAAACACGTGCGGAGCTGCAACGGATTTTGGCCAAAGCACCCCCGGGCTTGACTACGCCGACTCGAGCAGAGACTACGGCTCCCAGGTCTCCTACTGGGAATGCTGCCCCTACGGCCACTTCGGCAATGGAAGTGTCACCACCTGCCGCGGCTCCACGAGATCCCTACATCACAACCATGCCGCCTACACCGGCCCCACATGGTGCTCCTGGGAAGACTATGGGCCTCATCGATCCCCGACAGCCTCTGCCACAGGACAGAGCAACAGCGCCATCGGCGCTCGCAGACAAGCTATCCGAAAAGAGGCGAGCGTATCGATCAGCTATGGCTCCCTTCGGATATGTCCGAAAGCCCGATGTGGACAATATGGACCGAGCGGCCCTTTCGAGCGAAAGGACAGGCCGCGATACAGGCCAGCTCTTTGTGGACGACGACTACGACGATCTGCAAGCAATGCCATCCCCTGGCTTTGGGGCCATGGAGTGAGCAGCAGTAGGCAGAATTCCCAGCTGCAAAGTCCTGTTACCGCGGGGATCGACAGGCTACCAGGACCACCTGCAGTAGGAACTTCTTGGGAGAAGTTCCTTCTGCAAACGCTTCCTGTTGGCCAATGTCTCTCTTGCTGGAAACTGGACTGTGCGATCTGTGGAATTCTGCGGTCTCACGGTAGCTGGTGCTTTTCTTCCAGAGAGGCGATGCCTCTCTGGACCCCTGGGAGAGTAACGAAAGGTGACAGGGCAGCCCTCTCTTACCTCATCCCTACATTCCTGCCAGCCTGGATTTGGCTTGTTGTTACGAGGGACCTCATGAGACCCTTTGACTTGTCTCATCCCTCTCCTTTTCCCATGCCTGCATGTCCAAATGCGCCAAAAACGCGTATCGGTGGCTCTGGGACGCGTGCTACGGACAAGCAGGCTGTTTTTCATACTTCTTCTGTGCCGACTGCAATTTCTGCCCTTGGCTTTCTCGGAAGCGATCCACCTTTGTGTCGGTCCCATGTTCCCCTCCCGACCCTCTCGGGTTTAGGCCCCCACCTCTCTTCGGGTTTTCTAGTGCACTGCCATACTTTGCCTGTGATGGCAAGCTCCTCTTGGTCTGGGGACCAAGACGCTTCGTGGCCGCCAGGCCCGACAATCCTTTGGCTGCTCTCAGCATCCTGTGCTTCCTTTCGCACTGTGTACGGCCTCTTGTTTGGGGCACTGCTCATTGCGCACCTTCGCGTCCTGACTGGTCGCAGCCTTCGCAGCCACGGTACATCCAGTTCCGTTCAGGCAAACATGGTCACGCTGATTCGGCCTTTAGGCGGACTAGGCCTCATGTCAGGGCCCCTTGACTGGACACTGCATAGCACTCGCAAACCTCGTGCAGTCCCAAGCAGGACACGAACTAGTCGATTTGTGCAGCGCTTCTTGAAGACTTTGTTTTGTTTTGCGTGGACCAGTTTTGGGTGCCTTCCGGTGCAAGCTTGGGCTGCCCCACCAGGGTTAACAACCCTTGTTGAGATGTGCACGGACATCACACTAGGGTTTCCAGAGAATCTGCCGCTCCCATCCAGGGAATCAGCAACGGCTTCGACGCATGCCCGGCTAGAGGACATAACTGGTGAGCATGTAACAGGTTCCGCTCCGGTTGCCTTTGGGGCTCTAGGCAATCGCACGGTTCACTGTTTACTCATGGCACCTGATTTTGTCTCTGAGCAGCTTGCCCTGACGGTTGAAGCACCAATTCTTACGGATGTTTTCATGTGCCAGGCTGTAGCGGAATCTCGCCTTTTGCCCAGGCTCTCCTCAGCCCACTTGGTACCGGTCAGACCTCAGCCTGAGGAAGGGTATGCTACGTTCGTTATCTGCCCTGACTGGACCAGCCCCGCTAGGAAGGCTTCAGTAATCCTCGACTTCTGGGACCTAGGAGGGCCGACTTATGCGCGCATAGTCAACCCCCAGCTCACTTTCAAGGACTTGGAGGACGAAGCCAGCCGGCACGGCTTCGACCGCTTTGACGCCTACCTAGGAGGAGACGACACAGTCCTGAATGCTGCTAGTGTCACTACTATCGCAGATGGCACTCTCGTTACCTTCATGCGTGTTGGTCTTCCACCTCGTTGGCATCAAGAAATCGACCGATTCCTAATGCAACCCGAGGAATGGATAGACAGCCCCAGGTGTATGCGTCTCGAACAACATTCCGACCACTGGCTTGTCATCAGGCCTGACTGCACCAAACTGATGGCATACTCCACTGAATCGGACTACAGCCTGCAAGAGGTAATTGCTACGCAGATGCACCAATACCCCATAAATGTTAATGTTAGGATGCCTGTTTCCGAGGCCAGGCTTGAAGTTGTTTTCGATGGATACCATGTATCCAAGATCATTGCTGCAACACCTCGGTCTGTTCCGGCTCCTGACAGGGCAGAGTCAGACACCTTCGTCTTTCTTGATGCCAGGCAAATGGGACAAGGCATTACCTTCCACCTGACAAGTACGCCTTTGCTCACCCTTCGTGAGGCTGCCGAGTCTTTGGACACCTCTGTAGCCCCAGGATTTAGAGTCTATGCAGAGCACCCCAGACTCCAGGTTGAGGGCCTTGCCGTATCCAACGGAGATGTCTTAACTCTTGGGTTCGAGTTAGACCCAAACCCTTCACATGCATGTGAACCGACCGGCACTGCTCCCATTCCGGCCGAAGTGCCGCATTTGGCAAGCACCTTCGATGAGCTGCCTTTTACCACAGGGCCGAGTGAGGCCGCCCGCCTTTACCCTGATCGCCCAGCATCTGTGCCAACCTCTCGCACGGTTGGCTGCATAGTCTTGGCTCCAGCACACACTCCGGAGAAGGTTGAAGTTGAACTGAACCTGCCGTGCTCGGTTCATGCTGCAGGACAGGCGATTGCCTTGGCACGAGATGAACGCCTCTCCCTGCTCTTTGAATACCTTGTTCCAGCAAAACCCCAACCGGATTTGGGTTTCCTGACGGTGCTTGCAGCACCGCTATGGGCGGAAACGAACGTTTTCGTCCTTGTTGATTCGAGGCGGATTGATTCGCGTCTCTTTCACTTCACCTCCGGAGATAGGCTCGCCAGGGCTGCCTTTCTTGATAAGGTTGGGCTGCAAGAAAGGCCAGGGCTCCGAATTTATGTCAGAGGATATCTTGTCCCGGAAACAGATACCCTGATCTTCGGGCCCTGATCTTCGGGCAAGGAGACACGGTCACCATCCTGCCACCAGGGACACCTCTAGGCCTCATGACCAGTCTCGAAAACTTGCTGGAAACTCTTGGTGATAGAGATGTTGTCATGCCCTCCTTTCCTGGCCCTGCACCGGCTGCTTTCGGGGTGCTCTCGGATGAAGGACTCAAAGTCCATGCAATTGACCTCACGCAGGTTCGTTCTGGCGCGGTCTTCAAGCAGGTAGTGGGCACCAAGCTGAATTACGATCTCTCAGCCACTTTGTTTCGACCGGCTTCCCCGAAGATCAGCAACTTTGCGCATGTAGGACAATGCTGTCAGGCAGTCTTTGTTGTGACGGAAGCCATCCCGCGTCGGATTGAAGCAGCCGATGAGAGCACTGGCTTGATCATTTTGATCCTTGACCTACGCGCCCTGCTTCGTGGGTTTGACTGGCGCATCCACGAAGGCAACAGATTGCATTTGGGACCTCTAGTTCAGGAGTTTTCTCAGCACAAGCCGGTGGGATACGAGGTAGTCATCACAGGGGGCGCTTCTGTTGATCTGGGAGGCGAAACAGGGATACAGATTCATCCTGGCTGTGTGATTACAATTGAGTATTACCACGATGCCCTGGCAGACCCTGTCACTCCTGACATTGATTCTGCAGATATCCCTGACGGGGAGGAGGATGATGAAGAGGAAGAATCCAGCTCCTCTTCCTCGTCTCCCCCCACTCCCCCTCGCATTGGACCTCGGAACCGCATCAGAGGAAGTCCTGCCGCTGACGCGCGTTCTCGCTCTCGAAGCCGCACTCCACCTCCATGTGGAGCCAGTTCCTGCGTCTGGAAGCATGTTGCTAGCCTGTCCAGTGCTACTTCCAGTCCCATCCGAAGGAAGAACACTATGTGCCCTTTTCACCCTCGACTTGGCCACCCCGCACTAGAGGTTTTGGGCATTTTGATCCTTACTTTGGGCCTGCCTTTGGCTGCAGCCGCGTCTGCCACGCCCCTTTCATCCGACAGGCATAACCTGCACATCTTGCCCGCCGCTCTCGTTGTGGCCCTAGCTTCTTTCGGCGTCCGTTACTGCAAGTGGTTGGCAGAACCAACCACTAACAGCGAATCAGACCGGGCTTCTTTGGCCGCATTGCGCTATGCGGCACCCAGACTAGGCATGCCATGGCGATACCTGCCGGCTCACGATGCGCAGCATATCGCCAGTGAAGGTGAGTCTGTCTCAGACTCTTCTGAGGATGATGACTCAGTGCGCTGGGTCCATTTTGCAGTTGCGGCACCAGGCTACACACTCGAGCGACTCCTGACTGCCGTCCGGCTTCCTGCCACCATTCAAGAGACTGAGGCGGCTGTAAGCAATGCCCGCGCACAAGATGACGCTGTGCGCTTTCCTCTCTTGGTGCCGGCACACCCCCAGCCCTGTCCGGGTTCAGGGTTTTTCCTGGCTTTGCCACTTTGGGCAACACATGGTTGTGTTCTGTGTGTAGACACTTCCAAGCTGGACCACCGGGTCTTTGCAGCAATATCCCCTGCCTATGTGACGCTTGACAGCCTGCTTGATCTTGCTGATGTACGACCTAATCTTGGGGTTGAGGTCTTCCTGGGGGACTCTCAGTTCCCTCTCTCGCGTGAAGGACAGCACCATGTCCACACCGGACTTACTGTCACCATTGCCCCACAGCACACTGTCAGGGAGCCTACTTTCTCTTTGGCGCAGATGCTCATGTCCAGGTTCTCATGGAGCATCCACTCCACGGTACCAGTGGTTGAAGACTCTCCTGCATACTGCCTTGCCACAGCCCATGAGCACATCCTTTTTATCGCTGACCCCCATCGACCCACGGATTACAGGATCCACATCGCTGCATGTGTAGGCACAGATCGAAGGCGACTCAGGTTGTTTCCTGCAGAACCTCGCATCCCTAATGTGGCACTTAGGGGTTTAACTTGTCGTACTGTTTTGGCTGTCGATGATTTTGGGCCTCTTCCCAGTGATTGGTTTGATATCCTGATCGACGGTAGGGCCTTACATGCAGGTTGGACTGCTGTGCGGGTGACTCAGTCACGTGTGACCTATGCCGCCTTGTGCGCGACCCATACAAGCTACGTTCCGTCAGGCTGGAAACCCGTGCTTCTGGGCATCCCTGAAGACACAGAGTACCTGCATGTGCAACCAGGACAGGTGATTGCCATCGTCTTGCGCCGACTAGACCTTGCCGACCTTGATATCGATTTTCTTCCCAGGGCTTCACCAGACAGTGCTTCCCCTGTGCCCGCTTCCTCTGATGCACCTCCTGCTCAGCAGCATGCTTCCGAGACCCAAGGAGCTCATCCACATGATCAAGCGATGCAATCTGGAGATTCCCCTGTGGAAGAAAGGTTCAATACCCCACAGGTTTCTGCCTCTGAAGGTAGACCCGCAACGAGCGATGAGCTCCCTGAGTTCATCGACGGAATCTTCGTCGTGGTTGGGCCTGCATTCTCTCCTGAAATTGTAAGGGTTAGGTTTAGGTCTGGTGTGTCGCCGAGGGAGGTCATGCACCTGGTGAATGCTGCTCGGGAACCGACTCCTTGTTTCCAGCTTCCCCGCATTTTGTCGGTCTCTCCTCAATCTCAAGACGGGGTTGGAATCGTACTCGCCATGCCTATCTGGGAGCCCAATGGGGCCATCATTGTGATTGATAGCACTCGAGCCGCCGGTGACATATTTTCGGCTCAGGCTCCAAACCGTGCAACCCGCCAAACCCTGCTCATGTTGGCAGGCCTTCCTGTTGACCAAGGCCATCAGGTATATGCCCACGACCTGCCTTGGCCCCTCCCAGATGGTATGCTAGTTGACTTTGCGCACGGAGATGCTGTCATCATCCTTGCTGCGGCCAGCGGCCACTTCACCACGATCTCATTTGAGGAGATGCTACAGTCCGCTGCTGGCTGGAATCCCTCTTGGACTCCAAACCTCGATCAGAGGCACTTTGCTTGGGTTCTGTCTCATCAGCGGCCGTTCCTTTTTCACGTTGAGCCGGGCCGAATCTTGTCTCTCCGCAGAGACATTGCAAGGTACTTTGGAGTTAGCCTGAACGCTCTGGCTATCCATGCTCCAGATCCGGCCATTTCTGACTTCTCTCACCTCGGCAAAACAGTCCAAGGTGTCATAGCGGTCTCATTTCCATCCGCCCGCCAGCAACCTTCAGCTGCTAGACCGATTACTTTCTTCTTGGACTGCCGGCCATTGCTCCTAGGAGTCTCTTGGCGCTCCTCTGAGGACGGTTGGCTTCGTGCAGAGGGTCTCTGGGACCAGTTCATTCGAAGATGCCCTAGCGGATGGGTTCTGTGTTGGTATAGGCCCCACACCTTTCCATCAGTTCTACATTCGGATGTTCGGGTCTGGGATGGGGAAGTCATTATACTCATATTCCTCCCAATGTCCTTCTTTGAAGGAATGCCACAGGACCCTCACCATTGGGTGCCCCCACCAAGTGCGCCTCCTCCGGATTCCTCCGGTGACGGGGCCACATCCAGCCTCCCTAATGTTATGCCCATACAGCAAAGTGCCTCCCAGGACACCAGGCAGACAGGCGATGCAGGCACAGGGGGATCAGGAACCAATGAGGCTTTAGCAAGCGGAGAACAGTCAACAGAGTCTGTCCCCTGTGCTACAGCATCAATTCCGCAGAGTCGAGTAGTCACGTGGGACGAAGGTTTGAATTCCGACAGCCCTCCCTCGGGCAGCCTTAGTACCACCCCTGTCCTCCTCAGCGGGAGCTCCCTTGTGTGGGCGATTTTACTTTTCGCTTCCTTGCATCTGCCGGTACAACTCAACACTGCTGCCCGTTTGGTAGCTTTTGTCATTATTGCTACTGGTAGAGGAGGCAATGGAGGTTGTAAGACCCTAATACTTGCCACACTCCTGAGCACCTTCCTTGTGCCAGCTCAGGCAGTGTACCTAGGTGCACCTCTGCCAGAGCCTTCGCGAGGCTCACATTACTTTGCAGGAGGAGATTGTGTGTCTGTTGGGAGACCTCCTCCCATTTTCAGGCCGATTCCAACACCGGCACGTGCTTGGGTCTCCCACCTTGGGGATGATAGTCACTCTCAAGACTTTCTACCTTGTGAGCCCACTCCAGCGTGCAGCAGCGATATCCCCGATAAAGAGGACCTCCGCACTCTGTTGGAGGAATGTGTGGCAGACCCCGCGTCTGAGGCGTTCTTTCTTGCCGCCACTTTGCTCGAAACCCTTGTCGAAAACCAGGGCGACCCTCCATTCAGACTTACGCTCAATCTGCAAGAGCAGATCCCTCAACACACCCAGCCTAGCAGTTCCGTGCTCGGGCAAGGAGTTTTCTTCGGAGAAACTCCACTTGGGTTTACGTGGCAGCAGCTTTTCCAATTGCGACACACTTCTGTTGCTCTCACATCATGGCATGAAGTCATTCATCATCCTGATTTCTGGCAAGAGACTGACCTTGACGCCCGAGCTGTCCGAGCCACACAGCAGGCCGTGCAAGATGGCCACTCAGGCATTCTTTGCTACACGGACGGCTCCTTTACTCCGACATCGGGCAACGTCGATGCTTATGCTGGCTGGGCTTGCATTTTCGTTGACACCCTCTCGGGACACAAGTGTGCAAGTTTCGGAAAAGTGCCTGACTGGATTCTAGGCCCGAGCGAATACCTATCTGCCTATTCCGCTGAGTGCTTCGCTCTTACAATCGCAGCATTGGCATCATGGCTGGTCTTTCCTGACCGGCCTGTCACCTTTCTGTCTGACTGCGTATCAGCTCTCAAAGGCGCTGAGGGCAGCTATGTGTGTCGACCTGGCGGCTGCGCCCAAGCTATGAGCCATTCCTTTGATCTCCGTCGTGGCCTTTGTGATAAGGATGATCGCTTTATCTACGTTCCGGGCCACCAAGGCTGTTACTTTAATGAGGTCGCCGATCTTCTGGCTAAAGCAGGTTCACGCACCGACAGCGTTGCCACCCTTTTATGCCTTCCCGAATCTACGTTGGAGTTCTGGTTATCGAGCGGAGCCGGCCTGCTGCCTTGGGCAGCTACGGTGCTTCGACAATTGAAAGGCGATGCCTCCCTCCCCCCACAAGGTTCGCGAGACTTGGGGGATGATACTTGGCACCAAGGGCTCAGTTATCATCAAATGCTAGCCCCTTTCATGCCAGCTGAAGTTGAGAAAGCACCCGATGGCCAGATGGACACTCCATCCCTCTTTTCAATGGACCTGTGTATTGCCTCATTCAATACCCTCAGTTTGGGAGCGGGCCTTGAAACCGACTCTGGTGCCGGCTCCGGGTGTCAGGGTCTTCATCAAATCCCAGCTCGAGCCGCTCTTTTGGCGCGTCAGCTCCAAGACTGTGGGGTAGACGTTGCCGCCCTGCAAGAGACGCGCTGCCCACAAGGGTTCTCTAAGATAGGAGGCTTTCTTAGATACTCGGGGGGAGCAGACAAAGGCCATCACGGCACTGAACTTTGGTTTCGGGAGGGAAGCCGCGTCCTACGCACCTGCTCCGGCAACCTTTCAGATGCGATTTTTGCGGAGAGACATTTCAGCATCTTACATGCTGACCCGCGACGGATCATAGCCAGATACAGCGCGGGCAAGTTTGTTCTTGTATTCTGCTCTCTACATGCTCCGCACAGAGCCACGGAGAGGCAGTTGCTATTGACCTGGTGGCAAGACACACAGAAGATCCTATCCCGGCATCGCCGCAATGACCCTGTTGTCATAGCTGGGGATATGAACTGCTCTGTTGGCAGCATTCCCTCACCCCATGTGTCCGACTTCGGCCAGGAAGAGGAGGACACTCCAGGGGAGTTCTTTCACGAACTCCTTCGCACCAACCAGTGCTGGGTACCATGCACCTTCGAAACATGTCAAGACGGACCTACAGCCACTTTCTTCCAGAAAAGGAATGGCAGGCCCTGTCGCCCCGACTTCATTTCCGTCCCTAGCTCCTGGCAACATGGGTTCTGTCGCTCCTGGGTAGACCATGGTATTCAGGTTGCTACTAACGGGATAGATCACGTTGCGACCCTCCTTCACAGCCAAGTAAGCATGAGCATGCCTGGTAAATGTAATTCCAAGGGGCGCGCCCGACTGCCGCGGCAGATGTTTACTGATCCTGCCCTGAAGCCAGACATCCAGCGAGTCCTTGCATCTGTTCCACAGGTACCATGGCACACCTCGGTGCATGCGCATGCTGCCATTGTTGTGCAACACTTGCAGCAAGAGCTTGCTCAGGTTGCACCAATTAAGCAGTCAAGGCCTCACCACGTCTACCTACAGGATGCCACTTGGGCTCTGCAGAAACGCGTCTCTAGCCTCAAGAGGGGACTCAGCCGGCTTCAGCAGCACGTACGGACTGCAGCATTGGCCTTCTGCTTTGACCTTTGGGCTGGAACCGGAGCTTCAACAGTCTGTACCCCATGGTCCGGGGCATGGACCGAGCGGGCCCTGACCAGCATGATACTGCACATGTATCGAATCCGGGTGGACAGCAAAGCCCTCCGCACAGCCTGCCAACAGGACAGAGCGATGTATACCAATGCTTTGGCCGAGCGACTTGCAACAGGCCCCACTTCTGAGGTGCACGATGCCCTTCATAAGCTGCTCCGGCATAAGCGCAAGAAAACCTACGCTCCGGAGCCTTTACCACAGGTCAAAGACGCGCAAGGACACGTGTGCCCAGATGCGCCTTCAGCCCTTAAACGCTGGCGGGAATATTTTGCGGCCATGGAGGCTGGCACTACCATGGCCCCCTCAGAGCTAGGCCCATGCCTTGATGTCGGTTCCATCCTTTGGCCTGCCCCGCAACATGTAGGTGACCTACCTACCAAACCAGATCTCGTACGTCTCATGCTCTCAGCCAAGTGCGGCAAGGCTCCAGGGATGGATGGCCTGCCCAATGAACTCCTGCGAGGTTTTGCCGCGAACTGTGCTGAAATTCTCTTTCCCCTCATGATGAAGCTAGTCTTCAGAGGTCAAGAGGCAATGGGCTTGAAGGGTGGAATGGCAGTGTGGTTTCACAAGGGACGTGGCGCGAAGGACCTTTGTGAATCATTCCGCCAAATCATTCTGCTGCCCTGTTTTGCCAAAATCTTGCATCAAGCAGTTCGGCCGGCTCTTTGTGAGCTGTATGTGCGACGCTCCCCCTCTCTTCAGCTCGGAGGCAAGCCTGGACAATCCGTGTGCTTTGGAGCGCACCTGGTCAGATCCTTCCTTCGTTACAACTGGGGGCGGAAACGTAGCTGTTTTGTTCTGTTCTCAGATATTGCATCTGCCTTCTACGCAGTGGTGCGGCAGCTTGTTGCTGCCCCTCGTCTCGAAGGCGAAGCCAGCCAGGACATACCGGAATCGGTTTGTAAAGGGCTAGGCATCTCTGAAGATGAACTTGAAATTCTAAGGCAGCACGTAAAAGAACAGACCGGGCTCCAACGTGCAGGTGCTAGCCCTTGGCTAGAAGCCCTGTCGCAACAACTCTCAGATCGCTCATGGTTCATGCTTAAAGACGACTCCTCAGCTGTACTCACAGCTAGAGGGACCCGACCTGGGTCTTCTTGGGCAGACATCATGTTCGGCATGCTGATGGGCAGAGTCCTTGACGAACGTGATGCCTTGGAGGGCCTAGACGACCACTCTGCGGCTGAAGCCCCTCGGATTCCCTGGGATGGCCAAAAAGTGCTCACTGAGTGTTCCGAGCAGAGCGAAACAATCCCACTGGGAGACCTCATTTGGGCAGACGACACAGCCACCATGCGGCTATGCAGGGCGAATTCTCGCCTTGATGCCGCTATCGCCGCTTGTGTCGGAAGCACTTGCGATGCTTTTGCCAATTTTGGATTCCGGATGTCTTTCGGACCGAACAAGACGGCTGTCCTCGCACAAGCATCAGGACCCGGATCACGCACAGCCCGCCGCACTCTGTTTGGGCCGGTCGGGCACAAAGGTGTTATTCAGGCCTTGCGAGAATCCTCCCAGCCAGTCGGAGTGCCTCTGATCGCCACCTACCGACATCTAGGTGTGTTTCAGGCGACTCGCGGCTGCATGCTAGCTGAGATCCGCTATCGTACTGCCCAGGCATGGGCTGCCTTCTCTGAGGGCCGGAGGAAGATCTACAAGGCCAAAGGGGTCCCAATCCACCGGCGTGCCTTCATACTCAAGGCGTCCGTCCTTCCCAAACTGCTCTATGGATGTGGGTCCTGGCCCCCTTTGCAGAAACGGGAGCTCCAATCCTTTGGCGGGACGCTCTGGTCCCTGTACCGGGCCATATGCGGCATTCCTGCGAGCGGAGATCAGCACTTTCATGCCAGCACTGTGCTCGCCCTGACTGGGCTGCCTGGTCCCGTTGACCTACTGCATGTGCAGCGTCTGCTGTACCTTCGGCTATTAGTCACGCAGGGTCCGAATGAGTTATGGGCTGCGGTGCGAGCGGACATAGCCTACCTTACTGCGCTACGCAACTCCCTGGACTGGCTCTTCTCCTGGACGCACCAGACCAGTAGTTTGCAGCACCCACTCGAGCACTGGACCAAGTGGAGAGATTTCATCTGCGATCAACCAGGAAGATACAAAGGGCTGATCCTTCGAGCTCAAGCACTTGCCAACTGTCGACACCGAGTCATCGCAGCGCTCGATGGCCTTTATCGGGCTCTGAGGGACCAAGCGCCCTCTGTTGGGGCTGCCACAAGCATCGGTGCTGACATGACTGAAGCCTGTATCCCATGCGCCAAACTATTTCCCTCAAGAGTTGCGTGGTCCGGCCACGCTGCGCGTGTTCATGGATACAGGTCAAGAGCCTTCCTCCTAGGACGTTCCCCCTTGTGTTTTGCGTGCGGAAGAGCGTATGGCACAGTCGGAAGACTTCGTCGCCATTTGCTTGCCAGCGCCCGCTGCATTGCCAATTGGGGATCCTTTTCCCCTGCGGAAGGTACATGTGATCTTCTTGCTTGCAATCATCCGCAGATGCCTCCCTTTCAGGTTCCAGGTTCGTTTGGGGAGCACGCACCTTCCGACACATGTGAAGACCTCTCCTCGGTTCTTCTTTCCGAGCTTCACGCCTTGCCGGTCTGTGACGAATCAGTGGTCTGGGACACTGTGATTGAAGTCATCGAACCTCTCCAGGTTCTTAGAGCTACTGTACGTCGCTGGGCCAACGACCGTGCCGAGGACGAGTGGATTCAGCGCGCAGCTGACAATGTGATACTGCTCCTGGACCCAGAGCTTATAGGTGAGCCGAGTCATGCTTCTAGGGTAAAGGTCGACAAGCAGACTTTTGCCAGCGACTCTTGCCCTACTTGGGCTCCGCTACCATCCTTCCACCTGCCGGCCTGCACAGCCGGCCCTCGCTTCGACTTGCAGCCTCCACCGCCTGTCACCATCTCTCCCTTTGTTCCTACCAGTACCAGCCTTCGACTTGGGTTGGCGTACAGCGACTGGCTGGAACAGGCTTGCTCAACTCTGGCCAAAGGCTTTGAGCTCGCCATCAATGATAGATGCGACTTCCAGGTGCGCTGTGATGGCCTAGCCCACGGACTGGGACCAGCTAAAGACTGGCTGGTTTCGGCGGGCTTCACATTTTGCAAGTCGGGACTTCGGTCGTCATTTTCAGTTTCACCCGAATTCAAGTGCTAGGCGAGCGTCGTCGACGACACTACCGCAGAGAATGGAAAATGGGGTTTAGAGTCTTGGGAAGTACTTAGAGAGTTTGTCGTGTTTAACTTTAAGGTTATGAAGGGGTTATGGGGGAGTTTCCGAAAATAGGGGACCCTAATATAGTACCCTAAACAGTATATAGGATTATTTTTAAGGCTCCAGAATAAGGTACCCTAATACCCTAATTGTGGGTTGAAGGTTTGCCAAGTCCTTGGGCATGGTTGCACAGGGGTCTTGTGGGGTGTTTGAGCTCTACGGCTCCAGGAGTCGGGCTACTTGAAGGCTCATGGGACTTAGTAAGTAAGGTTATAAGTAGGTTATAAGTAGCATAACCCCACTTAGGGGACTTGTAACCCCCATTATAACCTGCTTACTAAGTCCCATGATCCTCCAAGTAGACTTTTTTGTCGGTGTTGAGGGTTTGGGCCGTGGTAGGGACAATCCAACGAGTCAGAGACCTCACGTATAGACTTTTCTAGGATGCCCAGTAGTACCCTTATTCCCTTTTTGTAGTCCTAGGTTCCTTATAAAGGTACCCAATACCAAAAAGAGAGGCCTTTTTATTCTTAGGTTACTGGGTATCCTAGATAGTCTCAACCCGGCACAGCCCGGACCCTAAACCCTAAACCTTATAGTCGCTTTATACCTTAAACCTGAGATCTTCGACCCGACGCTCAAAGAAGCCCAAAGCCCCAGCTTACGAACTAAGACACGCATTTGGGTTTAGGGTTTAGGGTCCCGAAGTGCGCGGAATCCTTGGAGCCGGCCTTTCCCAATTTCTGGTCCTAGACCTTGAGGCCGGCCCCGACAAACCCCAAAGCCCTGCCTGGACCCCAAAAGTATGTAGAATTGGAGCCTTTTTATAGGTTTTCGGCCATTAATTTACCTAATTACTTTTGGGGTCTAGGTAAACCTCAAAGCCAAAGCCCGAAATCTGCAAAACATCAAGCCCTGAACCTCAACGCCCAAACCCTGTTCCCCAAACCCTAAAAACCTATATAAGCCCAAAGCCCAAACCCTGTTCCCTACCAAAGCCCAAACCCCGAGCCCTGTTCCCTAAACCCTACAAGCCCCCCTAAGCCCAATGCCCAAAGCCCGAAACCCCCCTAAGCCCAATGCCCAAAGCCCAAACCCTGTTCCCTAAGCCATAAAACCCCCGTAAGCCCAATGCCCAAAGCCCAAACCCTGTTCCCTAAACCCTAAAACCCCTATAAGGCCTATAAGCCCAAAGCCCAAACCTGTTCCCTAAACCCTAAAACCCCTATAAGCCCAAAGCCCAAACCCTAAACCCTGTTACCTAAACCCCAAAACCCTTATAAGCCCAAAGCCCAAACCCTGCTCCCTAAGCCATAAAGCCCCCCTTAAGCCCAAAGCCCTAAACCTCCACCGAGAGATCCAAGGGTAAAAGGAGGGACCCTTAATAAGGACCCCTAGGTATATACCCTTAATATAGCTATTATATAGCCCATTATATATCCCATTATAGGGTAGGGGTCCTTCTTAAGGGTCCCTCCTTTTCCCCTTTGAGAAGATATTTGCCCGCAGGAGCGAAAGTCCAAGGTCTCGTTGATTCGGTCCTGGGCTGAGGCCTCCCCCGCAAGCTCGAGCTATGGGTAGTTCTAAGGGTGCCTTTTAAGGGCCCCTTTAAAAGGATCTATAGGGATTCTATGAGGGTATAGGGTTTAGGGCCTACTTGGAGGTTCATGGGTAGCTATAAGTGGGATTATGAGTAGGGTAGCTATACTTATAACTCCTCTTAAGGGACTTATTACATCACTTAAATCTATCCATGAACCTCCCAATTAAAATTATTTCTGTCGCTAGGTCGTTTGCCAGCATTGTTACTATGAGCTATTAGCGTATTAGTATTGTTATCGCTGTTACTAGTATGTATATCAGTAGTGTTACTATTAGTATGGCTATCGCTGTTATTGGTATATTTCATGTTTATCATTAGTGTTATTCTTATTCTTGCCACTGCTGTGCTTTTCTTTTCAAGATATTTGGCGTCACAAGGTTTGTGGTTGGGGGGGTTGTGTGTGGGCTGTCTCCGTCTCCGTGTCGGTGTGTGTGCCCTACCCATAGGCTCCATGGTAAATAGTTCCCTTTTGGGATTTAGTGTGTATTTCAGTGAATTTGGTGTGTATTTGTTTAAAATGTAAAAAACCTAAACCCTTTTGGAAGGTTTAATGTAGGGATTACCTTATAGGGAGGGTTCTGAATCGAACCACAAAAAGGAAATACTATGGAGCCCTAGGGAAACTGCTTCTCGAGTACAACTCCAAGGTCGAAGGCCGAAACGCCTCAACAACCAAACCGCAAAGCTGAGACCCTAAAACGCCGAAATTGAGGCCCAAATCCCTGAACCCCTAAAACCTAAACTCTGCATTCCCAAACAAGAGATCTTAACCCCTGAACCCGTTAAAAAAGATCTGCATTCCCAAATAAGAGATCTTAATCCCTCAGCCCTGAAACCTAAACCCTGCATTCCCAAATAAGAGATCTTAACCCCTGAACCCCTTTAAACAAATTCCGCATCCTTGAATAACGAGACCTTAACCCTTGAGACCCCTTTAAAAAAGAAATCTGCATCCTTGAATAACTAGGATGCCCAGTAGTACCCTTATTCCCTTTTTGTAGTCCTAGGTTCCTCATAAAGTTACCCAATACCAAAAAGAGAGGCCTTTTTATTCTTAGGTTACTGGGTATCCTTGAATAAAGAGACCTGCCAGGGCATGTGGCAGGAAGGCCAAGACATCCAGAGCCTGGTCACCAAGAGTGCCGAGGTCGGTCCAGGGGCTTTTAGGTGGCTCTGGGTGTGTAAGGCTCCTTTAAAGGAGCTACAAGGGCTCCAAAAAGGGATCTGTAAGGGCATTATGAGGATTTAGGGCTTAAGGGTGTTGGGTTTAGGGGAAGAGGGTTTTAGGGTTTTGGTGGTTTAGGGTTTTTCGGGTTTTAGGGGTTTAGGGTTTCGTGTTTAGGGATTTGGCTTACTGTTTAGGGTTCAGGGCCGGGCTTCTACTTGAAGACTTTCTTTACGGGCGCTCCTTAGAGTCTTAGAGCTTTTGAGAGTTCTTTCGGTCCCCCTCTCCGGTGTTCTGGGGGTTCGGGAGGCGACTTGAGGGTCGACTGGTGCTTAAATTTGCTAGGGCTCGGGCTTTGGGAAATTTAGGAGGGTTTAGGGTTCAGGGTTTTGGGTTCAGGGTTTTGGGTTTAGGGATCAGGGTTTAGGGTTTTGGGTTTACGGTTTATAGTAGGAGCCAGAAAGTTGGAACATCAGCGTCCTCATGCCCTCAAGGTAGAGAAAAGGGGTCACTGATTCCGGTGCAAGATCCGGCTTGGGAACCATGGGTGGGCAGTTTGCCCTAAACTAAACGTGAATCCGTAAACATCTATATCGGGCTCGCGATGTATTAGAGGATCAGATTTGGGCTTAAACACTTAGTACCATGTAAACATAGTGATATCATGAAGCTCCCCAAACCTTGCTATGTTGTTCATGGGGAGGCACGATCACCCTGAACTGCTGACGCCGCGCATACCTTTTATGACCGTCTGCTACAGGTGAACCGTCCCCGTATTAAGGGTGTTCAACCCCAACAGGGTTCAAAGGGTGATGCCTGAATGCAGGACCTTGCAGAACAGCTGCAGCTGAAGCCGCTGGAGAGGCAGCCGAACTGTCGGCCCTTTATAGATGTCTATGCATCTGCGATAGTAGACACTTAGACTCACTATATAAACCCTAAACCCTAACCCCCAAAACCCCTAAACCCTAAACCCTAGAAGCAGATCAAGGCCCATCAGCCCCTTCACACTTCTTGGACAGCCTCAGCCCTGGGAGTCGACTGTAAAGACTATCCCACTCCGCTGTAAGCACGAACCCTAAGGCCCCAAAGTAGTTCCTTTTTGGGGTTCATATATAGAATCCTATAAGGTAATCACAAAAAGGAACTACTTTGGGGCCTATGGGAAGAGACTGAACAAGGCAGCTTGGGTCGAAAATGTAAGCTTCCCAGCACACAAAACCCTGAATTCTGAATGCCTGCGTGTCGACTCGCTTCGTTCGCAGGGCCGGTTTCTGCAAAGGCCGCAACCTGTATGTTGACGGCACGATGGAAACTCCCGAAACATGCAAATATCCTATGATCGAGAATCCGGAATCCAAGACACCAGCAAGACGCCGGAACTCGCACGGACCTAAATGCTTAAAGCCCGAGGCTAAACACAGAACCTTGCACCAACCCCGTGCCTACAGCATGCTACTTCTTGGACCCGAGAACCTCCATGTTGCGAGTCTCATCTGATGCTTTCCTCGTATAGCTGCACGATGTCTTAAGCCCTCAACTCCTAGCTGCTTTAGGGCTTGGTGTTGAATTCTGAGGACAGCTGCTCCTTAAACAGGTTGGCTCTCTGGGGCTTTCGGTGGAACCCAGCACAGTAAACCCTAAGCCCGAGAACCGAAAACCTTAACCGAAGGAAGCGCTTGATGGCTGCGGTCGCCGAGGGCCCTCAGACGCAGGAGGACTCTCGACAAGGGCGAGAGCCCAATGCAAGTAATTGACGAAAATTGCTACAAATTCAGGAATAGTAAAGCTGAAGGGTTATATTCATGATGTGTACAGATGGAACTGACATGATGGTTTGAGGACTCACACCTTAAATTAGAGGGTCTCTATTTGCAGTGCATTCCTGACCTGCGGGTCCATTGAGGTTACCACGATGCAAAGACCCCGCATGGTCTCGTCGCGCTATGTCCATCCATGATCATCGTCCCTTAGTTGCTGATGTCACTCTGCATCCTCATCACTTTCTTTTCTCCTCACCTGCGGCGTCACCATCACCCAGGATGAACTCTCAACCAGATGTAAAATATAACCCTATACCCAAGACTCGAACATAGAGGCCTAATTCTGTCAGGCCTATGTCCTCATATCAGAATCACCCAGCCCAGAATCCTACATCTCCTGTTGCCACCTCGAACACTACAGCAGTCATCCAGGAAGATGGCCGGACAGCCGAGCTTTCCTTGGCAGAGGACTTTTGCTGCTGTTAAGCATTGAAGGTGCAAGGCCAGAGAGGCAAAGCCGTAAAGCCGTAGGATGGTTTAGGGTTTAGGGTAAATGTTTCTCGAACCGTTCTTTCCAGGGCTCTATAAGGGACCCTTACATCCTAAACCCCGAACCACGCTTCTTGCCAGGACGCAGCAGTGCGCTATCGCCGACTGCGGCCTCTAGTGGACCGGGTGGCAAAGGCCATCAGCCAAGATGCTGAAGTGGATATAGTACCCTAGTTAAACCCTAAACCCCGACTTCCGACCGACCTCCAATTCGAAGCTCGCAAATCCTCCAAACCCTGAAACCCCCCAAAACTGCGGAAAGACCTGGAAGAAGTGTATTGCATCGCCCTTTGATCTTTGATCCCCCCAAGAAAAACCTATCAGCCCCAACCCCGTCCCTTCTTCAGAAAACAGCATAAACAAAATAAAGCTCAGAGGAACTCCCGGCCGGTCTCGATCCTGCTGCTGTTGCAGACGAGGCCCAGGGAGCTTTTGCCCCTTGGAAGGCTACTCTCGGAGCCACCGTAAGGTTGCTAGACGCTCAGCAAAAGGCGGTCATGGCTATCGCATAAATAACATATAGATTTATATTTACCTTTGTTTATATCTTGTATTTATCTGTATTTATTTATAGTATAAGGCGGTCACAGCTGTCTTCAGAGTTACCATGAGGTCATTATAAGGTCATTATAAATGTAGTCTAATGGGCCCCACAAGCCTATTCTAACTTTTCAGGCCCCCCTATATTAGTCAGTATGAGGTTGCCTTCAGAGTTATCAGATCGGGGATCTACTGTGATGTAACCCCGGGTCCCAGGTTGTCTGGCGCCTTCATCATTAATCTGCACGACCCAGATGTAAGACAAGCGAAAAAGCAGAAATCCCCAAAGATCCTTTTGACTGGGAAGGCATACAGATGCTGTTGATCCTGGAAACGGGGGGTTGTTCTGCATGACATGCTTTTTGCGCACTCCTCAATCTGAAGTGTGACTCTGCAGTCTCTGAGAGGATGTGGCTATGCTGTTGGCCATCCTCCGCGTCAAGACCGATTGCCTCAGAGTTCAGATTTCGGATTCTATTCGAATCTTTGGGCCGTTGTTTCAGACTTAGGGTTCAGTGTGGGCACGGATTCGCCTCCGGTGGCGTAAGTAGGCCTTGGCTTTCTGCTGCTTGCGCATGTTCATGAGCTACGTCCAGAAGGATCACCGCGTGCTCTCGGCATGCCCTGAAACCCTGATCAGCTAACCCCTAAAGGGAACTCCAGAAAGTTGGAATATGGTTTCAGGGTAGGATACCCTATAATTTACCATAAAGGGTTCAGGATAATCATATTCCAACTTTCTGGCTTCTACTGTAAGCCCCGGATCTGCAACGATGCATGTTAGCCTTCCTGCTTAGTGGAGTAGAGCTTCAGCCTTGCATCCAAATCCTCGGAAAGTGAAGGAGCCAACGTGCCTTGGAATCGTGAAGCGAGCGAGCTGAGCTTTGCGCCAGACACCCAGCTGTAGTGAGGGGAATGGAACACGCACGCCGCAAAATCTTACGAGATATCGAGCACGCATGGAGCTTAACAACAGTAAGGTTCAGCAAGCGCAATAATGGACAAGGACCTTCTTGTCTTGTAGTAGACTTAACAGTAGTCTTCGTCGTCGTCGTCGTCACCGTCGTCGTAATTGTCGGCGTCTTCAAACTTCTATCCAACAGGAGTTGTAATGGCGAAAAAGGCGGCAGTAACATATATGTCTGCAAGATCGCTTACAAGCTCATTGCAACTATGATCCTAGGCATGCCCACCATCCTTGCTAGCCATCCTCGTCATCATCATCATCATCATCGCCGTCATCACCTTTACCATCATCCCAACGAGAGCCGCTCAGTCCTTAAGCCCAGATGCTACGCTGCTACTGAAGCATCAGCCGTAAGTAACTTATGGCGGATCATCGCATTTCAGTCCATATTGCGGGGCTGTTGCTTGGCATTCTTCTTGTTGGCTCTTGGGACTTTAACTTTGTGGGTTTCTATATGAACTATAATGCGGGGGCTAGAAGTTTAACTGTTAGAAGGAGTTCAGAAGTCAGCCAAGGTTGATCCAGGACAGTATCAGAGGAGATCATTCCTTCCGATCTGTATGGGAGATTCCGAAAATTAGGGGTCCTTATTTTGGGGTCCTTATAATAGGGATCCTACTATTTAGGGTACTATATAAGGGTCCCCTATTTTCGGAAACTCCCGTATAGCCCCAACTGCGGCAACCGACGACTGACAAAAATATAGGGCTGCACTGTTGACTTTAGAGATAGGTTGTGGAACTATCAGGCGAAAGCGGCATAAGCCTTTCTAGTCATCTTGACCCAGTAGGCAGTATTTTATGTTGGTATGAAGATGCCGTCATGGCAGTCGTCATAGCAGTCAAAGGCCGCAGGCAAGTTACACATCGTCACAATTTTCATTCTAATCGTCATCATCATCATCAGCATCATCATCATCATCATCATCATCGGTCATCATCATCAGTCATCATCAATAATCATCATCATTCATCATCGTATCGCAATTCCCCGCCAGGCAGCTTTTACGACCCATCGAGGAGTCTCAGTTCTGGTGCCAAAGCTGAGCACAGATTTTGGATGTTGACTCCGTTGTTTGCATTACATGGTTTCGGGCTTCATGTTCTGGGTGCAGGGGATGATGCTGCAGGGGTGTGGAGGTAGGGTGTCTTTTTGGGGTGTAGGATCTGGATCTAGATCTCTGATTTTCCATGCGGCAAGGGCTAAATGGCACGCTGCCATGGCTTCTCGAGCTTCTTTGGCAATTGCTGCTGATGGCAGACTGTCCTCAAACTCTAAACGGCGTAAACGGTGAAGCAGCATGTCATCCGACAATCTGCGACACCCCAACACCTTCACCCCTGAAGCCCGAAACACCCATGCCCTAAACCCCATTTTTGAGCCCGAAGCGCGGACCCCTCTGATCCTTAAGCCTTGACTCAGCTTCAACCCGAAGCATGCGAAAACCTGCAGCCCAAAGATCCCTCACGCCATGTGAACCCTAGCCCTACAGGGCTCCAAGTATGCAAACAGCACATGCTTTAGGGTCGAAAGTCTGTATCTAGTACCTATACTGTGGGCTGTTTGGATCCCCAGGGTAAGTAGCGTGCTCCAAAAAGAAAAGGAAAAGTACAAACAGCAACGACAAAAAGAGAAGAGAAAGTAGTGCTCGGGAAGCCAGGGTATTCCCTGTGTCCCAAAGACTGCTCTCAGCAACACTGCCCAAAAAGTGCCACCCGGTTCAGGGTTTAGGGTTTGGGGTTCGTAGTTTAGGGTTCAGGGTTTGGGGTTCGGAGTTTAGGGTATAGGGTCTGGGGTTCAGGATTTACGTATTCAGGGCTTGGGGCCTTCAAGGGGGTTGACATCGCTGGTTCGGTACTGTGTGTTTCTTTCGGCTCTTTATTTGGGCTGCGCGTGGCTTGCTTAGTATTTCATTTCTTGTGCCACCTGTTTCCGGTATTCTTCCGTTTCTGATTGCTGCTAGCCGCGATTACATGGGCTCAGGTGTCATGTGCGCTTCCGGCTGACGCCACTTCGCACACTGTTTGTCGTTGTTGTTTTGCGTCTTCGCCGCTCGCTGGTGTTTCGTAATCCTTAGTCTCGGCTTGTTGAGTACGACCTGCGTCAAAGCTAGTTGTGGTGCTGGGTCGTTGGGTCGTTTGCCAAGATATCAGACATCAGATTGTTACCGGGGGTCGTGGTTTCAATCCAACGAAGCCATGTCAATCTGCACGAACACGCCGCCATATTCGCACACAGGGCAGCTTGATCTCAGGCCGTTGAGGTTTGAGCTTAGGGATTTGGAGTTCGGGCTCTGTTTACGGACCTGCATCGTAGCTGGCGACTACTAATCCGTGGTCTGACGCTTGCGACGAGCTGCCTACTTGCGACCTGCCGCCACCCTTGGTCCCAAGACCTCTGTCTACGGCCAGAAGGCAGGAACACTGAGCCCTGAAATCATCAACATCCGAGAGTACTTGTCGCTAGCTCTGAGTTGTCTGAAGTGCCAAAACCTACAAAATCGAAGCCGTAGCCGAAAGAGTCTGAACACGCGAACCCAGTTACCTAGTTTTCCTCAACAATGCTGCGAACGCCAAGCCCGAAGTCACAAAACATCCTAGGCTCCTACTTTTCAACTTGAAGTCCAGAGCGGTATTTAATCAAAGCCACAACAACCCTATAAGCCATAAACCCGACGCTCTCAACCTTACTGCGGGAGTGCTCCTCGCAGTGCAGACAACCCATGGCTGCTACCAGGAGCTGCTTCCGGCGGTTATTCCCAGAGCCTCTAAAACCTCTGAAGTAACGAATATACTATACTTAAAATCATAATAGGTATTACCCTAAAACCCTAAACCCTAAACCCTAATTATCCTATTAAGATTCATAATTAAGAAGGTATATTCCTCAGGTAAGCGGTTCTGGAGGCTTTGGGGTAATGATGGGTTCCTCCAAAAGAGTGCCATGAGGAGTTTAGGGTTCAGGGTTCCTCTAACTAAAAGAGTTGTATAATACAGGTTCGATGAGGATTGGTATAGGGGGGTGCTTAGGTCTCACAGGATTCTGTAAGGGCTGCCACAGGGAGATTGGGGTCTTTGAGATTGTAGATGTTGAACTCGGTGATGTTTGCAGTATCGGAGATTTCTTGGGGAACGTTGGCTCCGTTGAACTGCTTTGAGTTTAAGGGCTTCAGTGCAGTAGGTCTTTCGATTTTGGAATTCCGTGGCAGGCAGCAGCAAAAGCAGAAACATGCACAACGACTGCAGCAACAAAACAACCACAAGAATTTTTCACTCAGCCCACCATCAGCACCCCTGCACCCGCCACCTGTGGTGCCAACATCCGCCGGCCAAAGGGATGCAAACACTGCAAGCACCATGACCTCCAGCCCTCCACCACCACCACCACCACCACCACCAACAACAACAATAACATCAACATCAACAGAAAGAACATCAGTGACAGCACAGCAAGAGCAAGGGCAACAACAGCAAAACCTACCACAGCATAACGAGAGCAGCAGCACAGCAAAGGCGGCAGCAACAACAACAACAACAACGACTACGACAACAACAACAACAACAACGACAACAACAACAACAACAACGGCACCAACAACAATAACAACGCCAACTATGCCGCCGCCACCACCACCAGCAATAATGGTAATAACAATAATACTAATAATATGAACAGTAAGAAGTTAATAATATCAATCACAATACTAATAACAATATTCATATTAATAATAATATTGATAATAATAATAATGCTAATAATATGAACAGCAAGAAGTTAATAATAACAATCACAATACTAATAACAATATCAATATTAATAATAAGATTGATAATAATAATAATGATGATAATAGTAATAATAGTAATAATAATAATCATAATAATACTAATAATAATAATAACTATAATTATAACAGCACACAACAAGAACAACACGATCATCAACAACCCCAGCCACAACCACAGCTACAACCACAACCATAACATACCACAACCACAGCCACAACCATCACAACCACAACGACAAGGACACCGACGACGACTACATCATCATCATCATCATCAACAACAACAGCAACAGCAATATACCCAGCCATGTCAGGGCCACATGAACAGCAGCAGGATGACAAGACAGCTGAAGACGTCACAATTTCTCACTGCACTTGCAACAAGCAGAGCACTCTTAGGATCAAGTGCCGTTTCGCATAAACAAAGCAGTTTCACGGAAGGATCTCGCCCTAGCAAGCCCAAAACTCCAAACTGAAACACTCCCCAGTTCATATGCCTTCTACCACCCCAAAGCCTAGCCTCCAACCCTTAAACACCCACACCCTAAACTTTAGCACCTGTTAGTCTTTACCCTAAGGCCCCAAAGTAGTTCCTTTTAAGGGTTCATATATATAGAATCCTATAAGGTAATCCCAAAAATGAACTACTTTGGGGCCTATGGGTAAACCCAGAAAACCTTCGACCAGCTCATGACGAGAATGCAGGCTGCTCCCGATCCTTCGCCGCAGCGTGGCCCCTGTGGGCCGCTTGAGGCCACCTGGTTCCTTTGCTTACCTTTGGTTAGTAGGAAATGGAGGAATGGGGTACAATTACAACTAAGCTACTATTACTACCATTCTTCGTAAACCCTAAACTACTATTACTACCATTCTTCCATTCCCTACCAACCAAAGGTAAGTTTGGAGACAGAGTACCCAGAGACTCCAAGATCCATTAATTAAGGAATCTTCCTTAAGTCATACTGGGGATCCTACTATGATTTAAGGAATATTTCTGAATTGAGGGATGTTGGAGTCTCTGAGTACACCCTGGCGTTCCCTATGGTACACCCCTAAAGCACACCTGGTTAATTTGTCAAATACGTCATGCATAGCCTGAAAGCAACCCCGCACTACTCATAGTCTTAACTAAAATATACTATAATATACTATATTATACTTTAGTCTTAATTTACTATATTACACTTTAGCAAACTATATTATATTATATTATAACATACTAGAATGGGTCTTATAGTGGCTCTGGGAAGGCTTTCGACAGGGTCAGTTCAGGGGTTCGGCTCTGAGGTTGACGGGCTAAGTCGGGTAAAAAAGGAGGGACCTCTAATAAGGACCCCTAGGTATATACCCTTAATATAGCTATTAAAATATACCCATCATATAGCCCATTATAGGGTAGGGGTCCCCATTAAGGGGTCGGGTGAAGCCCGATGAAGCGTCGTGGTTTAGGAATTAAGCTTCGGTTCGGTGATTTAGGGGTTTAGGGTTTAGGAATTAAGCTTCGGTGGTATACTTAGGCTTTATAGGGTTTAGGAATTAAACTTCAGTGGTGTAATTAAGGTTCTGTGGTGTAGGGGTTCAGGTTTTCCGATTTGGGGAAATATGACAGTCCTGGTTGCTCATCAGCACCAGCCGCAGCACCTCCGCCACCACCGCCACCGCCACCGCCACCGCCACCACCACCACCACCACCACCACCACCACCACCACCACCACCACCACCACCACCACCACCACCAAATTCCTGAGCTTCGTGTGTCTCAAAGCGAGTATCGGGGCAGGTCTTTGTGCTGGCTGCGAGGTATCTCAAAACATAGTCAGTTACTTGGCTGGGCTGTTCCTTGATGCCTACTCGACACCTCTAACATGGCAAAACAGTGCCCAAGATCTCCTTGGAATACTTCAGGGCTAAACCCTACTTGGAGGTTCATGGGCAGTTATAAGTGGAGTTATAAGTAGGGTGTTGATTAATAGCCCCTATTAGGGGACTTAAAACCCCATGTACAACTACCCATGAACCTCCAAGTAAACTCTAAACTTAAACCCTATACCCTTTTTGAGTCCCTATAGATCCCTTTAAGGGGGCCCTTAAAGGAACCCTAATAACCCCGGGTATAACTTCCCCGTGAACTTCCAAGTGCTGCTTCTGCAGGCTTTGCTCCAGCCTCGCGAGGCCAACTCAGGCGAGGTACCTTCTCTTTTGTTTTGTTGTTTAGGGTTCAGGGTTTAGGGTTGGTGGGGTTCTTGCTGATATTCAACCTTTTACAGTTTTTCACACATTTCATAGACGTGCATGTGTACATACACACCCACGTACATGCATACATAGGCACGTGCATACACACCCCATGTACATATCCCCCCAATGGTATCCCCCCCCCCCCTCCCACACTCCCCAAGCTCCACACGAGGGCTCACACGCCAAGCAGACCCACGCAGGAAACCCAAACCACAGGGGGGGGGAGGAGGAACCATGGGGGGGGGGCCGGCCGAACCGGGATCATGTATGCACGCTTACATAGCCAGCGTGCCAGCATACCCTAGTGCTAGTATGGTGGACTCCATGCTCATTCCGCTTCCCTCAGAGGGTTTGGAGTTTCATGAGGGGGCCCGTTCTAGTATATTATAGTATAATATAGTATTTTATAGTTTGTTTTAGTATATTATTATAGTAAAACATATGCCAATCTTGCCTAAAGCGAGTGACCCTTGGACTCTAGACCATCTTGCCCCCACAGATCCACACCGCTGGAAGGGGCCCTCGACGTTTTCGCCGTGCCGGGCAGTGCTCGGGGCACCCCCAATCCTCGAAGCTTCCTCTGCTCCTTGGGCTGAGAACTTAAGACTTCGTTTGGGTTTGGGGGTTTAGGGTTTAGGTCATCTGTCTGGTGCTTAGTAGGGAATGGGTGAATGGGTTATGGGGATTCTATAGGGACTACTATAGGGATCCATTCCTTGGCAGCCGTCTGGTTTTCTACTTTCAGTTAGGGGTAGCATCGGTGTTTCGGGTCAAAACGGCAGGTGTTTGGAGCTTTGTGCGGGGGGTCTCCATTACGTAGTTTTGCTTACGGACTTCCTGGATGTTGATGCGAGGTAAGGTCTGTTGGGTTTTGCTGTTGTTTGCGCCGGGGTTGAGTTTAGGTGTTGACCTACTGCCAAGAGCATGCTGCCGGTGTTTGTGGATTCACGGCAATGCTAGGCAAGATCCACGTTCTGCCATGCTCGAAGCCCTCCATCCCACAACAGACGGGATTTCACCTAAGATCTGCGGGGAAAGAAGCGAACTGTTTGTGCAACCTGCTGCTTCCATCCTGCACAGACGTCTGACGATGTCTGATGAAGATTTTCAAAGCCGAAAGGCTACTTTTAAAGGGGCTGGTGTAGGAGTGTTCGCTCTGCCGCCGTCATGGATGTTTACTGCCAATGCTCTTACAAAGACGTCGACGGCGACTGACTAGTGCTACCGCTACTCCTGCAGTTGTATCGGCTGCTGACTGCTGCTGCGCTACTAATTTTCGTCGTCGTCCTCCTACTACTACTACTACTACTACTACTACTACTACTACTCCTACTACTACTACTACGACTACGACTACGACTACGACTACGACTACGACTACGACTACGACTACTACTACTACTACTACTACTACTACTACTACTACTACTACTACTACTACTACTACTACTACTATATACTACTACTACTACTACTGCTACTACTACTACCACTACCACTACCACTACCACTACCACTACCACTACCACTACCACTACCACTACCACTACCACTACCACTACCACTACCACTACTACTCCTACTACTCCTACTACTCCTACTCCCACTACTTCCTCTGCCTCTGCCTTCGCCACGACGACGACGATTTGCACTATCGCTACCGTTATCCCTATCAAAAATGCTAGACTACTCAACCCCTGCTGTCACTTGGGCCATGACCGAGACCACCACCACAACGAAGTGTGTTTTTATTGCCTTGTTGTGAGCCTTCGGATCGACAGTGAGCCCATCAGTTGATCTCATATCATTATTCCTATTATCATGTAGTAGTATCACTACTATTATTACCATTGTGCTGAGGTTCAGAAGTTTCAGCCCGGCAAGGACTGGTTTCCGTGCAGGCACTTCCCAAGTCACAGAGCTGTAGAAGCATAAAATGCCATTTGGGGTCCTTATAATAAGGATCCTACTATTCAGGGTGCTATATTAGGGTCCCCTATTTGTGGGAACTCCCATGCACGAGCCCTTTCTCATCGGCGACAACCTTTAACCCCGCAGCGCAACTGCTAGGACCTAGAGTAGGCCCTTATTCCCTTTTTTAGGGTTCAGGTTCCCTTATAAGCCTCTTTAAACAAAAAAGGGCACCCTTTTTATTCGTAGGTTACTCTTGGGTCTAGACTGTCTATCCATCTCTTCAAACGTGCGGGGCCTGCTCAGGCTACTCTCCAGGCGTGTCAGGTCCGGATGGAAGATGATACTATAGGGGCCGAAATAATTACCAATAATATTTTGGGGGTTCCCTGTTGGAACTAGAGTAACATGGGCCACAAAACCCTATTCTAATTCATAAGGTTTTATATAGGAAGCCCCATAATACCCCTTAGAGTAATCCTTACAGACCCCTCTAGAAGGAACCCTTAACGGAGCCCTATTCTACTTATTAAGGCCCCTATTTTGCAAGTCCCGTTGGCTTTTGGAGGGTCCCAGCACTGGGACTGCCCCGAAACCTGGTCTGCCAAACTTTTCGCAGCTCTCTGTATTCCGAAACAAAGAAACGACTATGCCTTAAATGTGTAGGGTTTAGCGGTTAGGTGTTTAGGGTTTAGGATTTTAAATGCTTATAAAGAGTGCCTAACATCCGAAACCTTGAAGCAAAAGCTATACTTGCACGCTTACTCCCACACCCTTAGAGAACGCCCAAACCTTAACACATCCCAACCCACTGCTCGTAATCCACGCACCAGATCCGAACCTCTAAACTTAGGGTTTAGGGTTAAGTGCTGGGTTGTCCTTTGGGATCTTTTTAATTTCCCCTAGTGTCTTGTAGAGAACCATAACAGTAAATAATTTTCAAAGGGCTTAAAGGACAACTCAGGAAGGGTTTAGACTCTAAACCCAAACTTAAACTCCAAAGCCAGACTGTAAGCCGCATGAACCCTGATGAGTTTCGAAACACAAAGAGCCTCGTGTTAAGGACGCGGTCAAGAATCCCGTGCTTGCCTCTGATCCCCGCACCGTAGACCTCTTATACTTTTCCGAACACCCTAAACTTGAAAACTTGAAACTAGACTGCAACTAGGCCTTAAACTCTAAACCTTACGCCCCAATTAAGTTGGTGAACCCCGAAGCCTAAATCCTAAACTTAAATCTTTGGTTTGCAGGTCCCTGCTGCTGGCGCAGGTTCACGAGCTTCCGAGCACGAGAGTGGAGAAAGGCATTGGGGGCTTGGGTTTGAAGTTACGTTAAGGGTCCATGTGCCCAAGTAGTATAAACAACTTTGGCCCCAATGTACCTGTATATATATATATATATATACACATAAATATATATATATATATATATATATATATATATATATATAGGGATTACTTTAAGGCCAATGTATACTATTTGGGTACATGCCTTATTAAGGGTCCCTCCTTTTACCCTTGGACTTTAGTACTTGAGGTGTTTAGGGCTTTCGGGTTCGGGGGGGGTCGGGGTTCAGGGTAGAAGGTTCCGAAGGTAGACTGTGGTCGGGATAAAGGTGCAGTCTGGAGTTTAGACGGTGACATGAAGTACATGGCTCCTTTGGCTCAGATTCGTCATCCTCCCCTGCAGCCTTGGAAGCTAGAGGGCACGGTCTCGGGCTTGCTCGTGGTCACTGAGTGGTGCATAGATCACCAGGTCTCCGTTCTCGTTTCCTCGCTCGTTCTCTCTCTTCTTGACTCGCTTGAGCCACCTTGGGCTTTGGTTACAAGAGGCAGAGAGAGAGTGAGCGAAAGCAATGCGCGAGAGACGCTTGCATTAGTGTGTTTACATCGCACATACATGCATACATACATACATACATAGGATTCTGTGTTTACAAACAAACAAGCAAGTACATAAATAGAGACGTATACATGCAGACATTCATATATATATATATATATATATAGAGAGAGAGAGAGAGTGAGAGAGAGAGAGAGGGTTAATGGCGAACGAAATACCAAAGAGATAGCTGTCACGCTTCTGCTGGGAATCCCTGAGAATCAGTTCAAGTCCAACTGAGGGCCCTGCCCTCTCTGGAAGGCGAAGCTGCACGCGAAGAGGACGTGATGGAGTGCACGCCGCCAAGGATGCTTCAGGGTTCCCACATAGTGAGACATGGACCGCCAATCAAGGCAGGCGTGCATTTTCAACTGGCAACCGTCATCATCATCATCGTCATCATCATCACCATCGTCGTGATCATGGTCACAGCAGTAGCAATAATTACGTACCATGTACCAATCCAATTTTGATTGCAGTGTTTGTCCCGAAACCTTGATCTGGCCCAGCAGCCAAATGATGTCTGCTGGAGCAAGTCACCTGTGGAAGTTGTGCTGAATCACGGTTTCACAGACCTCAGTGGCTCTTAGACACTTGGAACCCCCCCCCGACCCTGACCCGAAACCTGGAACCCGAACCGCCCCCTAAGCCCTAAAAGCCATGAACCCCCAAAAGCCCTAACGCCTAAACCGGTGTCCCAGGTGCCAACCGATCCCCCATGGCCCGCATACCGAAGCCGGCGAACAAAGGCTGCCGACCACGGGGCTTAGCCCGGGCCTCTGATCCGGACACATTTTGGTGTTTTGGGTTCAGGGTTTAGGGTTTGTACGATTGTAAGGGTGCAGGGTCTAGGGTTTAAGTTTAGCGGTTTCATGGTCTTGAGGGCCTAGGGCCGTTTATGCTGCAGGGCCCTCAGGGACTTACATTGACCGTACCCGTATCTTGAAGGAGAGTCACGGGGAGTCCAGAACGGGTGTTGTTTTTTTGGATTTATCGTTTGGAGGGTTTCGATGAGTTACCGGTGCTTCTGCTTCTGGAGGCGACTTTGCGAACACGGATATTGGAAGTTTCGTGATTCTGTCGGATAAATGTGCACCGCCTGTACTGCCATGCTGCTCCGCAGATGCAGCAGGTAGCGGCCACAACAGCCTTGTTAGAGACAACCACGCGCACTACCGCCAGCGCCACGACCACGACCAGGGCCACGGCGACGACGACAACAACAGCAGCATCAACAACCTGTCAAGATATGAGTGCCAACACACACACACACACACACTCAAACCCCCGTATATATGTGTATATATATATATGTATATATATATATACATACATATATATATATATAGATGGATAAACATACAGTATGTGTATGTATATGTATATGTACACTTTAGTATTGACCAAGATACGTGCAATAGCAATGACACATGCTGTCCTGGAAGGTAGTTGTGGTGAGATCAGCAGCAAGGTACTTGTAGCAGCACCGATACTTGCAGTATGGGACTCAGTATCGGTAGGTGGTGGTGGTGGTGGTGGTGGTGGTGGTGGTGGTGGTGGTGGTGGTGGTGGTGGTGGTGGTGGTGGTGGTGGTGGTGGTGGTGGTGGTGGTGGTGGTGGTGGTGGTGGTGGTGGTGGTGGTGGTGGTGGTGGTGGTGGTGGTGGTGGTGGTGGTGGTGGTGGTGGTGGTGGTGGGTGGTGGTGGTGGTGGTGGTGGTGGTGGTGGTGGTGGTGGTATGTGGTGGTAATGACCTGGTGGCAGCGGTAGCAATAGTAGGTATTGTTTTTTTCAATCTTCTTCTTGGTCATGGTGTTGGTTTTGCTGTTGTTGCTGTTGCTTGTGGTGCTGGTGTTGTAGAGTGTAGAAGTAGTCGGCGTCTAGAAGTACCATCACTCGCACCAGTCAGTACTTTTTTATGTGTTATCATAGTGGCACTTTGCATGAAGTAGTGGTTGGCTTGTGCTACCCCCCCCCCCCCACCCCTTCCCCGGTATAATTTTGTAAGGGCATTTCAGCGGTCAATGCTTCAAACTCTGCGGCCTTTTGTTCTGTAGCGGCTAGGCTCAGTGTCCGTGGGTCCCTGTGCAGCCTAGGTCATGCGAAAGATGAGGAAGAGAGCCCGAACGGGCAGATGATCCGATTGGCTAAGCATTGTGAAGCATTATCCGTTTAAGCGTTTCATCCTGTTAAAGCGCAGCTACATGAGTGGGATTTCAGCTCTTGGGTGGAGCTGTAGGGCCTTTCGGGTGGCAGCAGAGACAGAAGCAATTGTCGACATTTCTCACTTGCACTCCTCCGAGCACCAACAAGCGTTCAGCTGCTTTGCCGAAAAGTAAGAAGCGCCATGTGCTTGAACGCCTGCCTGTATGATGTGTCTTTCTTGGTGCCATTCTGCTTGCTGCGTACTCGCATGGCTTCTGCCATCGAAGCGACGGCGGCTAACAGCAACCGATACTACCTGGTCTCCATTGTAGTTCCTTTGCTTGGTTTAACCAATCAATATACATATATATATATATATATACATATATTAAGGATCCTAAAAGGTAACAGCAAAAAGGAACTACAATGGAGACTACAGGTACTACGGACTCACACCTCCGACAGCAACACCAGACCAGGACTTGTACCTGGTAGTAGAGTGGGGAACCTTTAACCTTTTTTGGGTAGTGTAATCCCTGTATAATCCCTATATAACCAAAAAGGTTAAAACCTTAGTTCCCCATGATACCCGACAAGTAGGTGTACGAATGCTACCAGCAACTCTGCGGCCGCCTGCATTTCTGAAATGCACGACGAGTGCAGATAGTCTATATAACCCTAAACCCTATATAGCCCGAAGAAGGGGGGTTGTGGTATTCGGGGCTTTCATTTGTAAATGGGTCTTTCAAGTATGGGTTGCAGTTACCAGCTGTAACGTATAAAAATGCAACACGAAGGCTGCACAACACAGTTGGGTAAGATTGGGGGGCACCCGCTTAAGGCAGGGATCACCGCAATTTTGTCGCAGACTATCGGTTGATTTCATAGCATCCGTGTTTCCTTTTGCGTTATGTCGTTTACTTCTGTCTGGCCTTTTTCATTGGCAGCATAAACCTCAGAGTGCTGGCCTATAGAAACAGCATACGAAAGATTGGCCTGCCGACGCATATTGTCTGTGGGTTACCTCAATTTTATTAACCCCGAAGGTTGGTGTATTAAAGACAAGTTTGTTGACTTCGGAAAGCTGTCCAACATGTTTGTGTTTAAAATGCAGAGCGACCAGATGTTGTCGGGGGTTTTGTTTGTTGTTTTTCACAGCAAAACCCAGAGTGCGCCCAGGTGGGCCCTTGAATTCCCCTAGGCCCGGCAAAATCAAAACTTGTGGGCAGAAAATCAGAGCATAAGTATATGTTCTTTTCTAAACAGCAACAACAACACCAACAGCCCCAACGGCAACAACACCTGCAGCAGAAGCAGCAACAACAACAACAACAAAACAACAACAATCAAGCAACAAGAAGCAACACAATATCTGTTCTGATGTCATGATGAGCGTGCAGCAGTGTCGTAGTTACCCATGCCATGCGGGTGTGCTGATATTTGGTTGCTATGTTTATGTCGTTGTTGTTGTTGTTGTTGTTGCTGCTGCTACTGCTGCTGGCGTTGGTGTTGTTGTGGTTGTTAATGTTTCTGCTGCTGCTGCTCCTGCTGGTATCGGTGTTGGTGTCGTCGTCGATGTTGGTTGTGCTCGCTGTTGTTGTTGTTGTTGCTGTGGCTTTTGCTGTTGCTGTTTCGGGGTTGTTGTTGTTGCTGCTGTTGTTGTTGTTGTTGTTGTTGTTGTTGTTGTTGTTGTTGTTGTTGTTGTTGTTGTTGTTGTTGTTGTTGTTGTTACTGTTACTCTTGCTCTTGCTTTTGCTGTTGCTGTTGCTGTTGCTGTTGTTGTTGTTGTTCTTCTTCTTCTTATTCTTCTTCTTGTTGCTGCTGCTGTTGTTGGTGTTGCGGTGCTGTTGCTGCTGTTGCTGTTACCACCGCCCCGGCTTGAAGTTCAAGTGCAAGGGGTTAGGGGTGTAGGTCCAGGTTTATTAGGAATTTAAGGTCGTGTGGAATCCTAACGCAGCCTGCTTCCTGCATGCTGCACATCCAGGTGCCCACATGTGTGGTTGCTTGCCGCAGCCCCGCTGGCCCATGCAGAGTCGACGTATACCTTTTGCCTCCGCAAAAAAGGCCAGCGGGGAGCAGTCTTCGTTTGTCAAGAGAATTCCCTAACAAAGCCCTGGCCACAGACCCTGACTACTGCAAACACCCAAACCGAGAATCTCATATGGGATGCCCCTGCAAGCGATCAGGCACGCCCCTGCCTATACAGCTCTAACCAGCATTTGATCTGCACGAAACCTAAGCCCGAAAAACCCTGAACTAGAAGCCATATAAGCCCGAATCAAAGCTAACACTCAACCGTTTGATCTATATAGGGGCATAAGGTTTTTTGATATACGGATATACTATACTACAACTTTAATACGGAGCCGCAGAGTCGTACTGCAGTTTTAGTAAACTGTGTTGGGGGTTCCGGATTACAAGTATAGTACAATTTCAGTATAATATACCCCCCAAACCCCATTTTAAGTATTAAGGCCCCCAGAGTAGGCAAACGTTGGGGCGCTCTCCTCTCCCTCGGTCCGAAAAGCTTTGAGCTCCAAAGCCTGGTCCAAAGCAGTACCCATAGGCTCCATAGTAGTTCGTTTGTGGGATTCGTATTGAGGATCCTATGAGGTAATCCCAAAATGGAACTACCCTAAGGCTCCTAAGAGGGTCTTGGGCTTTCTAGGGAGGGTTTCGGCTTTGGGGGCTAGGGCTTGGGATCTCACTACTAGGAGGGTCCAGGAGCATTAGGGTACTATGGAGCCTCTGGGTAATTGCGCTCCAGGGATCCGACTAAGGTTGGTTTAGGGATATAAGGGGTTGAGTATGTCGTATACCTTGGAGACTGCCCCTACTCAACAGTTGAGTAGTATTCACTATATATATATATATATATATATATATATAAGGCCAGTATCAGTTGAGTAATGTTCACAATATGGATATATAAGGCCCTTGATACGGTTGATGATACAAATCCTGCATGACCTTAAGGACCCGAAACTATGGGAATTATGGTATATACCTTACTATGGGTGATGCAGGATTTATATCATCAACAGTAGTAGCCCTATTATAGACTCATAGACTGTTAGTGTACAGGGGCAGTACCCAAAGTATACTGTTCAACTCGTTGAGGTTTCCCAACGTGGTTCACTTCGGCATAATATGTCTCAAGAACTCCACTCAAATCAGTAGGTCTTCTGTATAAACTTCAGACTCTTAACTCTGTACACTCCCAGAACACCGCAGGCCCTGAAGCCGTCAAGCCCAAACTCCGAGAGCCCGAACCCCAACACCTTAACGAGCCTAAACCCGACACGTCTTAGGACCCCTCAGAGCGCATTTAAAATCGAAGTCACTCTGGGGATGCCGGTTAAAGTAAGCCTGACAAAGCTAAGGCTTTCGAGTTCATACTGTAACCCTAAACCCTAAACCCTTAAACCGTGATTCATACTGTCATGCGACTGTGTGCAGGTGCTTTTCGCCATGGCGTTTCTAGCCGCTTTGGGACCCAGAGCTGCGCTCGGACCCTCAGACCACATGTAGCAATTTGGGAGTTTCCGAAAATAGGGGACCCTAACATAGTACCCTAAAGAGTAGGACCCTCATTATAAGGACCCTAAAGTAAGGTGCCCCAATTTTCGGAAATTCCCATGTAGCAATTTGGGTGGCATGCAGTTTTGGGACAGTGCATCTCATCCCATGTCTCCTAGAAATCCGAACAGATTTCTCTCCTCCTATCGGGGAGGTGCCATGAGCCCGCTTCGGTGATCCCTTTCGGGGCTTAGTCGATAAGCTACAAGTTTAACAGCAGTTAGCATTCAAGCTGGCGTTTGCAGGGACAGCTTGTGCGGGGCCATGCAGGCAGAATCGGCACACCCATCTACGATGAACGTAGAATGCTGCGTCATCAATCCCAAAGGCCGCAAACATGAATCATAAGGACCCTTTGAGGTCGTCGGGGGGCCTTAATACCCAAAATAAGGACTGCACAAGGCCCACTGAAGATAGTCCCCTCCCCTGTGAATGAATCCAAAGCCGCCAGCTGGAGGCGCACTTTGGCTCCGTTGGCCAGGGGCTCTGCGCAGGCCAGACTCATACAAGACCTACCCCTACCTATATAGTGTCAATTGTCATTCCTTTTGTGGGCTACCTTATAGGATCCTAACTAATAAACAAATTGGTTTAAACAAAAAAGGAGCTACAATGGAGACTAGAGGTAGAGCCCAACTGCTGCAAGCCCTACAAAACACTCAGCCACAAAATCCTGAAGCCCAAAACCCTGAAACCTTCGAAGGTGAAAGCTCTCAAACCCCCACCCTGCTCAACTCTGAAATGGGGGTTTCCGAAAATTAGGGATACCTTATTTTGGGGCCCGCAAAATAAGTATCCGACTATTTAGGGTACTTTATTAGGGTCCCCTATTTTCGGAAATTCCCAAATCGCCAAGCTTCAACCTTGAGTCCTTGAATCCCGAAGCTCCACACAGCCACCCACACCCCAAAGTCTCAAACCAGTAAACCCCTGAACCCCGAGACCATACATCCCGAAACCCTTTAGCCCTACCTAGACCCCCAATTAAAGGTAGGTAAATAATGGCCCAAAACCCATAAAAAAGCAATGACTCTACATACTTTTGGGGTCCAGGTAGAACCTATAGGCTTCAAAACCTTAAGCCCTCAAAATCCTAGACCCGTGAGCCCCAAGCCCCAAACCCTACCAGGACCCCCCCAAGTACCCTTAAACGGCTCTGATATTTCTCATGAAGAGATAAGTAGAGGCTACATTAAAGGGTAGTTGGGGGGTCCAGGTAAGCCCTAAGCCCAAACCTGGAGCCTAACAGCTGCCCCTTTCACCCTAAAGACCTCAAGCTCCAAACCCTTAACCCCAAATCCCGCAATCCCGAACGTTTAGGAGTTAGTTTAGGGTTTAGAGTTTGACACCCCAGACCCTATCTCCTAAACCTTAAATCCCTTCAACCCTGATACTAACCCCCCCAGAAGCAAAACCCCTAACGCCTTCTAGCCTCCCGGAAGGCGAATCGATGCTTCCTCTCGGGCTCAGCCGCGGGGCTCCAGGCGACAAATCGACTTCACGGCTCTTTTTTAAGGTCTATACTTGGAGGTTCATGGGTAATTATAAGTAGGGTTGTAAGTCCCCTAATACGGCTTATAAATATAGTAACCCCAATTGTAACCCCACTTATGACTACCCATGCACCTCCAAGTAGGATTCAGAGTTGAAGGTGTCGGGTTTAGGGTTTAAGGTTGAGGTATAACGGCGTCCCTGAGGGCGACCCTTTCTCAGTTGCCGCCATGGCCGGCTTGTGCTTTTGGGCTCATAACATGTGCGCCACTCCTGGAGTTGACTTTGAGTCCTATGTGGACAACTGGTCTTGGTCCGGCGATCGCAACACTGATCTTGCCCAGGCAATCCCGAAAGCGCTGCATTTGCTTGGCAGCCTGCGACTGCCTATAGATTGGAAGAAGTCGTACCTTTGGGCCACACAGCGAGCTGACCGGCTGTGGTGGAAGAAGGCTGTGCCACATCTCTTCCCGCCCGACTGCCCCATTTCATTGGTTACTGAAGCCCGCGACTTGGGGATTGCCTACAAGTACGACGGTCGGATACATAAGGTGGCCCGTAACTACCGCTTGGGTGAGGGTGTCCAAAGGTTGGACCGCCTGTACCGACAACCCCGTGCTGTCGTCGACAAGGCCGCACTCGTGCAACGTGGAGTGTGGCCCCAATGCTTGTATGGCTGTGAGGGTCACGCCTTTTCGGAAGCTGATCTCCAGATGTTGCGTGGCAAAGCTGCACGGGCCATTGTCGGAGACCACCGCATCCTTTCACCTCACTTGGCGCTGGGTGCCCTCACCGACTGTGTTCAGGATCCACTCCTGTACTGTGCGGAAAAGCAGTTGCTTGCCTTGCGCCGTGCCTGTCTGTCTGACTCGTACACTGCCTGCTCGGTCCTTGCCCTTGCGTCTGAGGGAGCTACTGTTCGAGGGGTTCATGGCCCGGCTACGGCGCTTGCTGTCACCCTCCAGCGCCTCAACTTATCAATTGACGATAATGCCTGTGTAAAGGGTCCGGACAACTCTCAGGTGATCTTGTCAGCCTGCAGCCGCCTAGAAGTCCGGGGTCTACTCGAGCGGGCGTGGAGTTTGGAGGTTCAGCGTTGCACTGCGCACCGGAATGGCCTTCACTGTGCACCACCTCCCTTGCCCCGCTTGACCGGCAGCCTTCTGTCCAAGCTTTGTCCGGGTGAACAAGGCGTCATTGCTCGTCACATCACTGGTGCCTTCGCTTCTGCCCAAGCCCGCGCCAAGTGGAAAACTGAGGAAGATGGCACTTGCCCGCTGTGCGGAGCTCCACAAACCAAGGAGCACAAGTTTCTTCACTGCCAGGCCCTTCAGCCGATTCGTGCACAATGGTGGCCTCACATCCAACTTGCAATGGAGCGTTGGCCCCACTGGCTGCATGGGCCCTTTGCGTGTCTGCCAGCAGACCTTGAGGTGCCCCGTCTGGTGTTTGCCACGAGAAAGATTTTACCGCCAAAGGCCCCAGACGGCCTACCGGAACTGCTTGCCCGGCGCCCCACCGTGCGCTTCTTTACTGATGGTTCGTGCAGCTCTCCTCACCTCCCGGTTGCAAGCCGTGCTGCGTGGGCGGTTGTGCTCGACACCTCTGCGGATGACGTCGAGATCCCCACCCTACTGCAAGATTGGCGGGACAATCGACAGTTGCCCGACAGTTTTCATGTGGTGGACCAGGGTCTCGTCCGGGGCGCCCAGAGCATTAATCGCGCCGAGACGATTGCAGTGCTCCAGGCTGCTCGCCTTGTCATCTCAGTGGGCGCCGAGTCGGGCGAAATCTGGACGGACAGTGAGTTCGCTATCTCGGAATGGCAACGTGCCTTGGATGCTGCCCCTGCCACCTGGCCGGACCTGGGCGAGCTCCTACAACAGACAGTGCAACCCAAGATTCGCGTTGCAAAGATTGCTGCGCACCAAAACCTTGACCAGCTCTGGGGTCTCCCACAGTGGCTGGCTGCAGGGAACCACGTTGTGGATGAAGCCGCCAAACAAGCGTTGGCCAAGGAATTCCAAGTTGTCCGCGATATCACCGACGCTGCAGCTGAGAGTTTGGACCTTCAACGAGATCTGCTGTGGCTCTTTTGGCGCTACCTTCTCCAACTTTCGAGGGAAGAGCATCGGTTGCTCCAGCAGCTTGAAACTGAAGAACTGAAGACTGCGGCTGTGCCGCGGGCCGGCTCCACTGCCAAAGCGGATCGTTTGGACCACTGGACACGCCAGGACACTGGCCCTTTCACATCCTGGAAACAGCCACCGGCAATGCGGGACTGGATCATTGCTTGCTCGTGGCCCCCATGGTTCACCGAACCGCTGTGGCGCTGGGCTACTGGATTGGAATGGTCTACGCCGTCTCAACAGGCCAAAATGGTCACAGGTGCTACGTACCTCGAGCTGCTGGTGGACTTCGTTGCAGTCACAGGGGTGTGCCCGCCGTACGAGCTGGCACAGGCGCGACTTTGTGATGCTCCCCCAAAACAAGCACAGGTCCCATGCACGATTCGGATGATGGTTCACTGCTTCGTGGAGGCTCTTCGCCAACTGGAGCGGTTAAGTGGCCACCGCTTGCTTCCAGACCGCCGTGGAAAGGTTTTCTCACTGCGAGCGCTCAACGTGAGAACTCCTCGTATCGGAGTCGGCAGCCGACCGAAGCTGCCTTCGGTGCCTGCGACTGGAACTCTTCTCGTGAAAGTGTTGGACGCCTCTGGTACTCTACCATTGTATGATCATGTTCGGGAGTGCGAGATACCGCCTTCTGAGCTACAGCGCATTTGGCGCAGCTTTTCTGACTCGGAGCGGAGTCGCTTAGGTCGTTCCCTGCGCAGAAGTCGCAGGCCACGGGGACATTGAGCGTTGGATCGCACAGGAGGGGTGTTGCCGCTTTCGCTGGTGCACTCCTTCCTTCATACCCAGTCAAAGGTTTAAGGTTGAGGGTTTAGGGGTTGGGGTTTAGGGGTACGAGGGGTCCTGTTTAATCGAGGGTCCGTAGGATCGGAGGTTTGTGTTTGTAAGGAGTTTTTGAAGAAGAAAGGGTACTGCAATGTAGGGTTCGGGATATCAAACCCGCCGCCTTCCGCAAGCGAGTGACCTGCTGGCTAATCAATCCAGCAGCCCTCAATCCTAAACCCTTGCCCGACCCTGTAAAACCCAGCTATGTAGGATTCTTTAATATGATTGAAGTCCGTGAAAAGGTTAATATGTGGGGCCCAGCTGAAGCCTGTATCTCCTGAACCCTTAAGCCCCCTAAATTCTGAACTCTTATATAAAAGTCTTGACCCCCTTCATTCAAAGGATTCTTGATGTGACTCCTGCTACATGACCTTTCCAGGTTCGGGCTTCAAGATATTGGGTCAAGGGTAAGGGAAGCCGGGGGCTCAGGGTTTGAGGTTATAGGGCTTGCTGGACTGGTCCGGAAATTCTATGATCCTACCGGCACAGAAGAGGCCAAAGGCCCTATTCTGAGCACTCGGCGCTTGGAGGATACAAGCTTAAGTTATCTAAGCCTTGAACCAGTGCGAAGAAAAGGGCCCTTGAACACAGACTACACCAGCCATTGTGTAAACCCTATAGAGTCGCTGTCACATTCAGGCATACATACAACATACATACATACGGGTGGTTGTCAAAATCATGGTCCCTTTTTGAGTACCCTAAAATAATAGGTGCCGTACTATCATAATGAGCGAAAAAGGGATCCTAACTTTGACAACCACCCATACACACTCCCCGAGCCATCGAGAGCCAGGCGCGGGGTGCCCCGCGCTTTGCCGTGGCTGCTCGCAGCTTCGGCAGCTCGGCGAAGGCAGCCGACAAACATCGAATCCTAAATCGACTGACCGATGTCCGAGTATATTGTATATATGTAAAAAGACACATACACAAACATACATGCATACATACATACATACATGTCTATGCATGTGTGTGTGTATCTATGTAATACTTATAACCCTAAATACTTATCCGTATTATGCCTCAGAGCTCCTTTTTCCAAGTCTGTATAGACGCCAACACAACGACCGGTAATATTCCTTAGGGCTCCATCTCACTTAGAGTTGAAATTACAGCTAAACCTATAGTACAATGTAAACCCAAATCTTATTGCTCAGGGCTTTTTGTTTGTGTCTCGCAAAGCTCCTACCTCAGACCGTGTTTTTGAGGCTGCGGGGTTGAGGACTTCGCATTGAATCCTGTCCCTGAAGTCATTCGAGAGTAGCCGACGGTTCACCCCATGCTGTTCGGGGCAGGGCTCCTTCTTGTCAGGGCCATCTGCTTACAAATAACACGCCAGGCTTCAACGGGCTTACTGACATGCTTTTGGGCTAAGGGTTCAGGATTCAGGGCTCAGGGTTGAAGGCTCCAATGCGACCTCGAGCGAACACTTTCGGTTCCCTCCTGTTCTTAGACCCCCAAAAGTATGTAAAATCATGGCCCAAAACCTATAAAAGGCTATAATTCTACATACTTCTGGGGTCCAGGTTAGGGCTTTTTACGTTGACGCTCATCCGAATCCTGGGCGCAGTTCAGTCTCGCCTGAAGCTGACTAGCAGGACCTCCCAAGGATCCCCTGCTAGACGCCCAGAGAGTCGTTGGGGGTTGTGGTACATTTACATTTACGGACATTTAAATTATAACTTATAAATTATAATGAAAATCAGGGATCTGAAGCAAGAAGGACGCAAATTGAGAGGAACTCTTACATGAAGCTTTGCCTGTACAGGTGGCTGTGATACAGGATCAGCAGATTCCTAAAGACGAGGCGCACATCCCGTGTGGCATGTAAGGTTTTAAGGAGTTTACGGGGTTCAAGGTGTTTAGGGTTCAGGGTTGCGAAAGTACAGCGCGCATGCTTGACAGTGTTGTCCCTAATTACCTTAGTATGAGCCACATGTTCGCCGGGCTTGAAGCTAGCCTAGGGCCTAGGATGTAAGAGGTCGTCCAAAACAGCATCTTTCAAAACGAAGCTGGTCCCAGCTTCCCTTGTGTGGTCTGGGTGCAGCAGGTGTCAGAATTTGTAGTCTCCTTCTCCGGCATAAGTCAGCTTAGAGCCTCTTGTTCTAGTACCACTGGCCCATATAATAAGAGTTGCTTCATACTGTGCTGCACCACGGACCATGTAAATTGAAACCCTTGAGAGACTAGTCGAGTGCATGGTCCGGAGGCCAAATTGCCTCAAAAAGATCTCAAGAGTAAGTTGCTCTCTTAGGCCTTCTATACTAGCCCCTTCTCGTTCCCGAACCTCCCAACTCCCAACTTCCGAACATAGAGTCATGTCGTCCGAGCTCCGGAGACTGCAGTACGTCGTATGTAGAAGGATAGACAGATCGGTTGACAGACAGATAGATAGAAACAGAGACGGTGTCGTGAGGGCATGGGTTTGCTGATTCGAGAATCTGCATTCCAAGCTTAACATCCCCCGCCTCATGTCGGGCAGCACAGCTTGCAGACCCTTCAGAAACCTGCATGTTCTGCAGCCATCTGGCTAAAAGCTTGCGTCTAAGAGCGCTGAAGTAGTCAGGATTAGCTCGTTGTTCACTTTAAAGCCCCAAAGCACAACTTGCGGTTCGTTTATGCGACAGTCACTTTCGGAACAGACTGGCTTGCCGTTTTGTCTCGCCTACCATCGGGCTTAACTAGGCTTGCCTTTGCACATGAAGATCTTTAATTTGCCAGGGAAACCATGAAGCTAAAACCCATCATCCTCAGCGATGCTCGACATGCTAGCTTACTTAGGCATCGATTCGGATTTACACATGAGGTTTGAGAATCGCGAGCCTCAGAAACTCAAGCCGCACCCCACTAAACAAACGCCCACAGCCTGAATCGTTTCACACACTCAAGGAGAGCCCTACAGCCCCAAAATACGAAGCTACAACCCTGAGCCCTACGTACAAGTTTTCCTGAACCACAGCCCCCAACAGAAAACTACGACCCTAAGCCCTCTAAGCCCTAAACCAAGAGAAAAAAACTAAGGACCACAACCCTAAACCCTGAACCCAACGTAGAGACTACCATACCCCCAAACCGAACACAGAAACTACGACCCGACTTTGGGGAATTCTGTGCTCTCCCGCAATGGCCCGTACTCGGGTCTTTGGCCGCGGGCTCTCGAGCAACTTGCTTCTGCGAGGCCTGACCCTTGCCACCGGCGTCCATGTACCCTTTCTTTTGTTCGTTTAAGGGTTCGTCTAAAATTCCATAAGGAGTTTATAAGAGTTCCCTCAGGCTTTCAGAAGAGGTCTTTAAGGGTTCGGTTTAAGGGTCTCTGGTACCATGTATGAGGTTTTCAGCTTCAAATTCAGGGTAGAAGTGTCTGTGCACCTTTGTGGTATGCGTTGCATGCGTTTTTCTTCAAGGTGGTTCCCGTGTCGGTACTTCAAGTTTTTGCTGAGGGCCACGTAGTATAGGCTTCGACCCTTCGGCGATCCCTGCAAGCAAGCCTCTGTCAGGTGCCATCATTCCGGAAAATAGGGGACCCTAACATAATACCCCAAATAGTCGGATCCTTATTATAAGGACCCCAAAATAAGGTACCCCCCAACTTCTGAATCCCCAACCACGACGTCCAAAGCCCGAAGCTCTAAAGCCTGCAGCCGAGGCCCTGAGCCCTAGCGACTTTCCGACAACCTGAAAACCCTGTCCGCCTTATTACCTTAACCCGGAAGAACCTACATTTTTAAGGACGTATATAAGGAGATCATAATTATAATAGGGAACCCTAAAAAGGAAGGTCTTTCAGGGTTAAGGTACATCCCATAGGCTCCATAGTAGTTCCTTTTTGGGATGACCTTATAGGATTCTATATATGAACCCCAAAAAGGAACTACTATGGAGCCTCTGGGTACATCCTATGAAGTCTTTGAGGGATTTCGGTTAAGAGGCTTTTGGATTCTGCCCTGAGGCTGTGTTTCGAAATAACGTGTTGGTTTAGGGCTTCGGCTCATTTGGGGACGAAGTCTGCAGGGTCGCTTTGCGACTAATTCTTGCGTGTATGAGTTTTAGGATCTCCTTGGCGTGACTTTGCGTCCTGTTGCGTCGGAATGCTTCGGGCACCGAGTCGAATTCATAGTCCCGACTTCCTTAACGCCCGGAAAGCACTACAGCTGAAACATCCCCCTGCAGCCCATATGCTTAGGATTCTACAACCCGAGACTCTCGGTGCTCAGGGCTTAAACATAAGCAAACTCCATGGTAACATAGCCCCAGCCTTTTAGATTTTCAAAGCATGCTGGGGAAGAAGCCCCAAAGCCCTCACCCCGCCCCAAACCCACAGCACCCTAAACTCTAGACCCACTCTCAACCCAGCATCCTAAAGCCTAAACCTCAAACCTTCAAGACCCAAAACCCCGAAACCTCTAAACTAACCCCTGAACCCTTAAGCCTAAAAGCCCAAACCCTAAACCCCTAAACCTTGGATTAACCCTTGAACCCTTAACCCTAAATGCCCGAAACCCTAAACCCTAAAAGCCCAAACCCTAAACCCCTAAAAGCCTAAACCCCTAAGCCTCGAGACCCTAAACCCCTAAGCCTCGAGGACCCTAAACCCATAAGCCTCGAGACCGTAAGCCCCAAAAGCAGGTCTGGTCTTCTGCATCGCCTTTGCACCGCCGGCCTTGCTTCTCTTCTGCCTGCCCGGCTCGCGTGGGCGAGTGGCCCTTCGGGCCCGGGGAGGCGCACAGCCGCGAACGGTTTAAGGTTTGAGCTTTAGGGTTTCGGGTTTCAAGTTTAGAGATTAGGGTGAGGTTTAGGGTTTCAAGTTTAGGGTTTAGGGTGAGGTTTAGGGTTTGAAGTTTAGGGTTTAGGGTTTAGGGTATGGTTGAGGGTTTAGGCGCTGTGGGCAATGTAGGAGCCTGATTAAGAAATCCTGGCTTGTGCTAAAGCCCGCTTCACATCCCAACAGGCTAGCTTGTTTGGGAAATACATTCTAAACCTACCCACCATTGAGTCTACATTCATTTGCAGGAGCGATTTCCCGTAAAGCCCTATCCTAGCAGCCCCATAAAACCACAATAACTGGAGCCCTATATGGGAGTTTCCGAAAATAGGGGAGCCTAATATAGTACCCTAAATAGTAGGATCCTTATTCTAGGGACCCCCAAAATAAGGTACCCCCTATTTTCGGAAACTCCCTAAACCCTAAACTAAACCCTTTATAGAACCCTTCTAGATCCCTTTAAGGAGCCCTTTAAAGGTACCCCTAATTTCGGAAGCTCCCATATAGATGCCAGATGCCAGTAGACCGTAAGGTCGATCGCAACGGAAGAGATGGAAACCCTCAGAACCTACCCAGGGGCCCCAAAGTAGTTCCTTTTTGGGGTACTTAAAAGATCATGGGACTTAGTAAGTAAGGTTATAAGTACCTTAATTGGGGTTATAAGTAGATATAAGTATAGTTACCCTAATTATAACCTTAGTTACTAAGTCCCATGATCCTTCAAGTAGTATATTAGAGTCCCTAACCAAAAAAGAGGACACACCCAAAAAGGAACTACTTTGGGGCCCCTGGGTAAAGCCCCAGAGCCCGATCCTTCCCAGACCCTCAGCCTTACCCTAATGCTCCTGGACCGCGGGTTACGGTTTAGGGTTTAGGGTTTAGGGGTTTAGGGTTTAGGGTTTAGGGTCGTAGTGAGATCCCAAGCCCTAGCCCCCAAAGCCGAAACCCTCCCCTAGAAAGCCCAAGACCCTCTTAGGAGCCCTAGGGTACAGCCGTAAAGCATCGTAGAGTCCCAAACCCTTAGAGGGGACCCTACCATAGAACCCAATCGTAGCCCTGAAAGGGACTCTATTATAAACCCAATAGTGCCTAGCGTCTAAGGTGTATTTTTTTAGGTTACTTTCCGTCAAATTGGTTTAACCCAAAACAGGACCTACGTACAATGGAGACTATTATAGGTACCCTTTAAAAGGTCCTTTTCCAGACAGGTCAGGGCCAGCTGTCGCGCAGCTTCTCCGTGGGCGACACGGTGAAAGCGCTGTGCCCCGAGGATCGGCGCTGCAATGCTCAGAGGGTGTATTTATTATATAGGGGCCTCTAAAGGGTTCCTTATAAAGGGTCTATAAGGATGACAATAAGCGGTATTATGGGGGTCTATTTGTAGGGACCGAAATAATTACCAATACTGGGATGATTCAGGGTTTCGCAGACCTGCTGCAGAAGGGTCTTCAAGTGGTCCGCAGGAGCGCACGAGGTGCCCTGCGTGAACATCTCACAACCCCCACTGGGAGGTTCAGGGGTAGTTATAAGTTTTAAGTGGGTTCTAAGCCCCCTATAATAGGAGGTTACCCTACGCTTATAACTCCACTTATAACTACCCATGAACCTCCGGATAGGCTTTCACATTCCTTCCTATGCGACTGAGTTTCGGAGCCCTGAGCCATCAATGAACTCACCGTTTGCACCCCCGTCCAGGATGCACGCTGGCAGCCGGGAACGATTGAGACGGTCAGGGACGATGGTATGTACGTGGTGAGGCTGGCAAGGGTCGGGGATTATCACTTCCGCGGAGTCTGCATGAAGTGCCAAAGTCGTGTGGCAAAAGGCCTTTGGGGCACACACATATGCTGACGGTTTGTCGAAAACCTATCCGAAATTCTAAATTGCAACTGTTATCCCCCCTAAACCCTAAACCCTAAACCCTTACCTGCTCCTCCAACCCCGGGTCCCTCAACAGTGATCCCCATACCCTGGCTCCCTGTTCCTCGCATCTCTGACCACAAGCTCTAAGCGAAACCAAAATTTATCTGCCGCAAGCCCCTGAGCCCTAATTCCCTTGCCATAAGCCCATATGGGAGTTTCCGAAAATAGGGGACCCTGATATAATACCCTAATTAGTAGGATCCTTATTATAAGGACCCCAAAATAAGGTACCCCTAAATTCGGAAACTCCCATATAAGCCCTGAGCCTAATTCCTTTGTCGCAGGCCCCCAAAATGCCAAGCTTAACTGTTGCAGGTGGGACAACCCAGAGCTGGAGCCGCGGCATAGCGTCGACCCGGTCGCCATAGTGAAGCGCGAGGTGGGGTTCTGGGATCTATTTCTGCGGCTTCCGGCAAGGCTGAGGTGTTGAATACCGGATTTGAGATTTGAGGTTTACTCCAAGGCTCCAAAGTGGTTCCTTTTTGGGGTTACCTTATAGGATTCAAATATGGACCCCCAAAAGGAACTAGTATGGAGCCTCTAGGTAGGCTTCAGGGATTCAGATATCAGGCTCAGGCTCGAGATTTTTGGTTCATGGCTGGAGGTTTAGTGTTTGGAGGAGTGGGTTTCAGAGTCGTTGGTGCATTCGTTTTGGCCTTCGGGTTTAGCGCTATGGTGGGTTTGATTCGAAGCTTTCGTAGTTGGCCATGCTTGGTGTTGTCAAGACTTTGAAGGGACTCACATGAGACCCTAAACCCTTAACCTCAAGCCCAAAAACCTTGAGCACGAAAAACTCGTTCAGGGACCTGGAGGTGTTTCGGGTTCGCTTACAATAGGGCTTTGCGGGAGGCATTGGAGGGGTGTTTCAAGGTTTGGGGAAGAACAGTTTAGGCTTCCAAGAGGATCCCTCCCACGAAGAATACCCAACTGTTGCAGATTCTTCGAGCTAAAATAAGGGCCTTTTTTCCGTACTATAAGTATAGTTTCACATCCCCAAAGCCCTTTTATTAATTATTCAGGCCCCTCCATTAGGGTTTCCTGAACCCCCTGCGCTGGAACCTCGACCCCCCCGGCACATCGACCAGCCGGTAGCTTCATGGAGAGGCAGCTGCAGAAGACGTGACCCCAGAGAGCCGACCCAGTAGGGTTTACCTTAACCCTGAAAGACCTACCTTTTTAGGGTCCCTTATTATGATTTCCTTATATAAGTCCTTAAAAATGTAGGTTCTTCCGGGTTAAGGTAGGGTTTAGGGAATACCGGAATACCCCTTAAAAAGCGGAGTATATCCCTTAAGTTATGATGGGCTGAAGTAGAGAGAAAACCTCAGGGGGTATTGGGCTCCCTGGAGAGTTGGGGCTTGAGTTCTATAAACGCTAAACACAAGGCCTTGCGGACAGACAAATCTGCAGACGGAACAAGACAAGATTCTTCAACAAATCAAAGCTGGGAGGTCTTCAAGGACTACAAGGTGGGTGATGCAGTTCTGTCCTACTACTCTGAGGACTGCAGCTATGCTGGATGGAATGATGTTTTGTCGTTTCGTAGGGCTTCGGCACAGGCTAGCCTAATGCAGTCTGTTCAGGGTGCCGCCATAGCTTTTCAAGCTCTCAGGCCCCTCAGCCGTTCAACAAAACTGTAAACTGTAAGCCTTGAACCTATCGGCCCTGATCCCACATTTGTGTTGAGCTCCGGCGCGATCCCCCGGCAGGCCTCGAGGAAATCAGCGTAGTTGATCATAGCCGCGTCACCCGAGCCTTCGACGACGAGCCTGAAAGACCCATGCTTCCCCTGTAGCCTTGCTGTCACAAGTTCCACTGCTGTGGTTAGTCTTTATGTTCTTGCTGTTTTTGCTTGCAGCATTACAGATGCCACGAGCATCACTAGCTACGTACTGGCAGAGCCACAGCTAGATGCCATATGTCTTTTGGTGCATACATGCGCATACTCATTGTTGCTCTCCGTCTGATTCTGCGGATGATCCTTGGGGCTCCAAAACAACCCCAAGAAGGTGCTACTTACAGACTTTGGAGCCCAGAGTTACCTTTGGTCGCATTCTTCCCCCAGAGCCTGAACCGAAATCTTACCGGCTACCTCTAAACCCACTTCAAGCCGCAGCCCTAGGTATGTGGTACCCCGGCGTAGTGGAAGAAGCCCGGCCGGATGGCTCCTTCCGGGTGCGCTGGGACATCCCCGAAGACGGTCTGGATGAGATTTCTGTGTATCCTACGCACATGAAGCCCCCTGGCCGTTGTGTATATTAAGACATATACACGTATATATATATATATATATATATATATATATATGTATATATATACATATGTATATATATACATATGTAGAATGTTATCATACACTGTACTGTATTGCATTGCATTGTAATGCATGTAGTATGTATTACATGTCATATACCATATTGCATATGGAAACGTATCATATATTATATTAGGTTGATACATAGATAGATGTGTATACACAGTCTTTGGCATTTCTGTTTATCTGGTTCTGTGAGTGTGTATATTTATGTATACACATGTATCTATGATCTTACTCACAGGTTTGGAGTTAAGGCCGAACGCAAGTGCAGGGGTTTTGTCAAGGCATTAGTATGTTGAGCACTGATTTGTTGGATTATGCCCAAATGTCTCTTCAGTTGATGCTGACGGACCCTTGGCGCATACAGGCATCTGCGCATGCAAGCATAGGCAGGGTCAAGTGCCAAACAACACAACAAATGCGCGACACATACATAGCAAGCACATAAACAGTGTGTCATAGGTGCATATGCATACACACACACGCACATCTGCACATACATGTGCACGTGCATGCCTGCATACATACATACATACATACATACGTACATACATGTGCAGTCAGATCGTCCGTATTGGTTCGGAGATTTTGGTTCAGTTCTTGGTGAATCCCCCAGATTTTTGTTGGTTCTTTATAGCTTGAGACGCACAAGTCGTTTGTTGGATGCCTCTTCTATGTCCGCACAGCACAGCATGCAGGCCCCTCCGCAGACTGTGTGTGTGTGTGTGTGTGAGAACGGATTTCATCATGAAGGACACTCAATACCAATAGGATCCTCAGACAATCCCGAGTACATTGATAGGTTTTACCCGAATCTCTTTATTAACTATCTCTAAACTTTCCACGTGCCAATCCAAAATCGTGAGCCCAGAAACTCAGCCCCGAGCAGCAGCGAGGTTCCCGCGCCTCTCCGCGGACAAGCTCGAAATCGGGCGGAAATACCGTGGGACTGTGCAGTCAGTGCAAGAGTACGGAGCATTCATCGATATCGGTGCAGATGAGCCATGCAGTGCAAGAAGCCTTCCTCTTTGAATGGATCTGCGGTTTTGAGAATTGATTACCCATAGGCCCCATAGTGGTTCCTTTTTGGGGTTCATATTTAGAGTCCTCTAGGGTAATCCCGAAAAGGAACTACTGTGGCACTACTATGGGGCTTATGAGATTGACCCTAAACCCTAGCCCCCGTTGATCCTTATTTCGAGGATCAGGGCTGCATGATTGGGGTTGCCTGAGCTGTCATGAACGAAGCAGGCAAAACACATTCCTATACTTTCAAGATCCCAAGACCCCCGAACCCTGATACTGCAATATGACGTGATGTACATAATAAAATATAGTATTTTTGTAAGTCTTGGCGTCAGTGCCAGAAGAAGTTTTGTTTTTCAGCTGCATGTAGAACCCACCCTAAACTGCAAGGACCCAAGACTCCGACCTTAAGACCTAATACTATAGTATGAGATGATTTAATACAATCTAAGATAAGATCATATTTTATAGTACAACTCTAGATCCCTGTCCTCAAAAACCGTGAGCCTCTGAACCTCAAGGCCTTGGGATTGCTCCACGTGACCGCCATGGAAGGGACTCACTCCCGGGTAGAAACTGCCCACGACCTCGCGACTGATCTGCGACTTGGGGTTCAGGGATAATAGGGTTTAGGGGTTTAGGGGTTTAGGGTTTAGGGGGCCTAAACAATTATGGGGTTCCTTCACAGAGTTCCTGAAAGGGTTCTGTGGGGATCTATAAGAGGGTTCGATAATATAGGGTCCTTAGTGATTGCCTATACTGTTTTGATTTTGGGGGCTCTTTGTTAGAACTATAGTGTAGTGGGTCCCGAAACCCTACTCCAGTTATTAAGGTCCCTGTATTATGGGGTTGGGGGGGTCCTTTGTCAGGGTCACGTTTATATACTTCGCAGTGTGTGATGACATCTGTGCGAAGTGTTTTGAGTTTTGTTGCCGGGCTTCGTTTGGATAAGGTTTATGCCTTCGGGATCCTTTTGCGCTTTGTTGGGGCTTGGACTTGACTGGATCAACGGGCCCTGAAAAGAGACCCTGCAGAACCTACCTGTTCAAGGGTTGTGGTGGCCCGGCTTTTGTTTCTACATGTCTCGTACGAAGTAGGCAAAGGCTTCGCTTCTTTGAGCATCGGCAGCTCAAGCCAGGGCTCCTCTACCCTAAGGCCCCAAAGTAGTTCCTGTTTGGGGTTCACATTAAGAATCTAATGAGGTAATCCCAGAAAGGAACTACTACGGGGCCTCTGGGTAAAGCTGCCGCGAAGGTGACCGAGGGCGAAGACATCGACGTGTGGATGGCGGGCTTCAAGTCAGGGAAGATCGTGCTTTCACAGCGCCCAGGTGCCCCCAACCCTATATGGGGGGGGGGGGGGTTGTCAAAATTAGGGTCCCTTTTTGGATCCTTAATATAATACGGCACCTAATATTTAGGGTACCCAAAAAGGGACCACAATTTTGACAACTACCTATACAGGGACCTTAATAATTAGAGTAGGGTTCCGGGATCCAATACACTATAGTTCCAAAAAAGAACACCAAGCCATTTTTGGGGTTCGCTGCAGAGCACGGCGCCGACCGACGAACCATACTTACATCATGGTCTACTATAGGGGCCTTAATAATTACCTATGCTAATTTTGTTTGTGTTTGGGGGGGTCCCTAATATAACTATTGCATAATGGGCCCCAAAACCCTATTGTAATTATCAAGGCCATATGTTAATTGGATCATGGTGTAGTTCTGTGTTGCCAGCACCCTAGGTGGCAAGTCCAGTCGAAATCTGCTTCCCTTCGCTGCGGCTTCACCAGACCAGTGGCAAACTGGTGTGGTCAAAGCAACTGCCCGGTACGGAGCTTTCGTCACTGTATCGCTCGATGCCAACACCGCAGATGGCCTGGTCCCGATTCAGGATACGTTGAATATTCATCATTTGCTGCGGTTTAGTTAATTTTTCACAAGCCTGAATTCAAAACGTCTCCACTACAACCAGCGAAACCCTAATCCAAGCCCCTCGCACGGTTTTGCATGAGTTACAGTTGACATCGCACCATTCATTTTTGGACCTCCCGGCTTGCAGGAAATCAGCAATGACTTCATCCGAAGCGTCGATGATGTCCTGAAGCCAGGCCAGGGTTCGGGAAGTATAGGAGAGTAGGAGAGTAGTAGAGTAGTAGAGAAGGATAGCAGGATGGTACTACAGTCACTATAAGGCTGAAGTACAGTAAGGCTTATAAGGGGTGCTAGAAGGGTTGCAGGCAGGGTAGGGGTGGGGATGAGTGTATTGGCTGTAAGTGTCGGCCAGTCAGGGATTCTGTTTCGTGACTGGTTTAAATATCTTAGTGTGTAGAGTTTAAGGGTTCCCGTGTTTCTGCGCTTTAGGTTGGGTACTGCCCCCACTCAGTAACAGTTAGATAATGTACATAATATAGATATATTAGGACCTTGATAGTAGCCCTATTATAGACTGTTATTACCCAAGCTTTAGGGCTCCAGGGGTCGGTCAGGGGTTCGAGTTTGGGTGGTGTTTGCGGCTTCGGGGGCGACGGAGGGCAAACCGGCAAACCCTAAACCCTACAAGCCCAAACCCTTAATCGCACTAATTAATCCCTCAATCGTACTTCCCTTTGAGACCTTTTGGGCTTCACAGAAAAGGAGTTCAAAGCAAAAACTAAAGTCAAAGCTCTGAACCCCAAACCATCCTAAACCTCCAGCGAAACAGAGGGCTTACTATAGAGGCCTGCATAATTACCCTCATTATTTCGGAAATTATTACTATGGTATAACGTGCCCCAAAGCCCGACGTCTTCTAATTCTTAAGGCCCTGTATTAAGGGCGTCATACCGCGAGGCCAGAAGGTCTCCGTGAGGATCTTGTCCGTGGATGTGGTCGCCGGGAAGATGATGCTGACCATGAAGGGCGAGAAGAAGACCGCCGACTACAATGTGACTGGGTTCTTGTTCAGAACCTCAGTTTCGTGTTAGCATAAGAACGAAGCCAGATATTTTACTATGGGATCGCATAACTCAAATTAATTTCATTGAATAGCAGAACCCTCAACCCTAAACCTTAAAGGTCATTTACAAGAGCTGAGGTGACAACCCTCAACCCTAAAGCCTAAAGGTCATTTACAAGAGCTGAGGTGACTACTTTTATGGACGTGCCGCCTCAGACCTGGATGTCCGGCAAGGTCGCAGCTCGGCGTGCTGTTTCAAAACTTTTCGGGCACTGTGTTCAGGCAAAAATCTTTCTACATATACATACATACATACATACATATATATATATATATATATATGTATGTATGTATGTCCCAATCTCTCTCTCTCTCTATATATATATATATATATATACATATATATATATACACATGTATGTGCATATACATATATCGAGAGAGTTCGGGCATGCACTTTCAGCTCACGTTCGGGAACTCGGAAAGTCAAGACTTTTTCCTCGGCAGAGTGCCTGCCAAGGCCCAGATCCAACAGCAACAGCATGCAAACATGTTTGATGCTATCATTCATGCTGCTTATATCGTAAGTATGATGCGGGCGGTTCTGACAGCCGGGAGCTTCATGGTACGTACTACTGTAAGCCTACCACACACAACTCCGACACGATCACGCAAGCGCCCTGCAGCCTAAGGTACATGTCACTGATGCCGGCGCATTCGTCCGCCTGGAGTATGAAGGCTCTACTGCAGATGGCCTCTTGGCTGCTCCGATGCCAAACCGCAAGTTAAAGGTCAGCGCACGAAGATTTAGGGCTTATCATGGTTAGTGTTTTGACTTTGGCGACAAGGCCGACTAATTCTCTATAAATCTGATTAAGACTTAAGACTTAATGTCGCAGACTGCAAACCACGACCTTCACACCGATTCGTTCAAGATTCCAAGCCCTGATTGAAGCTCTGTATCAAAAGAGCAAGAAACCCCACTGTAGAAGCTGAGCCAGGGACCCCAGAGCTAGGAGAATCAAGATCTACGAATTAAGGCAGCTCTTAAACTTTAAACGTAACCCCTAAAAGCAAAAGTCGTCAAGCTTCAATCCTCTTCTCGATCCATGGCCGGCGCTGTCCGGACAGCAGATGAAGAGATTGAGTTGCCAAAGAAGCTTCCGGGTTGGAGGTAGCGGACGTGAGTTTATCACATGATGTGATCAGGCTGTCCGGCTAAGAGCTTACTACCATGGTTGGCAAGCCCCACGCTGCGTAATTGAGTCTGTAGTCCGCCTCCGAATTGCAAACCAGAAACTCTTAAATCATAAACCGTATGCTCCAGCTCTAAAGCCTAGATTCTGAGCAATGAACCCTAAAAGCCCGAACCCAAGCACTCTCACCCTAACTGACCCTAGCCCTAAACCCCTAAACCCCAAACCCAGAGGATACCTCCACGCGAGCCAGTTTGGGGATCGCAGCAGCGCGGCGGCCTCGGGAGTTCTCCCTCCGCAGTTTCCTGAAAGTATCTGTCGACCTCAATGGTCAAGGAGATCGTATAGTGTATGTGTATATGCTTATATACATACATATGTATATATATATATATATATATATATGTATATACGTATCTATATATATATATATATATATATATATATATATATACATATGGATGGTTTAGTGTTCGGGTTTCAGGCTCGAGGGATCCTCAAAGGATGTTCAGGAGCTAGGGTTGGGGAGGTTAGGGTAGGGCTCAGGATTCATGTAGGGTTTTCAGCTCCTATTGGAGGGCGTGTACAAACCTAAGATGCCAGTTTGAGTGTCGTGTTATTGTGTTGGGTTGGGATGTTCGACAGCTTCATGTCGGCAAACAGGTCGCCATGCTGTGGTTAGGAGCTCCTTGTAGGCGTAGTTCTGTAGTTCTAGTGGTTCCTATTCCAACCCATAGTTAACCGCTGCATTACTATACTATACTCATTAGGACCGAATTCTTCAACAAAACAAGTTATGTACATTCACACATATGTATACATATTATGTGTATATATATATATATATATATATACTTTGTAATTATTAGAGAGAGAGAGAGAGAGAGAGAGAGAGAGAGAGAGAGAGAGAGAGAGAGAGAGAGAGAGAGAGAGAGAGAGAGAGAGAGAGAGAGAGAGAGAGAGAGAGAGGGGAGAGAGAGAGAGAGAGAGAGAGAGAGAGAGAGAGAGAGAGAGAGAGAGAGAGAGAGGGAGAGAGAGAGAGGCTTTCTGGCTTTGAGACACCGGGTGCTTAATGTGCATACAGCCGTCTGCCGTATGGACCAGCAGCCTGTAGGTCCGCGAGCAGCTCGGCAAGGAGATTCGAGCGCCTCGGCTGCAACGAAACAGAGAAGTTTAGCGCTTAGGGTTTAGAGGGTTTAGAAAGAGGGTTGGAAGGTATAGGGGGTGTAGAGGTTTTAGCGGCTTAGGGTTTAGGGTTACGGATGGCGAAGATCATCATGCAGCCTTGTGCTTTCATGCATGTGGCCTCGCACTTTCATATTGCGGAAAGCTGTATGTACATGCACGCGTATCGCAGCATTGTTTTCAACTCCGGTTGTAGTTCTTTTGGTTGGATCGTTTGGGCTACAGATACTGCGACACTACAATTTCAAGTTTTGGGTAGTTGTTTCTAGGCAAGGTTGTTCAAGGTTATCTTTGATTGAGTTTGTGTGTGTGTTTGTGTTTAAAACGGTGGAGCAGCCAGTCCAGAGAAGCAGATCTTTCGTTCCGTCGTCAGAGCATTCCAGAACTGCAACATGACGATATTTCAGCAACTCTGCAAGCATTGGCTGTCGTCTTGGGAGTATCATCTCCCCACCTCCACCTGAGCAGATGCAGCAAATCGCCCAGATGCGTGACACGTTTGACAGGTGCGCGTCGTGCAGGTCAACCCGGAACGAAATCGGATGAAACTGTCGGCGCTGCCGATCGGAGAGGCAAGATCGGGTTTCCATTTTCCGCAAGCATCGCATTGCCTGGCAATATTCTGAAAACACCACCTGCCTGTAGTCTCCATCGTATTTCATTTTCAAAAAAGGCTGATATAAGATCCTAACCTTAAAACTGGCTTAAACCCAAAAGGAACTAAAATGTAGACTTCAGGTGGACTCGGACTTTGTACCCCTCGGCTGACCCAACATACGGAAAGCCCTAAACCCTAAACCCTACCAAGAGTCTCCATGGTAGTTCCTTTTTTTGGTTTAACCAACTTCATATTAAGGATCCTAAAAGGTAACCTCAAAAAGGAACTACAACGGAGACTATAAGTAGACATCCGGAAAACCCTAAACCCTAAACCCCTAAACCCTGAACCCCTAAACCCTAAACCCTAAACCCCTAAACCCCTAAACCCTAAACCCCTAAACCCCTAAACCCTAAACCCTGAACCTCAACATCCCCCACGCTGGCGTCCAGCTCCGCAGGAGGAGAGACCCGAGTACGAGACTGCCAGCAGGCGTGGGTTTCTGCCGAAATCCAGAGGGAGCAGTACAGGGGTCGGAATTATCAGCAACATGAGTCCCTCTGTCTATATCTATATATATATATATATGTATATACACATACATATATATATATATATATATATATATATATAATAGCTGCGCTATAACTATGATGTAATTTTCAGAACCATATTCCGTTTCAGCTGGATAGTGTTCTGGTCTGTGGCGTGCCGTGAGCCCAGACAGTCAGAAGACGGGATGAGTCTGCTTTGGGCTGGGAGAACCCCTGTACTCTTACGTCGGCATCATGAGGATCAGTTTCCTGACTCCTTGTGGTTTTGTAAGTTTGCCTTGGGCTTCAGGACTCGTTATTCGCTCAAGTTGGTAAAGTGAAGCGTGGTTCAGGATGAAGGTGCCTGAGGCTTTGGGCCTTCGGGGTGTTTGGGTTTGGGGTCTTAAGAGCTAGGGATTCTGTAAGCTTGGTACCCAAGTCGCCAAGGTAACCTTCTGGATGGCCTGTTGTAAAGCTGAACATGAACCTCGTAGGTTCAATACCGAACAGTATGCCTCAGTAGGTAATATCATGCTTTCCTCTCCCGGCCAAATGTAGGTCCGGCACAGGATGCCAGCAACTCTGAAGCCTTTACTATGGGGGGCCTCAATAATTACCTGTACTATGTTGGGGCTCCTTATTATAAGTATAGTATGATGGGACCCCAAATCAAAACCCTATTCTAATCTTTCCCCCCTATATTACCTACAACCGTGACACATTCCTAAGCTCCAAAAGCCCAATCTCCTGTCCTAAGTTTCTGCAACCTGTACTGGTTGCAACTGCTGCTACGAGTGTCCCTTGGGAAAGGCTCCTACACCGAAAGCCCTAAACCCCCAAACCCTAGAGTCTAAGCCCCAGACCCCTAAACCCTAAACCCCAAACCATACCTAGACCCTCAAAAGTTGGTAGAATAATGGCCCAGAGCCTTTAAAAGGCCATTATTCTGCATACTTTTGGGGTCCAGGTAGAGTCTAAGCCCGAAACCCTGTAGCCAAGCAAGCATCATCCTTAGCCTCTCTTCGTCTCCTCAAGTCTTGCTGCGGCGTCACAAAAGTTCCAAAAACCGCAGTAGCCTTCAGAGCAACCTATGTGCCCTAAACCTAAACCCTGAGTCCTAGGCCCTACCAGGACCCCCCAAGTACCCTTTAAAGGGCTCTGATATGTGTCATTAAGAGATAATTAGGGGGTACATTAAAGGGTAGTTGGGGGGTCCAGGTACACCCAGCCTTCGAGAGTAGTTGCCAGGGCGCCGGCCCAGCCTGGGGGTCTCGTAGAAGACCTGAGACCATTCAAGTCGCTCAAAGGCGCGGCAGGGTTCCCATAAGGGTTCCTGAGAGGGGCACTAGAGGGTTCTATAACAAGGTTCCCTTAAAGGGGTACTATAGGGTTCTACAGTAGGGTTCCCTCTAAGGGTTCCGTGTAAAAGGAGTGACCGGCGTTTTGTGGCGTAGCTGAAACAGGCAATGTGCTAAAACCTGGGGAAAACGTGTATTATGACTAAAACGTCGTGCTAGGAGAGGCGGAGAATCCCTGTGACAAGTCGATCGTTTTAGCGAAAAAGGTGTTGCCGCTGCAGTAAAAGCCAGTTTTGCGAGCACCGCGCTGCGCAAACTTGGTCTGAGTGGACGTTAATATGGTTGACCCATGGATGCTCTGCGTCACTAACATGGACCACCCATGGATGGTTTGGGCGACGTGTTTCAGTGATTCGAGTTTAGCGGTTTCGGGCTTTGGGGTTTCATGGCTTGGAGTTTCGGGCTTCGGGGTTCAGGGTTAAGGGTTCTGGGATTTCCGAGTTTAGGAGTACGGTCCAGTCGGTTGAACTGTTGAAGCTTTTGAAATGTACCTGTGGTGGGCCACATATGACATAGTGCTTGGCTTCAGGCTCCCGGGAGTTCCGAATTGTTGGGGGTTCAACAGGCTAGTGGAGTTCTAAGTTGTATTGGGATGGGAGACCTGATGTGCCACAGCCCGAGGCCATGCAAACCTATGGCTCATGATATGTTGGCTGCTGACCGGCTTTGTTTGGGTTCAAGCGATTCAGATTGTTCAGCCTTAAACCCCAAACCCTTAATCCTGGATGCCAGTGTTGTTTTTAGGAAATCTGGCATCGGGATCTCGAGCCAATTTCAAACGAAGTTAGGACAAAACAGGGTTTTGGTTTTCGGCTTTAAGTTCTGAGCTCAAGGTTTGAGACTGTGTTTTTGTTTGGCTCTTCTGTTTGACACCTTGTCAGTTCTTGTCTGGGGTGCACAGCTTTAGGGCTTCGGGTTGGGCGCGATCGAGCGTTCATTCTCGCAAGTAATGCAAGGGTGTGAATGTTTTAGTAATCGTATCCCCTTATCGTCACACAAGGGTACTTTTTGATATACTCCGAAGCCATTTGAACTATTCACGCCCCTAGATTGCCGTTGCTTCGGCTTTGCGGCAGGCCAGTGGCTGCCTGGCGTAGTGAAGCAGCTTCGCCGTAATGGTGTCCAGGCAGGGCAGTAACAGTAGGATGCTCGCGTTTAGGGGACCCTAAACCCTAAATCGCGTTCATATGGATGGTTGTCAAAATTAGGGTCCCGTTTTGCGCACCCTAAATAATAGGTGCCGTACTATATTTTGGACCCAAAAAGGGACCATAATTTTGACGACAACCCATATGGGTTTTGGGATTTAGTTTCGATTTTGGGTTCAGGATTCATGCACTCATGCAGTGCCGGGCTTTATGGCTTGAGCTTCGTCGGGCTGAAGAACACATCTGGTCAGAATGCTTCGCAGCTGAAGGGTTTCAAGATGGAATAAAAACGGGAAAGGGGTGGGGACTAACCGACTACTCGCATCGGGCATTGGGCCTTCCTCGGTTGGAAGATGTTGTGTGCTACACAGTGCCTGTAGGCACTTGAGGTTTTGGAGATTCCGGTTCGGAGTCCGTTCGAAATCATAGCACCATGGACCCCAAATAGCTTGTCCTAACCGCTCAGATACCTAGCTTCGCCCTAGGACTTAAACCCGCATCCTGTTTACAGTCTCCATTGTGGCTCCTTTTTTGTTAAACCAGTTTTACTTATAGTTAGGATCCTATAAGGTAACACAGAAAGGGAACTACAATGGAGACTATAGGTAAGTACAGTAGAAGCCAGAAAGTTTGAACATTGGTATCCTCATGCCCTTAAGGTAAAGTATAAGGGATCCTAGCACTAATCCTCCTAAACCCATGTTCCAACTTTCTGGGATTCACCATATTGATAGCACGATTCCTTCAGGTTCCTTTGCTAAGGGCATTTATAGGCCCCGAGAGCCAGGTCTAAATATTCAGGGCACCATATGAGGGTTTAGGGTTCAGGGTTTAGGGTTTTGGGTTCAGGGTTTAGGGTTTAGGGTTCAGGGTTTAGGGTTCAGGGTTTAGGGTTTAGGGTTTAGGGTTCAGGGTTTAGGGTTCAGGGTTTAGGGTTTAGGGCTTTTGGGCGTTTTGTCTTATCGCATGGGAAATCGCTTCTGCGACTTCTTCAGGTTCATCCGCGAAGTCGGCTCTATCAGGTCGCCGCAAACCAAGCCTCAAATCCTTAACCCCCCACAAAAAATAGGATATATATATATATATATATATGCAGACACATACCCATATTTCTATACATATATCTATCTCTCGCTCTCTCTCTCTCTCTCTCTATATATATATAAGTGTATATATATATATATATATATATATGACCGAAACCCTAAACTGGCCCGAAACCCTGGATCACGTGCTCTGACGCCCTGAAGCCTGATCCCAAACCCGGAGGTGGCCGTGGTGTCCAAAACGGGCAGTTACGGTGTTGGCATGGTCTTCATGAATCAGACGCTCTCTTTCAAGGGTGCTATTTTTGGCAGAGGGCAGGGCATTGCTTACCTTTGGTGAGTAGGGAATGGAAGAATGGGGTATAATTATAGCTACTATTACTACTGTTCTTCCATTCCCTACTAACCAAAGGTAAGATTGGCTGAATGAAGCGGTCAATGGTGCTATTAGGGTTGCCGGTTACCATGAAGAGGGGCCCTATCATAGAAATCTACAGAAACCTTTCAGGGCAATAGAGGTTGTACTACCGGGTGTGCAGTCGAACTCGAGGTCTGAATGAGTATTTCGTCATGCTATTCACTATTCCCGTCCATGTCAAGTCCCGATGTATCAAGTGACGAGTGAGGATATTCCATTGTTGGGTGCAAGTGCAAGGTGTTCGGACACTGGGATCAATTGGGTGTTGCGGCTTCGGTACAGAAGCTTCATCGCTGTTCTATGTCGAGGTGAATGAGGCTTAAGGCTTTAGAGTGTTCGAGGTTCCTGAACCCCTAAAACCCCTAAACCCCAAAATCCCAAAAGGAGGCCCTAAACCCCAAAATCCCAAAAGGATGCCCTAAACCCCAAAATCCCAGAAGGAACCCCTAAACCCCAAAATCCCAAAAGGAGGAGTCCCAGAAGGAACCCCTAAACCCCAAAATCCCCAAAGGAACCCCTAAACCCCAAAATCCCCCAAAGGAACCCCTAAACCCCAAAATCCCCAAAAGATACCGAAGCCCAGAGAGCCCAATACCCCTTAATTAAGGAATATGGCTTAAATTATATAGGGCTTCATATTATGATTTAAGCCATATTCCTTAATTAAAGGGTATTGGGCTCTCTGGAAGGATCCAAGAGGGCTTCGTGAGCCGCCTCGAAGACGTGCTGAGCCCCGGCCAGGAGGACCGGTCATTCGAACGTTAGGGGTTTAGGGTTTAGGGGTTTAGGGTTTGGGGGTTAGGGGTTTAGGGATTGAGGGTTTAGGGTTTAGGGGTTTGGGGGTTTAGGGTTTAGGGGTTTAGGGGTTTAGGGGTTTTAGGAGTTTAGGGGTTTTAGGAGTTTAGGGGTTTAGGGTTTAGGGTTTAGGGATTGAGGGTTGAGGGTTTAGAGGCGTCACGGCTCGAGGTAAGCTGATTGAGGTAGCTCGCCAACCTGGCGTTTCCCCTCGTCCTTGCCATTCCTGACCCCAGCGCCGCTGCGTGTGGCGCGACTGTGCTGGCACCTGGGTGCCTCACTTCTGGCCTGTGGCCTGCCTCGTCACTGCCGTTCACTTGGCTGACGAGGACAACTTTGTGGGAGGGCGATCTCCCGGCCTGCCTCGTCACTGCCGTTCAATTGGCTGACGAGGACAACGTTTTGGGAGGGCGATCTCCCTTTCCGTGTATTCAGCTTGTATGTATCACAACAAGCTGTATACACCCCTGATACCTTTGGTCATTTTGGGTGTGGTACTGATTTATATTGGCTCCTCACCGGCTCCTCTATCTTCTCAAAGTGGGTCGCAAACGTGGGACGAGCCCAAGTTGGCATCGGCGGCTTCGCCGTCTCCGTTCACAAGCGAGAAAGCGCTTACACCGTGGTGCGGGACAAGCTACGGATATTTCTATCCTGCTTCGGCACCACGGCAGCATGCCTCCCAAGACTTCGGAGCGATCTTCGAAAGCAGGGAAAGGCTCCCAGAAAGGAGAGGTACCGCAGGTGACCCGAATAGACTTTGGATTACCTCCAGCGGTTACGACGTCGCTCCAGTCTATCTCTTCGCGGGCGACTCAGGACCTCTGGTTGCAGGCCAACTTCAACCAGGAGGATGCCACAGCCGAGCAGCAAGCCCAACGAAGGGCGAACGCTATTTCAAAATTATCAAAGCGCCTGACCGGCAACGCTCGTGCCAAGGACGAGCTGAAGACGTCGCTGCAGCAATGGTTGTCGACGATCGGTCTCCATCTTCTGGGACTCATAAGTCGAGTCCGAGCTATTGGAGACAAGATCGACGAAGACACCCTGGGTGCTGTGCAGGAGATGCAAGCTGTTCTGGCGGAACAACAGTCCAGCGCCTCATCCGATCGGGTGGCTCTTGCCCAAGGCTCCCTGGGACGAGTGTGGAGCTTGTCCCAGGTGGCGGAGGTACAGGCTATCGCCTCGGCTTTGAGGACCTTTTCCAGTGATCCTACCTCTGCTGCGTGGCGTTTGGGCGAGGGCTCTGTGCCGACCCGAACGCCACCTCCGGAGCCCGTCCATGGTGCAGAAGGTCAACTGGCGGGCACTGGCGATATGGGCTCCGAGGCCAGCTTTGGGCTTCCGGGGCGTCCCCATATGGTAGGTGTCGACTATGGCATGGGCGACACCCCTGTGTCTGTGCAGCTGGGCGCGGGCTCCGAGCAGGCATCCGCCTCGGGACCGCCCTCGATGAGCTCTGGCGGGCGCTGGCGAAAGCGGAGTGGCGGAGGCACCGAACGCCCCGCCAAGAGTCCTCGCAGATCAATCGAGACGGCGCCATGGCCCAGGGAATCGACAGGACGCACCCCGGAGTCTCTGAGCCGGCCGCCGGTCACGGAGATCACGGACAACGACACCGAGCTTATTCCGGACCTGGCACATACTGGGCCTGTGGCACCGGCAGCTCCTCGAGCACAGGACTGGGTGGCGGCATGGCAGGCACTCCTTCGCTTCGCTGTCGACAGTGGTGCCGATCCGGTCGGGGATCTGACTGCCTGCCCGCGCCAGGATGCGGCTTTGCCGGTCACAACGGATGCCCAAGCCGAACCCCTGGTTCGGCAGCGTGTGGAGCAGACTTGGCAGGCCTTGAAGGATGGGGTCTCGGGCGAGGCCGATGCGGACCTTCCGTCGCTGCACAGACTGCTGGCAGAAGCGTTGCATCAGCTACGTGGATGTGCCGGCGCCCTTCCTGCTGCACCTCAAGGACTTTTGGTTGCCGCCCACATCTCGGTGGGTGGCTTGCTCGATCCCTTTGCCTACGCACCAGCAACGGCACAAGAATGGCTGTTCCCAGGTCTCTTGACCGAGGCGGGCCTTCCTTGCAAGGGATTCATTGCGTTGGAAGCGTCAGCCCACCATCATGTTCAGACTATTCTGCGGCAGCCATGCCCTTTCCTGGAAAGCATGAGGTTGGAGACCACACAGGAGCTCATGTAAGGCTCTCAAGCCCGCGACTTGCTCAGCTGCGCTCTGACTGGCACCAGTGGTGCGGACTGACCGTCGGTCGTCTTATGATCCTGGTAGGCCAGTTGTGCATAGTGTACATAGCTTTCCGGCGAGCTTGTACAGTCTCTGACCGCTTCCAGACCGCCTATGGGCCTCGGCTTTCCTTTGAGCGCAGGTGGCAACTTGGCTGTACTGTGGTTGCGTCCGCGCTGTGGGCCTGTGTCGTGCTTGCCCCGGTCTCAGCCATCCGGTTTACCGTTTTGGCTCTGGCATGTGAGGCGTGTGCCCTGCGTGTTGTCCGAACAAGGGCTCTGACGTACTTCGAGCTGTTGTATAGCTTGAAGACCCTTTTGGCCCTTCACTGCTGCTCCTTACCTTCCCGTTCTCCTCGACGGTTGGTGCGTTGCAATATTGTTCACGGCAAGCGTGTTGTGCCCGGCTCCGCTGCTGGCCGCCACAGCAAGCCGAGGTCTACAGTCCTGACCTTCTTCCTTCTGTATCTGTCGCTCGTCGATGGTGCTTCCCTCAGGACTGCGACTCAGTTGGGCTCGCTTGGACTTGCCCTGTGTCGCCCTGTTGCTGCGGTGCAACTGCATGTTCATGGGTTCCATGAAAATCGGCCAGTCATCAGCACTGGGCCAGTTTTGCCAACTCCCTCAGCCGAGGCGATGTGTCATGTTTACCCGGTCGGTCGTGCAGGAAATTCCATGCTGTCGCGTTCGGATCGTCTCCGTCGATCCTTGGCCGTCTTCGTTGGTCAGCCACCCGGCTCGCCGGTGCTTGAGCCTTGTCCGCTACTTTTCATGGCAGACGAATGGATGCATGGGCCGCTCCTATGGGGACAGATTGCCGCGGCCTTGGGTTTTCGTGCCGACGTCTTTTCCGTCACCACTCTCCAGAGCCCCCTTCCAGGCTTACCGGGGGAGCAGCTCCTCATGACGCCAAGGTCTCTTCCGTGGCGATATGCATGGCTCCCGGTGGACTTGAGGGCGGTCGGGGGTCGCATTTGTATGTTGATGTGTGTGCGTGACTCCTCCTGTCAAGCTATTGCTCAGCTTGCTATCACGGCGCAGGAACTACAGCTCCGGGTTGATGGTCTTCTTGGCCGCTGCCATTGGGGTTGGCTTACTTTGAGTTCGCAACCACTCTTCCTGCAAGGGGTTGATGCTCTTCAATTTGCGTCTGGTCCCGGCCCAGAGTCACTGCAAGCCCCTCTCGGTGCTTCTCTGGATCCGCCCCTGTCTCTCCTCTCAGCTATGCAGGTCAGTCTCCCATCGGGCCAAGCCGGTGCCGATATTTTCCAGGGATACTCAAACAACCAGGCGATCCTCATAACACCGAATGGCCTTGTATATGTTGAGGTGCCCGTCTTTGCTGACGCGGCGACTTTCCGTCGAATAGTCTCGTTCCGCGCCTCGCCTACTGCTCGAGGCGGGGTAATGCGCATCTGGCAACCTTTGCCATCGTTGCCTTTGGTGCAGTTCCTCGAAATCCATTGTCACTCTGACGAAGTTCCGTGTATTTTGGATTTCAGGCCTTTGGGGTGGCGCATTGTCACTGCGTGTGTGCGTTCCCCGATCACTGCATTGCGTATGCTCGATGAGGCGATCAGGCGTAATAATGGAGGCATTCCTGCTGACTGGTTGGACCAGTGCGCTGACGGCCGCTTTGGGCTCCTCCATCGTGAAAGCATCGTTTTGCCCGACCAGTTGCTTCACGGGAACTTGCCAGTTGTGGTCATGTTCTTCCCGCATATCTTCAGACAGGACTCTTCCTCGTCCTCTGAACAGCAAGTCGGCGGGCGGCCACCTCCATCTAGTGAGGATGTCGATGGTCCCGTTTCCAGCCACACCCTGTTTTTACCTACTGCCACCTCCGGGGTGACCCCCGAAGTGTTCTTGGGTAATGAAGGTGCGAGCCTTAACCCCCCAGGTGAGGACCCTTCCTTTGCTCCTGAAGGGGGTGCAGGTACGAGCGCGAGTTGCACATCAATGCCGACTCCTACTCTGCTCTTGGGTACCCTGCTGTGCACTCTTCATTCATTTGCTGTGGTTGATCTGAAAGGACTGCCTTTGGCACTTTTACTGCTCGTTGCTTTCAGGCCGTCCGCCGCGGTCCAAGTTCACAGCGCCCCTGGGTCTCCGCGCCAAGTCCTGCATGGGGCGTCACTGGCCCGGGATCGCGATCTTGCTGCCCCTCCGTTGGCCCATGTTGATCTACAAGGGATGTGGCAACGCACGGGCGACTTTGGTGAAGCCTTGCTTTGGCCCAGCCTTGGTGATTCATCGCGCCGTTTCCTTGTCACTTGCAAAATTTGGGCGCCAGAGTCCTCGCTTGTACTTCAATTTCTCGGGGATATGGACGCCGGGGAAGTCGCCGCCGAGCTTCACAGGCAAGCTGTCCGACTGGGGAGGCCACACCTGGTTGCAGCCTCCACCGGCCCTACTTTTGACAAGGTCCATTTAGTCGCTGCTGCCTCGGGCCGTGAACACATCACCGTTCTCCTTGATGCGTGTGTCGACATTTGCTGTGTCGACCTCCCAGCTGCCTACACTTCCCGGGATGTCATTGCTGCGGTAGAGCAGTTCCTCCAGCATGATGCCTTCCAGATTCTTTGGGGGCGCGGCTTACGCTTACGTCATGGAGATGTTGTTACTGTGAAGCCCGCTCGACCTACGCAGCATTTTGACATCTCGTCTCTTTTGTTGTCACTTCCTAAGGGCTCTACGGCTGCTTGGCTGGCGCCGGTACGCCACGTTTCTGTGGTTCAGGCCGCGGAAGGGGTGCGCACTTTTAGTGTGCCAGCAAGTACCACCGTGACGGCTGAGGTACTGCGTCTTCTTATGTCCAAAACCTGCACTGGCAAATTTTCGTTCTTTGATTTGCCCTTTCCAGATGTGCTGCCCCATGCTTCGTTTGTGGCAATCGGCCGCCGGCAGTGCGTTGTGGTTTACAGAGTCAATGACCGTGCGGACCCTGCCTCCCTGGGGTTGATCTTGTGCTTTGAAGGCCGCTTCGTGTCTTATGACGAATTTTTGCTGCAGCTTGCCTCTCGGACTGAACTCCCTGCACGTCTTCTCCGGGCTCTCCAGTCCCACGGGATGACGGTGCTTACTTGGGAGACTACTGCACTTCCTGGGGACCCTGCGTGCCGCCTGTGGTGTGTCCATGTTGTGGTAGACATGAATCGAGCCTTCTCTGCGGGGCTGCTCTTCAGCCGGGCGGTCCGACCGATAATTCATGTACCCATCCCTCTGCAACTGCCCAGCGGTGTTCGGACCTCTGACGCCGGCGTTCAAACTGGAGGTCCCTTTCTGGTGCCAGATACTCACCACCTTAGTATGCCTGCTCTGCCCGTCGATTGCGCGGTGGGTCTCTCCCCACCTAACCCGAGCATCTGGTCAAGCTTGTGGTGCGAACATTGGCGACTAAAGTGTGTGGTGCCATGCATTCCAGGCTTCGCACTCTGGGCTATCCGGGACGGGGCCCTTGTGTTTGGGGTTTGTTCCGCCGCTCCTTCCTGGGATAATGTAGCTAATGTCTTAGCACTTTCCTTCTGGGAACTTCCGCAAACCTTCTTGTATGATGAGGGTAAGGTGTGGCCCTATCCTGGTGATTTGCATGACGTTGCAGATCGGTGTGTTAACATTGGTCATGACTCTCACGACGGAGTCGCGCAGCTAGCCAGGCAGTGTGAATGGCAGCAGCCAGCCCCACCCCCGGCACCCTCATCTCTTGCTGCTGCCGCAATCTTGGCGTCTGGTCAAGTAAGAATGCTTGCCCTTCTGGTTTCTCTGGCTGTAGGTGCAGGCGGTGTCCAGGTCAATGCACCCCCAGGTAGGCTCCGGCCACACGACACCTTCGTTACATTTGTCCAGGACAGGCGAGATTTTGCACGCACATGCACCCTGTCATGGACCCATGAGTTAGGGCGTCAAACACACGGGTTTGGAGTCTCCCCGACCAGCCTGGGTGCTTTTATTGAAAGGAACGGCCCCTCGGATGTTCAGCTGCATTTGTGGCTCCCCGGGAGAGGGCCCATTCATATCCGTGTGAGTGCCGCGTACATTGAACAGCATCTGCGTGCATACCTGGCAGCCTTCCTCCCCTCCCCTACCTACAGGTTGCATGTTGCTTTTGACTCCTGTCCTCATGTGCTGGAGCTCGTTGTGGTGCCTCCTGGTTCCGGGATTTGGTGGATTATTCGGGATGTAGGGGGGCGCGAGCTGCTTCGTCCGGTGACGCAGCATTTCACTACCCATTGCCATTTCCACTTCTGCACGCTTGACCCGGATGGTTCTGTACTTCAGCTTGAGCCATCTTCTGCCGTCCGTGACGGCCTCGTTCCCCCGCAAGGAGCCCGGGCCGTGATTACTCAAGGCCTCCCACGTCTTCTTGGTCATTGCGTTCAGGGAGCTGTGCGCATTGCTGCTGCACGCTCCCCACGGACCCTCGTGGGCGTGGCCCTCTGGCTGGTTTCCCTCAGTAGTGTTGTTGCCGCAATGCAACCGGGCGGCGCACCTGGCCCGTCTGAGCATGCTATCATTCCCGCTGTGCAGCCGCCAGATCCATCACCGGATATCATTAGGATCTGGACGCTTAACGTAAGGGAACCTATAGATATCCCCTGGCTGCCTCAAGGCTACCCGACGCGCTGGCTGTGTGAGCTTGTTAGTCGCCTACATAATATAGCTAGCCCTGGGGAGTTTCGCTCCACGCATCATCCGGCAACGGATCCAGTCCAACACCTCATGTTCGTGCCGGTGGTGCCTCGGACGGTCCCCCCTTCTCGCTTCTGGCTGCTACACTTTGGAGACTCAGCGACTGTCACCTTTGGCCACCACCCCTTTGATTGGGATATCTTGGCGGCCCATTTGCGCGCTCTGTTTCACTATGAGCTAGTACCAGAGCGCCGTCCAGCCTTAGGGTTTGGCGGTAACCTGTTCCCACCCGGGGTGGGTCTTCCGGAATTCCCCTCCGGTGCCATAATTCAGGTTGTTCTAGGAGCACTCCCGATGATTCCGGGTGATAACGTTTGGGAGCCTGACCCCTTTATTGTCGAGGGTCCCTTCTTTAGGACTACCCCTAGTCGAGGGCCCCTTCATGAACCTCCAATAGTCGTTGGGGTTGATGGCCATAGACTTGATGGGCACGGAGCTCGGCCGCCCTGCCATGATTGTGCGACGCAGACCAATCTTACAGGCGAAGGTGTGGGGATTGACCATGCTGCTGTCCTGCGGGTCAATGACCTAGCCCGAGATCTGGCTTACCATGCAGCGCGTCTGTGGCAAGGATTGGCCGAGCCAGACGCTGAGCCCGTGGGCGACTCCGGCCGCGTGCTCCACGCCCCTGCCACCCCGGCTCGCCCGGTTGACCTTCTTGACCTTGACCCCTCTCGCGGGGACAGAGTTGCCTCCCCCGCCGCCGCTTGGTTGATCCTGTGTCTCGGCCGTCAGGTAGGGAATTTCCTGAGGCCTCTTCACCTCGTTGGCTGCGTTCTCCTGCTCCCAGGGTGGGTGTCTGCGTCTATTATCTCACCTCCTGGATCCAGTTCGGATGATGAGGGCAGTTCGCTAGCCACAGTGCCCACTTTCAATGCGGCGACCCATGGAGCTGGTCGAGCCCCTCATGTGCGTCCTGCTGGGCCCCCGCCGCCCACTCCGGCCAATGCGCCACCGGTCGCATCCCGCGTTCTCTATTTGCAGGCAGCAACCCCTGTAGAAGATTACTCCTTGGGTCAGTGGCCACCGGTTGGCCCTGCTCGGGCTGCTGTGTCTACTTCTGCCGTGACCACTGTGCAAATCCAACTGTCCCAGTTTCAGCATGGGGTTCGAGCGGTTGTTGATGCCATCCCTCCGGGTACGCCCATCTGCATACACAATCCCTTCACGGCGCGTGCACAATGCAGCTGGCTGGAATATCATGCCGGGGTTGAGATTTCGCCCTTTACTGTGTTTCAAGACCATGCCAATCACCGGGGGTGGAGAGGCCTTGCTCTCTTACATCCACAACCGGATGCCCTGGCGGTCCACCTTATCGGCCAACCGCTTCATCCTGACAATGCTGCGGTCGGGATTGTCTTGCGGGATAGGTTGGTCCCTTGTTGTCTACCACGCTGCGTTCGGGCATCCGCCTTACATTCGCTCCATGTCGGGGACGATGTCTGCGATCTCCACTTTTCTGGGCTGATTCATGATGAAGCCGATACCGTGCAGCTACGGGATGGAGACTGTTTCGGTGCTCGCATCAGACCCCCACGCCCCTCCGCTACCCGACCGGAGGTTGCCTATGCCACGCCCGCCTCAGCCGCCGTGGGCGCGCCCGGTGCCGAGGATCGATCCTCATCTATCCTTGGCGCCCTCGGTTGGGCCGCTTCACCCCTATGGTACCTTGGGCTCTTCCTTTTTGGGAGTGGATGGCGTCATGCAGGGCCGGGTTTGATTATTGTCTGCTTTGGCACCCTAGCAGTCTCTGCTATGCATCGCCCTGGTGGCTTTCCATGGGGGGAGCACCCCCGTAATGGAGAGCTCAGTGATATCACGGCCCACGACCCAGTTTATGTTGTCTTGCATAGCCCCTTCCTTGGCGCTTACCCTGCTTATACCGCATCCAGAGACACGCGCCACCATGCCATCTGGGCACAGTTCTTGAACGATGAGCCTGCATGGCCGGCAGACTTCTTCCCGGTGTGGCCGGGACCGGCATTCAATGAACTGTCGATTGTCCCAATCGGCGCCGACCCTGCCATTGTTACTTTGATGCTGCAGTGGCGAGGCCTCCCTCGTGCAATCGTCGCCCCGCGGGTCATGACAGTTACGTGGCTCATGTCCTTGATCGCCCGCCTTGTCGGGCGAAATGTGGGAGAAATTGCTGTCCCACATGGTCTGGCGATCGCAGAATTCTTCGATGTGCCACCCGCCGCGCTCAGGTTCCGCAACGGTGATGTTGTGTATGCACTGGAGGCCCAGGATGCCGATGATGAGGCACTGCAGGCTGTCGAACCATGGCATCTACAAGATGGACTAGCAGCCCAGCACGCCCCATGGGCCTTGGGGTTTCGTCTTATGTTTGATGTTCAGGTCCAGTTACTTCGCCCTGACCGGCCGCCGGTCCTTGCGCAGGTTGCTGCTGAAGAAGCTTGGTGCCCTGAATCCTACTGCTTTTCGGGCGACTTCCAGCTGCGCTTTCCGGGCATGTGGACGCCTGTCCAGTGGACTTCTGTTCGCCAGGTCCAGTTGGTTCAGGTCTGCAATGTTGCGGCCCAGGTCCATGTCATTGTGGCCACACCGGGTGAGCGTCTCTGCCGAGTGTCTGACAGGTTTGTCTCCAAATCCACTCTGGCATCATCGCTAAATCTTGACCCCGCCTCGGTCTGCGTGGGTGGGATACCGGCATATGCACTTGAACAGTCCTGCGAGCTCCGGAACGGAGATGTTGTTTTTGGCAATGTTGAACAGCTCGACAGCTCCGGCTCGGTGGGGCCACTGGCTCGTACCGTCCTGGCCGCTGTCCTGTGGACTGCCGTCACCCATGGACCGGACCGGGTCGGCTGGAGCCTCTTGGCAATGCTTGTGCTCGGCCAGTATGCAAACCAGGAAGGTGCTCTTTTCGGATGTCAAGCTATGCAGCTTCAGGCCGTCCCGGTCGCCGCTGGACCTGAGTCGGCGGGGCCAGGATTCCCTCGAGCATCTGCTCCTCCCCGACTCATGCAAGTCCACGTCGCCGACCCCTTTGCGGCATGGACGGTTGTCCGGGTCGATGAGTCCGAGCTCTTCCCCAGCCTCCTGGAGGTCTGTCCGGGCGCCCTGGCCTCCTGGCACCGGGGATTTGCCATTGCTGACTCTGCCTCGATGGGGCTGCCTGTGGCTGTTCCGCACCCTGGGCGGGGGTTAGTTTGCGTCCTGGTTGTCGGTCTTGGGCAACGCATCTGTGTGTTCTTGCCTGCGTTTCTGACTCTCCGCGCAGCTGAGAGGGCAGTTGGCCTCCGTATGGGGCAGCTTGTTGCCCTTCAGTTAGGTCCAGGTCTCGTTGCCGAGTCGAGACAACTGGGCGCTTTCCTTGCCCTTCGTACCGGGGATACTTTGGGCGTTCGACTTGTCAGTACGCTTTCGTTCGCTGCGACACCTCCTCTGCCTCACTTTCCTACATGGCAGCGTGCCCATGCTGAAGGTGCGTGGAGGACCGACTTTGTGGTTGACCACCCCTCCTCCCTGCTCTTGTGGCGACCCAATTGTCCCACCCGATTACTTTGCTTTGGCCCTAATCAACGCTGGAGTGCTGCTCAGGCGACCATTTTAGGGGACGACACTCCTTTTGCAGAGGGACGGTGGACGCCCTGTGTCGGGCATCAAGGAGTCATACCATGGCTCCTTTTTCAGGCCACCGAGCCCTCACAAGTCCATGTCATCCGCACTCACAGCTGCACTGAATGCGTCGCTGTTAACCGTGATGCTGCCTATGACATGTGGATTGATGGTTTTCAGGTCCGCCCGCCCACAGCTCGACCGGAAAAGATCACTCGAGTCCGGGAAGGAGATTGGTGGATCAAGGCTGTTGCTAGCGGAGGGGGTTTGGTCTCTGGCGCATCTAAGGGGTTCCGATTTTTCCTCTTGTTGGCCATCTCTCTGTATCTTCCAGCTGGTTTGGCTGCCTCGTCTTCCGAGGGTTGCCGCAGCCCTGACTCGTCTGAGGCCCGTACCATCAGGTCCCGCGGGCGGTGGGATGCGCGCAGCCGGAGTCGATCGCCACCATCGGTTGCCCATTTTCCCCCACGAATTGATTGGACCGATGGCGAGCCTTTCATTCTCCATGCTGGCTGGCGCCTCCACGAAGGGGATGGCCTTACCGCCTTCGACCAATGCTATCTGCGCCCTGATCAGGCCACCGTCCGCACATTATGTCCAATCCTTGGATGGAGCGCCGCTGAAGCTGCTGATCTAGGCCGTTCCTGGACTTATTTTGATAGGATTGGGCAACGGTTTTGTGGCAGCTGGTGCACTCGTTTCTTCCCAGTTCGAGGGGTTCGGCCACTCACAGAAGTCGTCCTGGCTCCGGTCGCTCCCTGCGGTTTGGCCACGGTAATCATTCATACCTTAGATGAGACCGGTGCTTTTCTTTTACCGGTCGACACCACTCCTGCTGCCATTCAGGCGGCTGCTGCAATACGCTCACCCCAGGTCAGGTCCTGGCATCTTATGCTTCCACCGGCGCTACGCGCTGTGCATGAACACCAGGTCATTCGACTACGCAACGGGGACCTCTTTGGGCTGCAGCCCTGCCCTGGTCAGCCGGGTTACGCCCCGCGTCCCACACTGCATTTTCCTTCCCTTGAGGTCGCCCGTCAGGTTGCCAGTTGGTCCCTTCCCTTTCGTTTTGATACTGGGGACACGGCGACATTCTGGACCACCTCTAGCCGGGTAGGGCGCTCAGTCACTGTACGAGGCGGTGGGATATGGGACCCGCGCGGACCCACGTTTCGAAGTCCGAATGGTCAGCAGATGCTGGGTTTGTGGGTCCCGGTCTTGCAAGGGGGCCTCACACGTTTGCATTTTGTCAGTCGGACTCTTCCGGTTGAGGCCTTGGTCCTTTGTTTGATCCCACCTACTGACGAACCGATCGGGGTTTTCCTGGCCGGCATTTGCGCCTGCCGACCCCCCTATGGCTGGAGACTGGTCCCTTCCATTCGACGCAGCCGCGCCGGAGGATCTCTCCGCGACGCTGATGTCCTTGAGGTCGACCCTGCTGCGACTTTCACCTGGGATCCCTTTGATGGTCGCCCCCCGATTCTTGCCGAAGATACACCGGGTCAGGATGATCGTCAGGTTGATCCGGACTCCTCTTGGGACCTCGGCTTTCCGGCTGCCATCTCCGCTGCGTCTTGCGTTCTTCCCAAACGCAGCGTTAGTTGGGCCCTGATCATCTTTGGTTGGCTATCTCTGTCTGGTGTTTGGGGCATGTACCAGCCTGTTGACATGGCACCAGCCCCGATTCGCACTGGCTTTTTCCCTTGGCGGGCCCCCGCAGGCCAGGAGAACATGCAGGATCTCACTGAGCAGGCCACCTTGGAAGTTGTCTATGTTAGCCCCTTCACTGGGCCTCAAGTTCTGGGACAGGTCCCAACTTCTGAGTCACCAGATCACCTGCTTGATAGGGCCAGTCAGCTCGAGCCTGGCTGGGGGACAGGAGTTGCCCCGGTATGGCCGGCTACTCCGCTCCCCTTCCTTATGGTCGTCCCTAAACCGCCTTGCCTTGAACTAGTGTGTGTGGTGGTATCCTCGCTGGAGGATCATTTTGCTCTGTGCATCCCTCGGGTCGCGCCACTAGAATGGATTGCACAGGTTCTGCGGTACAGCCACTCCCTGCACGCTTTGTCCCTCCGAGCACCGGCTACTGTCCGGGACGTAGCTTCAGACGTCTACTGGCGTTCGGGAGATTTGCTTGTTGCGCTCCCACCCGCGGTTTTTGAGCCCACTTACTCCCCGCCCTGCTTCGCCACTGCGACTCAGCTTCGGCACTGTGCTATTTGGTCCGTCGATTTCTCTGTTTCTTCTACGATTGAGGTAGTCTTATGGCGACCTTCGGTGCGGCCACTCCGCTCTCGCATCCCGGCCCTGGCCCGATGGAATGCCTTAGACCTCACCTTTGAGGGTGTGTTTGCCCAGCGGTTCCCGGGTCGCTGGGCGCCAGTTCCATGGGCTGCCGACGACCTCCCCCATCTTGTCCAATGCTCTCACTCGGCAGATGATGTAAGGGTTATAGTTGAATCCTCTGTTGGGTGCTTCTGCAGTGAGCTTCCAGCCTGTGTTGATGCGTGGCAGCTTTGGACTGCGTTGCCTACGCTGCCCTCACAACCGCAAGTCCTGGGGGTCCCTAAGGCCGAGCTTCGCCATGGCACCCTTCTGCGCAACGGGGATGTTGTGTCAGGGTCCTCTCCTCGGGAACAATTTCCCTTGGGGATCGCCCTTTCGCTTTCACTGCTTTGGCGGTGGCCGTGTTTAGGAGGCGCCAGTCTCCTTTTTATTCTCACCCCGGAAGTTCGTGCTGTTCGCACTCCGGCCAGCGGGACCAACACTGAGTACTTGCATCGAGTCTGGAATCCTGCTGGGATGGTACAGGGGCCCTTTCCTGGGCCATCGCACCGATGCCCGGACGTGCTGCGCCACAGTATCCCTGCATGGGATCATTTCGCTCGAGTACGCCCGACCCAACATGTTGCCTTCATTGACTGGGTTCCAGTCCCTCCGGACCCGGACTCTGTGATTGTGCTCCTTCACGGCGGAGTTAGCTCGCGTGCTGTTATGCTGCCATGGCGAGCTTCGCCCCAGGAAGTCTTAGATCGTCTCCGTGCGTTCGCACCTTTGGCCTCTTCCGTCTCCGCCACTCCAGCTGCCTGGAGAGGTACCTCTCTCTCCAGATCTCCCACTCTTTATCTGCGTTCTGGGGATGTGCTCTGCCTTGACAGTGTGTCCTGGTATCCTCGCCTTCGTCAACCGCAAACCCTGGAATGGCCTACGGTACAGTTTGCGGCCGCCTTCGCGTTTTGGGGGCACCCCTTCAAAGTACTTGAGCCAGGCCTCATATTTGCCTGGCAATCTGGGGCCTTCTTGCCGCTCTGCGTACCTACCGTACGGGGTGAGCGATGGGACCCCAGCCGGGGGACCTTCTTTCCCTCTCTTGCACCTTTCAGCTTTTCACGATGGGTTCCTGCTGTTCGGGTTGACCCTCTGGGTCTGCATCTGGTCGAAGAGAGTACACAAGGCACGATGGCCCACACATTGGCTTGTACGTACCCCCCTCGAGTCTGCGCGACTGAGGTATGTCTCAGTCCTTATGCACCCCGCGATGGGGATGATTTTGGTCGGCGAACCACTGGGCTTCCCGGGATAGGTCTTTGGATAGGCCTTCTTACCCAGGGTGCAAGGCTGCGGTGCCGGCCCGCCCTTTACATTCTCGGCCTGCTCTGGTTGCCCCTTTTTGTTGGGTTAGGCCCTATGCCACACCCCCATGCATGGAGACCGGAAATCGTCAGATATGCCGATTCCGGGATCTCCCAACTCAACGGATGTCTTTTCTCGAGTTGGGCATCATCTCTAAGCCAAGTATACGGGCGTGCCTGGGGAGCCCCTGCGATCTCTGGGCCCCCAGGAGCATCCAGAGATGCGCGACATGATAGCTGTTCTATCGACCTTAATGATGCTGGTTATCATTATGCTGGCTTAGCTGCCCATTATCTTGCTCGGCCGCTGCCCCTTCACCTCCCCGCTCTCTTACCAGGCCTGTACCACGGCGGATGGCAGCGATTCCCACCCTGGGCTGGTGGAGCACCGGATGAGGTCCTTATCGCAACTGATGGGAGCGGCACCCACTCCGGTGGTTGGGCCTTTGCAGCCTGGTGTTGTTGGAAAGGGTCTTGGTACCGTGTCGGTTGGGATGCTGGCGCCCTGGGCATGACCCCTTGGCTTCCCAGTTTGCCGGAAGGGGGCACGGATCTCCGCTCATACGCTGGGGAACTGAGTGCCCTAGTCTCAGCTGCGGCGTGGCTTACGGCTTGGTGGGACCACCTCCTTCTCCACACGGGTCACGCACCCAGGCAAGTGACTATAGCAGTCGATAATAGTGCTGCCCTGCAGGTCGCTTGTGGCCATGCTGCGGCCACCCTTGTACATTCTCAAGTTTGCAGGGCTCTTTGGCAGGGCGTCCAGTCCCGGTGTACCACTCACTTCCGCCATGTCCCGGGGCACGCTGGGGCCCTGGTCAATGAAATTGTCGACGCGTTAGCAGGATATGCCAGCCTGCATTCCAGGTGTGCCACAGCAGGTTGGTGTCGTTTGTTGCCAACCTTTGGGGATACACTTGCCGCCTGCGCACCACTGCTGTGGCTCCTCCCGCGCGCCCAGCTTGGTACACATGGCCTACACTGGCGGCCGGCGGGGTGGGAGCCACCGCCTGCACAACCACCTGTCGCGGAGAGTCGTCAGCCTCTGCCGTCTGCCCCTCCGACAGGCGAGCCTGACTGCCCCACTCCGCTTCGCATCAATTTCAGGGTTGTGCAGGCTAACATCCAGACTATTAAAGATGTAGATGTGTCCTTCTTCAACCGCGACGGCCATGGTCAACGTCGGGTCTACCTTGCAAAGCAGTTGCAGGCCTTGGATGTTCAGATTGCGTTTCTCCAAGAGTGTCGTAGTCGGCCTGGCCGATGGTCCTCTCACGGCTTCCTAAGCTTCCGCTCTGGTGCCGAAAAGGGACTGTATGGGGTTGAAATTTGGATCCGCCCGAGTCTGCTACAGCCCGCCCTTTCGTTGGATGACTTTCGGATTCGCCATGCCGATCCACGCATGCTGTTCGTACAGTGTCAACGTGCTGAACTACCGATTACCCTTGTTGCGGCCCATGCCCCACACTCGGAGAGACCGGAGGCGGAAGCGCGGCGGTTTTGGGGTGATTTTCGAGTCCACTTGCTTTCGGCCTGTAACCGGGGGACCGTGATAATCGGTGTTGATGCCAATGCTGACATTGTAGGGCGCGACGAAGATGAGATCCTTGTCGGTGATCTCCTCTCCCTGCGGCCCCCACGTCTGAATGATGACCTTCTCTTGGCGTGCCTGCACGATGCCTCCTTGGCTGCGCCCGGGACTTGGGCAGAGATTCACTCTGGTCCTACTTGGACATGGCAACACACAGGCGGCAAGACCCAACGGCTAGACCACCTGCTCGTTTCAAGCGGGACCACGATTCGGGCCCACCGACAGTTCCCTGAGTTCGATATTCTGAATGGGGAATCCAGGGACCATATGCCTATCACTGCCCTGATTGAAGTCTGTGGGCGTCGCGGGAAGCGGGTGCAATCACGTTGCCCATATGCACCCGCGAGTGGCGATCAGGTGGCCTCTACGATGTGGTCCCTGCTGGGGGACACCTTTTCAGGCACTTGTGACGAACAAGTACAACGGCTTTGCGACGCCCATGATGCTGCCGTCAAGCAGCTGCCCGCTAGGCCACCCTTTCTCCGGAGGCAGCCATACCTCTCTGTAGCAGCCGAAGTACTGCTCACTACGCTCCGGGACGCACGGGCTGAGCTCCGACGAATCTCGGCCCTCCAGCGATTGCAGCTCTGCCGCCTTGCCTTTCATTCGTGGCGGCCGCAGACGCCAGGGGTTCCCAGATGGGAACGCCACCAGACTCAGATGCTAAGGGCTCATTATGCCCACGTCTGCTTTAAACTGCGGGCCCAGGCCCATGCGCAGGCCCGCCAGGACAAGCAGGCTTACTTCGAGTCGCTTTTGGTCGATGCCATTGACCATTGGCACGCAACCGGGCGGCCTTCTGAAGCTGTTGCCAAGCTTTCGTGGGCCTCTAAGGGTGCTAAACAGAAGCGTGATGTCCGAGCCGCCAGTGGCTTTGATATTGACGAACAGCTCCAGTTGCAGTTTCAACAACAGGAAGGGGGACGTCCTGTTTCTGATGATCAGTTACACCTAGCCTTTTCACACTGGGCCACCGTGCCACGACCTGCATGCGCGGCGGCGGTGCCCACTCTGCTTGACGTCGAACATATGTGCAGGGCACAGCGACGGGGCAAGGCCCCCGGGCCTGATCACATTAGAAACGAAATTTGGAAAGCCTGCCCGGACCGGGCCGGTCGCTGGCTGTGGCCCATGTGGTTGCGCATGGCATGGGGAGAAGCCGAGCCCCTGCACTTCAAAGCTTCTATTGTCGGGGCTCTGCATAAGAAAGGCCCGGCCCACATCCCGGCCAATTTTCGGTCGATTGCCATGCTCAATGGCGTCGCAAAGCTATGGCACTCGCAGCTGCGATCCACACTGGGCCAAGAAGTCATTGCCCATTATTTCCCTACCCAACTTGGTGGCAGGAAGGGAGTCGATACTGGCCTCGCTCTCAGTGTCTTCAGGTCCGCTGTTGACTTAGCTTCCGTCCGCGGGCACTCATGGGCCGCATTGTTTGTCGACATTCAAGCCGCCTATTATGAAGCGGACCGACTCCTGCTATTCCAAGGTCGCGATCTTGATTCTGCTTTGCAGGGGCTCCAGCTCCCCAGACATGTACACAGGCTTATCCAAGATGGTGTGCTGACAGGGTTAGGCGTCCCCGAAGATCAGGTCGCCCTCTTGCGTGACTGTGTTGAATGTTCCTTTTGGCGGATGGTTGGGCAACCGCAAGCTATCATTGCTAGCCGTGGCTCCCGGCCCGGCGACGGCCTGGCTGATGTTCTTTTCGGAGCCCTGTTTGCCGTGATCTTGCAGTGCCTCCATCATGCCCTTCGTGCTGAGGACATTGTCCACACTGCCTCTGCCGATGCCTTGGGTCAGCCCGACGCCTCGCTGCAGATCGCGTGGGCTGATGATCTGTGTCTCCTGGTTGACTTCATCCGAGCCGCATGGGCTGTCACGAAGCTCCGCCGCTTGTGTGCCATTGTGTTACAGGTGTTCGAAGCTTTTCGTTTCCGGGTTAATCTTGGCCCTGGCAAGACGGAGGCCCTTGTCCACCTCCAGGGAGCTGGGGCCAATGCCGCCAGGCAAGAGCTTCTGTCGCCTGAACCTTGCCTTGACCTTCCTGATGGCAGATCTATCAGGGTCGTACCTGAATACAAGTACCTCGGCGTTGCACAGCGGTGTCGTGACACCGGGCGTCGAGATATCGAGGCTGCAGCCGCCCGCGGCAATGCTATCTGGACCCAAGCAGCCGGGCTGGTCCACTCCCCCCACCTTCCGTGGCCCTTAAAGCTTGTTTGGCTGCAAGGGCGGACCCTTCCCGCCGCCTATTCCTCGCTTGCCACGACCCTTGCTCGTTCTGAGCGGGCCTGGGGCCCTCTTCATGGGTTTCTTGACAAGTGCCTCCGACAGCTCGTTGGGGCTTGGGATGCTGGTCACCATGTTGCCTCTGCCCAACTGCGAGCATGTACGGGTATCTTGGATGTTGAATGCGCCGTTATTATTGCAAGGGTCCGTCTGTTATGCCGGATTGTCTCCGGACGGTCAACAGAGGCATTCGCACTTTTCGAAGCAAGCTGGGATCGTGGCGGTGATTGGGCCTCCTTGCTTGCTGAGGCGGTGCGTCGTGTCTGGCCTGCCTCCGGTCTCCCTGCGCTCCAGGCAGGGGAGCCCACTCTACTCGGTATTCGGCGCCACCTCAAGAAGCTCCTTACAGCATGTCGGAAAATTAGCCGTTCAGGCACTATGCTTCTAGCCCTTCAACGTGCCTGGAAGAGTCACGAGAGCCCCACGCCGAAGCGGGTCATTGGCCTTGCCTCCCCGCGGATTTGTTCGGAATGTGGGGCGACACTTGCGTCGGCTCACGCCCTCGCAGCGCACATGCACAGGTTGCATGGCCGAGTTGCCTTGTGCACTCAATATACCCTCGGCACTGTCTGCCTGTGGTGTCTGACGGAATTCCACAATGCAGCTCGGCTTCGCTATCATCTGCTCAACACCCCTGAGTGCGAACATGGCCTCCGCTGCTGTGTAGGGCCTGTCTACGAGTATGGCTCTGGCACAAAACGACGTGGCAAGCAAGGCCACGCGCGTGCTCCAGTTTTTCGGGTTTGTGGGCCTTTGAACGCAACCGCAGCTCAACGCCTTGCTGCAGCTGAGGAAAGATGCTGCACGGAGGCCGAGCTCTCGGCAGAGCTGAGTTTGCTTGCACCCGGGCCGGGATTTGCTGACGGTGCCCGCTCTTCACCCGTGGTACCCTTCCGGCGCAACTCTGACAGTGGTCCTGCGTTCTCTCCGCCCGTGTCTGTTGCCGCCGGTCCTCCGCTTTCGCAGCTTGCGCCGCCTGCAGCATCTGCCGCGTCGGCTGCCACGCCGTCGCTGTTCCCTCGTCCAGCACCTGCACCCGGTGGGACTCTCGGAAGCCCGCTTGGCCTTGATACCCGGGTCATGTCCTTGTCTTCTCTACCTCAGGTGGTGTACCGCTTCGTTGAGTTTCCTTCCGACTGTGAGACTTCGGTTTTGTCTTGCCGGTGGGATGGTGTGCCACCCGCGATTTGGTGCTTGCCAGACAGCTGGGCTGCATGTTGGCGGATGTTCTTGGCGCTTGACACGCAGCACCCCTGGTCGCCTGAAGTCTGGCGCCTCTCGGCCTTTTTACGCAAAGAGGAGCGACCGTCACCTTGCCCTGACGGGTGTGGTGCCGCTGGGTTTGGGCATTTTGCTTCGGGTCGCATCCTCTTCATGCGGCGGATGCTTACTTTCTTGCACCTTCTCCGCCAGGTGCGGTTTGGTGCCGTTCTTTGGAGTGCTCGTCCGCTCCCCGCTACCTTTTGGCAACTTCTGCGCCGTGCGTCGCCTGGTGCGGTTGGGACCTCGGCGGTTCCTGTGCTTGGTTTTGGCACTGTGTTCTGCCTGCCTGAGGTCGCTGCCCATGCCTTGGCCCTTCTTGCGGTTGGGCGCCTGTCTGGCGCTTCTCCTCGCCGTTTGGCCTTCCCTCACCAGCTTCTGTAAGCTGTTGCCGTGTCGGCAGGTTCGCGGTTTGGTCCTCCTTCTTGCCGGCTCGTCGTGTTTCACCTTGGTTTCGTGAGTTGCATGCTGGAGCAGTAAGTCTCCGTTTTTCCAGGACTGCTGGGTCTCCCAGTTTTTGGTCCGTCGTCTTTTAGCACGGGACTAGAACCCCTACGCTGTGAAGTGAAGAAGTTGAGGGTTTAGGGGTTTACGTAGGGGTTCAGGGGTTTAGGGTTTAGGGTTTTTACTTAAAGGTGCTCCATAAGGGTCCATGTACCCAAGTAGTATACACTTTGGGCCCACTGTACCTATATGGGTAGTTGTCAAAATTAGGGTCCCTTTTTGGGTGCCCTAAATATGAGGTGCCGTATTATTATGAGGACCCAAAAGGGGACCTATATAGGGAGCTTAAGGGTATAGGGTTTTACCCCTAGGCAGCTCCTTTAGGGGCTCCTATAAGGGATCTATAAGTAAGGGTTTTGGGGTTGAGGGTTTTTACTGCTAGGTGTTTAAATGGTTGTATGACTGGTCCAGTTTAAGGTGTTTAAACGGGTTTATGGTTTGGAGTTGGGAGGTTTCGAGGGCTTTCAAGCGTTTGAAGGTGTTTAAATGGGTTTATGGTTTGTAGTTTAGGGGCTTTAGGGCTTTGCAGCGTTTAGGGCTAGGGTGGTTTAGGGTGTTTATTTGCGGGTTAGGGTGTTTTACGATTTCGTTTTGTTTGCAGGGTGAGGGTGTTCACGGTTGAAAACTTTTAGGTTCGGTAGTGTGGGGTTACGTAGGGGTTCGGCTGTAACAGGTATTTGCCAAAGCCCCGCTCCTGGCTGTAGTACTTCAATTCTCGATGCTTTGTCGGATAATCTGTGGCTAACTTGCCGCATCCCGAGACGCATCTCTCAATGCCCCTTACTCAGCCCTGGCCAGGTCAGGGTGCAAGTCCTGGCGGTGAACTTGCAGCGCAAGCAGATGACCCTGTCCATGAAAAACAGCTACAACGCGCACAAGAAGCAGGACTGCCAAGGTCTTTGAAGTATGTAACTATTGATATTGCAGGAGCTAAGGAGCCAGGGATGAGACAATCCCTATTAAATAAGGAGCTACAGAGCCAAGGGAACCCCAAAACCACTGGTTAGGCATGTAGTGTTGTTTTGGCTTCTGCAGGCTCTGCGTCTTGATGATGCATTAGAAGCTGCCCCCACCCTGTAATAGTGATACAATCGGAATATAATAGGGCCCCAATATAATCCTATATAATCCTTATAGTCACTATTACAGGGTGGGGGCAGCTTCTAAATGATGCATGCCGACTTGCAGTGTCGCGGACGTTTGGTCTCCGGAAGCTGCTAATTCGTCGGTCCTTATTTTGGGGTCCTTATAGTAAGGATCCTACTATTTAGGGTACTATATTAGGGTCCCCTATTTTCGGAAACTCCCATAAGGTCCAAAGACCTATACCTGGACCCTCACAAGTAGGTAAAATAATGGCCCAGAACCTTTAAAAGGCCGTTATTCTACATACTTTTGGGGTCCAGGTAGTAATATGTAGTACCCCATACTCAAACGCAGTAGGGTCTATGTTATGAGGATTTCGGTGATCCTTAGGACTATCATATGCCATGATTACCACGACCCTAAACCCGGGTACGGGGCAAAGCGACCCGTAGCTATAAGGTTATCAAGCTGCACACCCCCGTACTCCCCCACCCGAACTCCCGAACGCCCCAAGATTTACTCTAAACCTAATGCTAGGGTCCTAGAGTTATGAAAGGAGAAGGGGTTAAAGCTCTAAAGCATTGGTAGTTCAGGTTTGGCCTTACCCGAAACCCTAAACCCTAAATTGAGTTCAAGTGACAGTCGAACAGGAGAGCCTTGAAATCTGACGAGCCGAAGAGCCCAGAGGGCTTCGAGCCTTCAGGCTTACGTCGCGAAAGTCCTGACTAAAGCCAGAAAGGCTGCAATCCTCAACACCCTCAGCACTAGAACCCTAGTATCTTAAACTTATACGGCTTATGATCTCTAAATCTGGAAATGTATCCTTCATCTATCTCTGCCCCCTCTAGGATGTCAGCCCCTTTCTGTGCCCCTCCTGTGCCCCTCGAGGATGTCAGCCCCTTCGCCGGTGTCTCTCCGACGGAGCCCGGGCTCTTATAGATCCCTTAAAGCCTGAAAGGAACTCTTATAGATCTTAATTATAGTAATTTAAACTAAGTTCCTTAAGAAGAGCGCCGGAATGAAGCCTTAAAGGATCCCTTATGGATCTTCATCATCCTAAACCCTAAACCCACAAGTTCCTTAAGAAGAGCCCAGGACCCTTAATTATAGATCTTAACTATGGTAGCTTAAACCTTAAACACTAAACCCTTAAACCCTAAACCTCCAACCCCTAAATCCCTAACCCCTAAACCCCCTAACCCCACAAGATCCTTAAGAAGAGCCCAGGAATGGTTCCCCGGAACGGTGGAGAAGGTCAAGGACTACGGCAGCTTCGTCTCTGTGAGGTACGGAACTCAGGGCTTTGGGCTCATAGGGGGTTTGGCAGTTTAGGGGGTTTCGGGGTTAGGGGGTTTCGGGGTTAAGGGGGTTTAGGGTTTAGGGCTTTGGGAGGTTTTGGAGCTTGTAATTTGGGGGGTCGAACCAATCCCTATATAAATATAGCATTAATGAGCAATCCCAGGGTCGGAAGAATCCCTCCATTCAGTAATCCTAGACCCTAGAACCAAAACACGTAGCGGATCTTGGGGCAGTAAGTGCTTTCAGGGTTCGGGTAGGGTGTAGGGGTTTAGGGTTTTAGGGCTTAGGTTTTCGGGGTTTAGAGATTGGCGGTTTCCGGTCTAGGGTGCAAAGCTGTAAGGAACCGAAATCTTAGGCCAGAGTACGGAGAACCTGCCCCGCAGTCCTACAGTGGTAAGATATAGTGAGGTATAAGGTAAGGACGGTAAAGGTAAGGCTACGTCAGTCCAAACAGGGCCCTCAACCAAACCACAATCCGGAACAGGCCCCTGTGCCTTATACAAAGCCACTGACCACCCGTAAGCACTGCAGGCAATTACATGACCATGCAGTATAAATGCCCAAAGCACTCCGAAACTAGAAAACTCTCCAGACCATGCAGTATGGATGCCCTTAGCACTCCGAAATTAGAAAATGCTGCTGTGTGAAGGAATGGCAGGGCGATTGCTGAGGGCCTCGTCCGCCTGCCACAGACAGCCGGGGCCCTCAGTTCCCTGGGGTCGGTGCTCCGGCTAGTGGCACTATCACGATTATGTTAATTGGTGTTGTTGTTGCTGTTGTTGCTGCTATTGTTGTCAAGACAAATATGAATGTTGTCAAAAACCTACTGCTATTATTGTTGTTGCCGTTAACCTTTTTCCTCTTCTTGTTATTAGCACTGTGATTACTGTCGTAAGAATTATTGTCGCTACTATTGTTATTATTGTGGTTATTACTGTTGCCATTATAATGGTTGTTATTGTCCTTACTATTACAAGCTTCTGGCATGGGTCTACAGGGAACTCCAGAAAGTTGGAATATGGTTTCATGGTAGGATACACTATAATCTACCATAGAAGGGTTAGGATAATCATATTCCAACTTTCTGGCTTTTACCTTAGGGCTTTAGATTGTGCGGCTGGGGGTTTAGGGCTCCAGGACTCCACGGATCCGGGCTTCAGGGTTTAAGGTTTTAGGCTGTTAGGGCTTTTGGGTTTTAAAGTTTGGGGTTTAGAGTTTAGGGTTTAGAGTTTAGGGGCTTTGGTGTTTAGGGGTTAAGGGTTTAGGCTTACGGTTTTAGGGCGTTAGGGCTTTGGGGATTGCGGTTTTGAAAGGTAGGGCCACAGGGGTAGTCCGACCCGAAGCCGTCCTTGCAACCGTTTCTGAGCTGAACTGGATGTGCGCCTCGTACACTGTACACTTCCCCGACACCTTAAATCTTAAACCGAATCCTTCACTTCTTGGCCTCCGGGATCCTGCCACCAAAGATCGGCGAGCTCGCGCCTGGCGATGTCGTGGAAGTTCGAGTGCTGGGTGTCGACGTAGAGAAGGGCAGCTCGGCTGGCTGCCTTTGCAAACTTTTAGGGTTTAGGGCGGTTTAGGGTTCAGGGTTTGGTTCAGAGGTTTCCCACAGCCGATAGGTATGTTTAAGTTGTTTAAGTGTATCGAAGGGAGTCTATGCACTGTGTGACGCGTTCTTGAAGGCGACACAACGAGCCCGGATTGCATTTGGAAATTCAGGTAGCTTCGGGTTTTGTGGCCCAGCGTTTTGACTTCCAGAGGCTCGCAGTCGCGTTCGGTTTGGCTCTCTGTTACGAAAAGAGTACCGGTTCTTCATTGGGTACTGCCCCAATACAGTAACAGTCTAAACTGTGGCCTTATAAAGGGCCTAAAAAAGTATGTTACGAGTATTATCCAACGGTTACTGAGTGGGGGTAGTACCCAAGTTCTTCATGATTTAACATGGAACTTGCCAGTGTTGGACAGTTTCAGGGCTTTGGAGCCATAGGTTGTGCATCGACTCTCGAGTGAATGTAGGTAATCTAGGGCCTCAATACTTGCAACAGGGTTTCGGGGCTCGTAATCTTCGGTAGATAATTGCGGAACTTTAAACTTTTTGGCCTTACACATTTGGTCTAGCTTAGAAAGTTGGAACTTTTGGGGGCCCGGTTATTGAAGAAGAGAGTTATTATGACCATAAGCCCTAAAGCCTAAACTATAGTATAATATACACCCCAAACCGTATTACATCTGAACAATCGGCTCAAGTCTCGGCCGTGTGACTAAGGAAGCATGCGGCTTTCCATGCAGCCGGTGGTCTCGGCCTCTCAGACCTCTGATGCGGCAGACGGTTAGGAGAACGCGCGGAAAGTGTGAAAAAGTTATGTGTGAGAGTTTTGGAGTTGGGACTCATACACATGTCTTTTCACACGAGCCGAATCAACTAGCGTGCTTGTGGTAAATTGAAAAAGTTCCGGTTTTGATTCGGCCGCTCCAGCTTCGCTACATTGTCAGACTTGAACATTATTTCGGACACACAATACTGGCAGCTTGATTTTCAAGAGTCTAGACTTTCGTGCACAGACAGGTGTCCATAAAAGTTGCTCCTGTGGTTAAACTGGGTTCTTGCTAAGATATTTCATCTAAGTTACATAAAGAAACCAAACTATTTTCTATATATAGTTCCCTATTATTGTTACTTAAACTAAATTCCTTGACAAGAGCCGAGTCAAGAAGTATGTAGACCAGAGGCAGCCCGGGGTTGGGAGTGTCTCGCACTGGTGTTTCGGGCTTTACGCGCTTCGGATGAAGGCCAGTTTATCTGTAGTCTCCATTCTGGTTCCTTTTTCGGGATACCTAATACTCTGCAGTCGTCTTCGTGTAAACTCAGCATATCAGTGTAACACAACCTACACCCAGAAGCCCCGTTTGGAGCACGTAGGTCAGACGCAGTAGCACAAGCAGGGCAACCTCGCTTCCAAACCATTGACTCCCCATGATCCCTTCAAGTAGTTGGAGTGGTGGCTTGTTATTGCTGTTACACTAGCAGCTCGCTGGGGGACTTGTTGCCGAGAGCTTTCATGGATGCAGTAGATTCCCTTGCTGGGTGCAAAAGTTAAATGCCGTGCTCTTGCATGGAGCCGAAAGGGCTCTTACTTAGAGAATGTCCTCCGTTGTGCTTTTGACAACATTATGTCTGGTTTTGCTAACGACGTCTGAATTTTTAGCGCCGTTTGGCCGTTTGGGATTCTGTTATGTTGTTTCTCAGACTAGTGAGGGCCACGAAGCATCTCAGCATTGCGCGGTAGTACGACATGCCTATGATTTTTACTAGTACGATCATTACTACTACTGTTATTACGGTTTTGTTGTTCTTATACTTGTCACTACTGACACTACTGCTATCTTTGCTATTATTACCATTATTGCTTCTGTTATTGTTACTTCTTACTTTCATTATTACTGTTTTTGGTATTTCAACTATTACCATGATGATCATTATTCCTGCTGCGATTCCACGAGGCAGTGGCAGCCCTCAGCGGCAAGGGCTTCGACGTGTCTTGGTCGCCAGTCCCTCAGCATCGAAAGGAGCACGAGATCCACCTTGAGCTATTTGTCATACTTATTACGGTATAGTATAATCCATAAAAAGTCTTTTGTAAATGCAGCTGTCGAACTTGCAGGGATCCACGACAAGGATCTCGTGGCTAATACGCCCTTCGTAGTGTGTTGCTCACGCACGGAATGTCGAAAGTTTACATGGAGCCCAGCACGACTCTGACAGGCCATGCAGAGAGGCCGCGACTAAGCCTCATGGATATTGACTAACTAACACCCCGTGTAGGGTTTAGAGTTGAGGGCCGCTTCGGGATTGAAGTTTCGGAGCTATCGTTTAGGGTTTAGGGAAGGCGAGTGATGTTCATCTTGCTCGGCATTCTGTTGGGGCTGTTGGTGCCTTGCTCGACGATATGTTGAGGAACAATACAGCGAGTTGTTTTCGAGCTCACTACTCGGAGCTACAAACTTGCACCTCTGATGGCCAACCTTTTTGTGGGAAGGTCTGAAGCATGCATGCCGGTTCCGGTATAGTGGCCAATTTTTTTTAGCAGAAAATTGGTCTCAAGCTGTCGTCCCATGTGGACATGCGGTTGCTCCCTACCTCCAACTTGGTCTCTCCCAGCGGCTGCTGAGTGGCACGAGTAGCAAGCACGGCTTGAAGACTTTAGGAATCTCACTTTGAATTGGAGCCTGAATCGTACGAGACTACAGTAAACCCTGTAAGGTTGGAAAGGTCACAAGGCCAAATAGTGCTGGGATTGCCTATGCATATTGGATTTCCATGTTTTGGGCCTCTACTGTACAGCAGCCCAGACTTGTAACCCCCAAACCCTAAAGCCTGAACCCTAACCCCTGAACCCCTAAACCCCTAAACCCCTAAAGCCTAAAGCCTAGACCCCTAACCCCTCCCTAAACCCCTAAAGCCTAAGCCTTAAACCCTAACCCCTAAACCCTCAACCCCTAAACCCCAAACCGCGAACGGCAAGACCGTCTCTCCTAAACTTCGCGAAGACTCTCTGCTAACACGACAGGTTGGACTCGCCATCCGATGCATGGGCGATCGTCACGGTGCCGGGAGGGAGTATGGGGTTCCTTTAAGGGTTCTATAGGGTTTAGGGTTTAGGGTAGTTAGAAGTGGGGTTATAAGTAGGGTAACTCCTATTAGGGGACTTGTTGACTTGTAAGCCTACTCATAGCTACCGCATGAACCTCCAAGTAGGGTTTAGGGATGCTTAGGGTTCAGGGTGAAGGGTTCGGGGGCTAAAGCTGAGCCCCAAAGTCCTGAAGCCTAAACGCCACACCGCACCCAACACTGCGAAGAACCCCACGAACTCTATAAACGCAAAAAGGGTTCTGCATGTGTGCACAGCTGCAGTTGCAAAGCCGAGCAGCATACGAGCTTCAATGTTGCTACCGCAGTTCCGTACAGGTTTTGTAAGCGCTCTTGAGCCTGCTGGCAGGGCTTTGCGGAGTTCTCCTACTCATTTATGCTATTCTTGTGTCCGCCATCGCGGCTTTCACTTGGGTTCTTTCGTAGCTCAGCATGATCTGCCACCAAACGCGCAGAACACTGCTCAGCCGTCATATCATCGACTGCTATCAGTGGGCTAGTGGCAGTATTTGTTATACATGTACAGAATCTACAGAAATTACAGAAATCAACGTTAGCTCGTGGACAGTGGCAGACGAGATTCTTGCCGGCATCCTCAGCCTTTTCCGGCTTACAGCTGTTCGGTCCTCACGTCGAAACAGGTTCTAACCTGCCTCGTATGCAGGAGCGCTTAGGCTGGTCCCTCAACTTTAGACCACAAGCTCATGAGAGTTTACCCACAACCTGAACCTGAGTCCGCAATTTACTGCCGAAGCAGTGTCGAAGCGAAGCAGAGTGATTGAATGTACGTTTTTATACCGTAATATAGACAAGAACATACTAGATCCTATTACATAAAAGATTCAGGGTTTCGGCTTTAAGCAATTTTAGGCACCCAGCGCCCCAACATCTCAATCCTAGTTCGATCACACCGTCGACGCAAGCTGCCGCAAGCTTCCGGAACCCCAGCCTAGAAGCCTGAAGCTCATAGCCTCGACAGCGGAACTGGCCAAAGCCGCCCGAGCCCCGAACCTGAACCTCAAGGAACAGCCACTTAATCATAGAGAGACCCGCGAAGTGCTCAATTTCGAAGCCAACTAGGCACGAAACCCCGAAACCCTAAAACGAAAAGAGCCAAAGCCCCGAGCCCTTAACTCCCGAAAACTCCCAGAAACCAGGGTTTGAGCCCCGGTGCCCCTCTCCAATCCCTCGACCTGTTGCCGACTTCGATAGCTTTGCAGCTCGGCAGAAGGAGAAGTTTGGGGGGCCTCAGGAGCTCCAGGGTCAGGGTTTGTAGGGTTTACCCAAAGGCCCCAAAGTATATATAGTTCCTTTTTGCGGCTCATATTCAAAATTCTATAAGGTCATCCCAAAAAGGAACTAATGTGGGGCCTATGGGCAAGGTTGAGGTAGGGTCTGTAGGATTTTGGGGTTTGTGGCTTTGGGTTGAGGGTTACAGGTTGAAGGTAGTTCAGGGTGGTTTTCAGGCTGTTTGTTTAGCGGTTTTGGGGCCTACAGGATTAAACGGTTTAGAGTTTTAGCTGGGTTGTAAATACAGGCCTTTTAGCTTCAGGGTTTAGGGTTTGATGTAGCAGCCTGAAAGGTTGCCAATATTGTTCCTTACAGTTCTTCATTTTCGAACATTAAACTACACCCCCGCAACCCAGTTTGCAAATAAAGGCCCTTATTGTAATTCTTAAGGCCCCTGTATTAGGGCTCCGACATGAGACTCGGATGGCCTAGTTTTGGGTTCGAAGGTTATAATATGTTTAGGGTACAGAGACAGCTTCCGCTATGTTATATGGAGCCTATTAGCTGCCCATAGTATAGATACATGCTTACATACATGCGCACACACACACACTCTCTCTCTCTCTATCACTCGTTCTCTTTATGTCTCTTCCTCCCTCCCTTCGCTCTTCTCCATCCTCATCTCTCCGCTCCATATCTGTCTCTCTCTCTCTCTCTCTCTCTCTTTTCTGTGTATCTTTCACTCTTTCTCTTTGTTCCTCTTTGTCTCTGGTTGTCTCTCCTTGTCTCTACCTCTCTCTCGCGCTCTCTCTTTCTCTCTCTCTCTCTCTCTCTCTCTCTCTCGCCGTCCTTTTCTCACACAGAGACCGAGACAGATAGAGAGACGGCGACGAAGACGGAGAAAGACAGGCAGACGGACAGAGAGGCACAGAGACGGAGACGGAGACAGACAGGCAGACAGACGGAGAGGCAGAGAGACAGACACAGATAAATAGAGACAGATACAGAAAGACGGAGATGCAGATTCATAGCAACATCTGAGGGCAATGGCGCATCTCCCAGCGGCCGTGCGCCTGCTTATGCAGAAGCGTGCGGCACAGGCTGGGAGTGGCGAGGCCGAGCCACCGGCAAAGAGGTGCCTGATGCTGCTAGGGCTTGTAGAGGTTTTGGGTCGGGTCGGGGGTATAGGGCTTATAGTGTAGAGGGTTCGGTTTTGAGGTTTACAGCTTTTGGATTCGTCAGGTTAACGCGGGAGATAGACGGAAGGAATGCTTACAACTTGACATGACGGCGATTGCACATTGCTGCTTACTTTGGCCATGAAGTATCCGTAAAGGAACCCCTTCTGAGCCAAAGCGCATACTACAGAGGTACACTGACGAGGTTCCAAAGTCTGACCTCAGAATGAGGGTATGCTTTAGGGCTTAGAAAGGTGGCCAGGGTGCAATAAGCGGCGTATATGAGTCTTGAGCGTACTCGTGTGACTCTTGTGACGATTGCCCAAGTCAAGAATCTTCCAATCGATTAGCCGACCCACGCACATGCAGATCCACAGTAATCAGTCAACCAAGGCCTCCTCGTAGACACACACACACACACGCACACATCAACGTCATCATCATCGTCGTCATAATCTGCGTCATCACCGTCAGAATCATCGTCAGCATCATCATCATCGTCATCATCATCGTCATCATCATCATCATCATCATCACCTCATGCGTGCGGACTGAACACATTGCCTTGGCAGATACATGACCTCGAAGTGCTCAACCCTAGACCCAGCTTTGGAAACCCCAAGGGTGCAAGTAATGGTTTAGGGGTTAAGGGTTGTATAGTAGTATAGTACATAGTTTTCGGGCCAAATACCTACTATAGAGGCTGTCTCCGTCGTTCTCCAGATCATGCAAAACCCATGCACCGCGAATGTGGAGCCTGGAGAGACCCAAAATCCTGCGCAGAACTAAGGGAACTTATGGCCCCTGTTGGTATATACAAAGTCGATTATTATAGTAGCTTATGGTAGGTTCGAGTATACTATAGTATATGCTTCAGGGTTGGGTTTTGGGTTTTGGTGCCCGAATTTTCTGAAGCTCCCCCAAACCAAAAGACGAAAGCCTACGCCCATGCATTTCTTAGAACAATATACAGTTCCCGTGCCAGGATCCTCATAGTAAATATCTTGATGTAAAGACCTGTTGCAGTGATCTGAGGTCTACATTTGTTGGGATAGGGTCCGGCGTTCTCTGGAAACTCGCGATTTTAGAGTCCAGTGCTCTTCCATCGACATTGCGTTACTTCCGCAAGGCCTCCATCACAAGTACGTTATGCACTCACCTGCCAGCATTGGGACTTTGAAAACTGAGGGATAGATGGATGGTGAGTTAGATAGATGGATAGAGAAGTAGGTGGTGAGATGGATGGATGAATCTATGGATGGCTGGGTGGATGCATGGATGTGTAGAAAGACAGATAGATAGGTAGGCATGCAGGTAGGTTGACTATCTAGGTAGGTAGGCCGATAGTTATAACACTAAATGTCAGGGTACGTCCAAAGAAGGTATTCCCAATGCCCGACACCATCTATGGACGATTTGGGGCTGATCCTGTTCCAGTTCAGCATCGCAGCAGGATTAATGATTAGAGAGGTTCGTGCTTCTTGCAAGCTGATTGATGTATGATCGCAGTTTTGGGGTTTGCAGCTCCAAAGTGTACCCCCTGCACCCTGAAACTTGGGGTCCAAAATCCTAAACTAAACCTTAAACCCCAAACCTTAAGCATCCTGAAACCCTATTAAATGAATGTAAAGCTCCCCATCGATCACTTCCAAACAGGCTGCGTGCAGACTTGCCGGTGCCATTCTCGACTCCGCCTTCGCAGCCCGCTGCAGGGCCACACGTCCCAAGAAGTTGGAACATGGGTCTAGGAGGATTACTGCTAGGATCCCTTATCATTTACCTTAAGGGCATGAGGATACTAATGTTCCAACTTTCTGGCTTCTACCATAGGGTCTAGGGTCTATGGGGATTTCTGGTCAAGGTGGTATTGTAGTATGGAGATATGTGAGGCTTCGGCTTTTCCTGTGTTTGCACATGGCATCGAGTCCTGGGGCCATAGCCCGTGATCGGAAACCCTGAACTTGTATCGAAGCGTGGGACTGAAGTCAGGGACCCAAAAAGCACATAAGCATACGCATTTTATGGGGATGTCCCTATCTATTGGGCTTCCTTTTAAGGGGGTTTATATGGGACATCCCTATCCTCAGTTTTGCTTATGTGCTTTTTGGGGGCCCTATGAAGCCCCCAAAAGAGAAGGAGATCGTGGGCTTGGCAACGCTTGGCAGCACTTGCAGGGGGGTACTTGGAGGGTCGGGGGACTTAGTAACTGGTTATTTTAGGGACTTATAAGTACCATAACCCCAATTAAGGTCCCTTTTAGGGTACTTATAACTTATAAGTCTACTTTCTAGCTACTTACTAAGTCCCCCGACCCTCCAAGTATAGGCGGGCTTTTACTTGGATCCCGATTGCCCATCCTTTAGGCTTTTTGGGCTCTTGTAGTGTACAATAGAAGCCAGAAAGTTGGAACATGGCCTTAGGAGGATTAGCGCTAGGATCCCTTATACTTTGCCTTAAGGGCATGAGGAGAATGATGTTCCAACTTTATCTGGCTTCCACTATAGTAGGAATCGGAAAGTTTAACCTTTCATTTCTGCGGCTTCTTGGGTACCAGTATGTTTAGGGTGCTTCGAGGGTCATGGTTGAAAGGTTTTCGAGGGTATAGGTCGTCGGACTCAAAGGGACCACCAGTCCCTCAGCTTTAAACTGCCTTGCACCCTACGGCCCTACGGTTCAGGGTTTAGGGTGTGTTTGGGGTTCAGGGAGGCTTGCGGAGATTTTGGTTATGGGTTTAGCGTTCAGGGAGGCTTGTAGGGATTGCGGTTTCGGTTTAGCTTCCTGAAGGCTGGCCCTTATGCATCGGACTTAGCGCGATAGAAAGACTCCTCATGATACTGTTTTAGTGATCTATAGCGATCCCACAAGCAATTGAGCCGTAAAGCCTCCCCATAGTCTCCATTGCAGCTCTTTTTTTTGGCATGCCTTATAGGCGCCTAACTGTAAGATAGGCTAAACAAAGTAGCTACCATGGAGACTATTGGTAAGGTCTCAAAGAAGTACCTATAGATTGTAGTTCTTTTTTGGGGTTACCTTATGGGATCCTTAATATATAATTGGTTAAACCAAAAAAAGGAACTACAATGGCGACTATAGGTAGTGCTTCGTGCAGTTCAGGGAAAGCTAATTAAGGCGACCGCCGTCCATGGCAGCCGCCTTGCGTGCCGCGCCTGCCCCGCGGCCTGCGGTCGTCGTTCCGAAGGCCCCTACTATAGCCTTCTCAGGAAATACGTGTTTACTTTTGTTCTTGTAAAGCCCGAGAGAATATAAAAATTGTTAAGGCTATTATGGTTTTATGGGGGCTATAGCCTAGACACCAGCTACCTACTACTTGTAAGTACTGGGCTGTTGCACTGGAGTTGTCGGATATCTAGTACTCTGGGATATGGCTATACTTACATAACTACATACATAACTTTGTATATACATGTGTTTGTATTTGTACAGAGAGATACTATATGCATGTACCCAGACACTCGCATATTTGGCAGAAGGGATTGAACTCTAAAAATTCCATATGTATCTTGGGTTTAGTTTCGGGTCCTGATGTTTCGGTCTGGGGGTCCCCAAAGAGTGTTCTAACCCATGCAGGAGGTTTATGCTCTATGTTTCAGGGTGTAGGATTTGAGAGTATCGGGATTTGCAGTCGGACAATATTCTGCAGCGAGCGGTTCTGATTCTACAGTAAACCGTTTGAGGTACTATAGGGGCCTTAATGATCACCTCTCCCACTTGGCGGGGTTCCTTTCTATAGTGTAAAATACCCGCCTCCAAAATGCTATTCTAATTGTTAAGACCCCCAGATTATAAGTATCCCGCAGCTTCCTGCAGACTTCGTGAGACCATTTTCCTGTTGGGTTTAATTTGGGGCCGTTCCTGAAACGCCCCCGATTCGACTCGACAGGGCTTAAAATGTAGGGTTCAGGATTTAGCGTTTAGGGTGTTGGATGTAGGTTTAGGGTTTACTGTAGGGTTCAGAATTTAGGGTTTGGGGTACCGGAGATAGGCGACGCCTGCTGCTGCTGCAGCACTACAGATGAACGCGGCGGCATTAGCCTCCGCCACAGCTGCAGCAATGCGCCCCGAGACTTGGTGCGAAAGAAAGACTTGAGGGAACCCTAAACCCTAAACCCGCGCTTTGTGTGTGTTTGCTACTTGGGGACACAGGTGATCGTTCACGCGGTAATCGTCGTGTATGAGTGCGCACGTAGGCATTTCCGTCGTTGCTGACTTGCTACCAGACCGTGTCTTCGCATGTTGACTTTTCTCGGTTCATGCGTTTCTAGGGCCAGACCCAGAAAGAGGCACGGCATGCAGACAAGCTTGTGTTTTCGGCTTGTTTCGGATTGTCGACAACAGTTTGCTGCAGAAACCCTTGCACTGTGCTGTCGCATGCTTTTCATCTGCTAGGCACCCAAGTTGTGTTTTTTAGTGCATGTTGTATCCCCGCAATGGAGAACACTCGCTCTTTGGACAAACTTCAGATGAAAGCTGTGATCTGACACTCCACGAAACCTGCTGAAGGCCATCACATCACATCGTCTTGTTTCGTGCTTCGGGAGGTCGTACTGCCACGTGTGGCTGGGTGGTAGAGAGGTCTTAGCACCATCGGTCCAGGGTGCAGTTGTGGATCGTCAGAAAATGTTGTTATGTTGAGCTAAGGGTTTCGGGAAGGCGAATCCTACACACGACCTGATCGCACTTCCAGGGTCGTCTTCTTACTGAAGGATCTATGGGTTCAACGCCACGAGAGAGTCTCAGCACTTTGGAACATCCTTTCACATGTAGACGGGGTGTGCCGAGGCCGTTGCCCCGCAGCCACATCGCAGCCACGAAGAGGTGAAGAAGGCCTCTTTATGGGCTTTTTAAGGGATCCTCTGACGGTTCCTTTATCGGCTCCTTGTGGGGTTCTCTAAGAGGTTATGGGCTACTTCACTTCTCTAAAGGGTTCCCGGGTTCTTGCGATTCTTGTGTCCTGTACCTGGCTCTTGCGTTGGGTATCATCGTCAACCCCAAAGCTACCACTAGTCTCCATGGAATGGTAGTTCCTTTTTTGGGTTTACCTTGTAGGAACCTAACTATAACAATGGCTTGACCAACAAAAAAGGAACCACAATGGATGCTATAACTATATCACACATCACACCGGATATAACCAAAATGGTTTAGCAGAAAAGGAACTACAATGGGTACTATAGCTACATCACACATCACGCCGTGTATAAATGCCCTACGGAAACGTGAAGTGGAGCCTTTCGGCCTCGCTGGCAAATTTGGGGCCTTCGTATTGTTTAGAGCAAGGGTTTGGGGTGCATCATGCTATAATCATTATGAGGAAACCACCAAAACGCTATTCCAAATATTCAGGCCCCTACAAAAGACAGGTCTACCCTCTGCATGATCCTACCTATATTTTTTTTTGTTGGGGGGGGTTCTTTGTTATTTCTAGTTATAGTACAAGTACCCGCAAACCCTATTCTAGTCATTACTTGGAGGTTCATGGATAGCTATAAGTGGGCTTATTAAGTAGGATAACTCTCATTATAACCCCTATTAGGGGACAACCATGAACCTCCAAGTAAGGCCTCTATATATAGTACAGTAGAAGCCCCAAATTTGGAAACCCCATAGCCTCGATCCTTAAGAGTAATGTATAGGGAATCCCAGCACTATTTGGCCTTCATCCGGTTGCCAACTTTATGGGGTCTAGTGTAGGTTGTAATTTGTGCACGTGTGAAGTAGCATGTTGTGTGTACGGCATTGTGGCACAAGTGCTCTAACAGGAAAAGGTGCGTAGTTACCGCATGGTACAAGCTGCTTGTTATCACTTGGACGGACATATACAACAGTGCGTGTGTGCAGTGGTTTACAACAACTATAGGTTATCAGCCGTATAGCCTACGGCCTGGTCACAACTGGTTGGTTACAATACAATCAATCAGCGCATGAGCGAACCGGAACTTATTCCTGCAAGTATGGATACAGTTACAAGCACCGTGAACCCTTTACAGCCCCCGGTCACGGGTGGCCATACAGGGAGCGGCGCCCCCGGCTTAGTTTTCCCGGCACCAGCCTCAGTCCAACAATTCAACGTCTTCGCACCACAGTATAGTGTTGAAGTACACGTTAACCAGATCAGACTGGAAGTCGGAGAACTAGAGGCTCAGGCAGAAGCAAGACACAGGCAACACATGCTGACCTATCAAGAAGCATCCGCAATTCACACAGCCGACTTGGAGCACAGAGCAGAACGAAACCACCTTGAAGTGGTAGCAGAACTGCAAGCAGCCTTGGCACAGAGCGAGTTCAAGGCGGCAAATCGTGAAAGGCTCCTGTTGTCGGAAATGACTTTGAGTCAAGCGCATTCCTATGATGAAGATCAAAGGTTGCGCCAAGAGTTAGCGGAACTTCACAACAGCCGAATCACAGACGCATTGGATCAACATTTGGCGGAATCACGCTTTGCACAGAACCTCGAAGAACAGGCGAGACGGCACGTCGAGAATTCCCAGGAAGTCATGGTTGAACAGTTCCAAGCACACTTTGAGTTGTTTAGGAACAGGCAGAAAGAAGAGTATGAGGCGTCCCTTGCTGTATGTAGGGAACAGAATGAAGAGCTTCAGGACAAGTTGGATTCTGCGGAAACTGCACTAGAGAAGGTCTTGGATCAGTACAATCCAGCTACTCCAAAGAGTCAGCCAGTGCCTGCTCCAAGTACCCCTGCAGGTCCTTCTGTCGTCCCCAAAGCTCCTCAAGCGCCCATGTTCTCAATGCCGAACGTTATCCCCCAAGGCGCCAGATGTCTGTTCGAGTCAATGAATCCAGGAGGTTTGAATGCTCAGTCCATTCCGTCTGCAACAGCATCTTCAATCCCCAAGGCAGGACCTTCCCAGGCAGCGCCGGGAACAGCGGCCCCTCCAGCGGCCGATTCCGGCACGCCAGGGACGGACGCTTTCAACACAGGTCTCCTAGAGACCCAAATGGCAATTCTTCAAAGCCTAAGAAACATAAGGGGTGAGAGCAAAACCGATGCTGACAAACCCAAAGTAAAAGAAGCAGAGTCTATCAGCCTTCCGGAGTTTCCAAGTCCAGAGTCGTATCGTTCGTGGAAAACGGCAGCTAGGGAAGCGGTCAGGGCAGCATCAGATTCACCTGATGAGGCGTTTAAATGGGTGATGAAGGCCTACGACAAAGACGCATCGCAGGAATCCCTTCGAGACCCCGAGAAATTCCTCACCCTTGACACGAAACTTCTTGCTGCACTCACCAAAGTCGCTAGGGGAGAACTCTCCCGAGAAATCCTCATTTTTAAGGAGACAGAAGCGGCGAAATTCAGGGCGGTACGAGGACGACAGGTGCTCTACCTCTTCGATCAGTACTTCAAGACGAACGAGGAGGTTGGATCACTGTACTCCGTGGAGGACCTGCTGAAAGTAAGGTTAATCAATGACGACCTTTCAGTGTTCATTAGCAACTGGGAATCTGTCATGTCTGGGCTCAGCCACACACCGGACGAAACGACCCTAAGAGACATTTTCCTTCGTGAACTCAGGCAGTCCAAGAGACTAAAGTACGATCTTGAGATTTACGACAGGGCAGCAGAGGGCACGGATCAGCACACGTACAAGTTTCTTGTGAAGTCACTTAAGGATCTTTTGACTCGAGAGCGCAAACGCAAGAACCGTGACCGCATCGCAAGATCTCACGGAGATAAGTACGGTGCCCCTGCCTCAAAGTCTCCGGGCCGAACTTCCAGCCCCTCTTCAAGAGGAGGCCGTGGCAGATCGCAGAGCCCAAGGCCAAGATCACCCAGCAAAGGTAGATCCCAGTCTCCCAGCAAGCCTAGGACACCTAGCCCAAAGGGAGTATGCTACGATTACCTCAAAGGAACTTGCAAGCGAGGCAATAACTGCCCTTTCCTTCACAAGAAGAGATCATTGTCCCCCAAAGGCGACAAACCCAAGAAGAAAATCAACGTGACATGTAAGTTCTGGAAAGAAGGCAACTGCAACAAGGGTGATAAATGTCGGTTCCAGCATAAGGACATAGAGAAGCCCTCAGCTCCAGCACCTAAGTCCGAAGCAGCCCCGGCAGCTCCAAAGCCAGGGTCACCCAGGGCCAACTCTCCTGCTCCGCGCAGAGGGAGAAGTCCCAGGGCTAAGTCAAGTGACAAGGCCCCAAAGACGGCCGCATGCGCCATCGCGTTCGAGAATACAGCGGATCTTGAGATCTCGCCAAAGCTCGCTATGGCAGCGTCACATGACGAGGACTACTGGGAGGTAGACTTCACCGGCAACAAAATCATCCGCCACCACAAGAAGTACCGAACGGATTGGTATGTTCCTGACAATTCATGTCCAGTGAACCCCAAGAAGCTTAGGAGCCAAGCTGAACTCGAGCAGGTTTTGCCGGTCTCCCCTTTTGTGGGAAACAAGATCTACAACTGGAGGAAGACCCCAACCAAAGGACCCGGCAGTACATGGGTAGGTAAGACGATCTTCTACATGCAAGAACTCCCTAAGGTGAGTTTTGACAGCACCGTAGAAATGATTGCCATCGAACCGGAAGGAAAGCAGAGAAAGCATGCCTACCTTCCCAGGATTTATGATGAAGTCTATCCCACTGTCGAGGCATGTCCACGCTCGAATCCTAAGGATCTGAAAAGGGCTCTTGTGTGGGCAAAGCAGTTTGCCACCATGATCGAATGCATGACTCACGACACGCCTGCGGGATGCGGGTATGAATGCATGGAGGAAGGCTTCCTCTGCGAGGAGTGCGAGCGACTTGCACGTCCGTCATGTGCAGGGCTGGTCCCCGGTTTAGAATTCCTAGCGGATACCGGAAGTGAAGAGGACCTCATCAGCAAGTCGGACTGCAGAACTCACTTCCCCGACGTACCTATTGAACCTGCCTCACGTCCTGTTTCTTTGATCACCGCCAACGGGCCGGTAAAAGGTAACGAAGCCGTCAAGCTAGAGGTCCCTGAAATCAACAAAATCCTCGAATGCTACGTGCTAGATTCAACGCCGCCGGTGTGCTCTGTTGGTAGGAGATGCATGGATGAGGGCTTCGATTTCCATTGGTACGCAGGGAAGACGCCTTACTTCGTCACACCTGAAGGCCGGAAACTTTACTGCAAGCTGCGCGGGCGAGTCCCGGTAATTGGGGATGGTACAATCGCCGTTCCCGCCAAGGATGAGAAAGCGGCTCATTCGCCAGTCATCCAGGCAACATCGGGTTTTCCCCGTTCAGCGGCCTAATAAGGCACGCCAATGCAGCAGAATCCGAGCCGGAAGGCGATTCCTCGGGTAGTGGCCTCGACCCCAGGATCGAAAAAGCACTGAAAGAGGCTGCTCCGTTAGGCATAAAGGCGGAGTACTTGAACAAACCAGGTTGGGTTTCGCATCCTTCCTTTCCACAGATGATCGTGGGGCACTTTCCCAAAACCTTTAGAACGCCTGCTACAAGGTTTCCAAAGCACGTCATCCGGAGTACTTGGACTTATGTCAAGAAATGGCAGGAGATCGAAAAAGACGTGGATGTAAGGACGTTGGACAATCGGGTAGCCAAGCTCCCCTCTGATGCCTGCATTCTCAGTGTAACGATCTTTAAAAGACCTGTTGATGACCCCGAGCCGGAGCCTGACAGCGAAAGAGAAGCTGAAGCTGACCCAAAGGACGAAAAACGTTCAGCCCAGCTCAAGCTGCAGGCCAATAGCCCGGAGCACAAATTCACCCACCGTCCTAAGAACCCTTTCTGCAAGGTATGCCAAAAGGCCAAAATGCTAGCGCCACATGCCAGAAAGCGAGGGGGGAGCTCCACTATCTTTTCGAAGAAGTTCGGAGACCACGTGACGATTGATCACATTGTGACCAAGGACTTGCGTGATTTTGGGATCGAAGGTGAGAAAGTTGCTCTTGTGGTTAAGGACGTGTTCACTAACTTTCGTTATGTGTACCCTGCAGGTACGAAGGAGTCGGAAGAGGTTTATGATTGCCTGTTGCACTACTTCGCTGTAGATGATGAACCAGGTATCATTTACTCTGACAATGCCCCCGAACTCAAGAATGCTACTGGAAAATACAAAGTTCGTCACAACACCTCACGACCTTACGTCGATGAAAGCAAGTCTGTTGTTGAGAGAGAGATTCGAACTGTGCTCGAGGGCACACGGGCGAACTTGCTGCAGGCAGGACTTCCAACGAAGCTCTGGCCCTTAGCTGCTCAACATCACACTATGGCTCTAAACTTGTCCAAAAGGATGGACACCGCGAAGATCCCATGGGACGAAAGGTTCGGTGAAGGGTTTAGCGGTAAGCTCATTCCTTTTGGTGCCAAGGTTCTCTATTGGAACAATCCCAAAGAGAACATCACAAATGCATCTAAGTTCGACCCAAAGGCCGAAGACGGTATCTTCTTAGGATACCACATTCAACCTGGCTTCATTTGGAGACAGGAATACCTCGTAGCTCCCTTAAAGGGTAGCCAAGATGCAATTGACAATGACGACCTGAGAATCATTCGGGTCAAGCGCATGGAACTTCCGATAGGGGATATGGTTTTTCCTCTTGCGGTTTCCGAGGATCAGGGGGGTGATCCACCCAAGCTTCAGGATCAAGACTGTGTTTTCCCAGCTAAGGAGACGACACTGCCCCCTTCAGGTGGTATCGATGACATCTTTGGTCCTAAGGAACTTGATCCTTGGAACCCAGAGGGCAGAGACGTGGAGGGAGAGCTCGAAAAGCTTAGGCAGAGAGCTTCCGAACCCATTTCTGTTCCTGATGAGGACAAACCCCCTGAGGCTGATGGTAAGTCAGGTAGTGGTTCCAGCCCCCCGGAAGGGGATGGCCGTGGATCATCAACTGACAAGCCGTCAGATAGCTCCAAACCGAAACTGCCTCCAAAGAGACATGATCCCTACACCATGCCCGACGGTAAACCTGTGCCTGAAGGATACAATTGGGATGGGATCAGACTTGTTCGAAACAAGAAGGGCTCGAAGCGACCCCCAGACACCTCTAGCGAGGAGTGGCACATGATGTCCCGCAATCAGCGCGAGGCTGACATCGAAAGGTATCAGTCTAAATGCCGTCGCGAGGAAGCCGCCCGAGCAGAGGCAGAAAGGGACGCTTCTCCAGCTATGCCCGTAATGACTTGTCAGAACGAGCCTCATCGTGTCAGGATGGCAACCCTCTACTGGGAAAAGTTAGGGGAACTTTCTGCTCTTGAGTATGCGTTGGTAGCCAGGGTCGTCAACCAAGCTGAGATTGATCGCACCCCAGCAGCCAAGCAAGCCATGGACAAAGAGTGGCAGAAGCTAGTCGATAAATCTTGTTGGTTGCATTCGAAGGTTCGTGAGTTTCGCGATGTTTCCGCTGAGGCAATCAGGAAAGGCATCAAAACCCACTTCGGAAGAATCTTCGAAATCTGCAGCATCAAGGGCGACGAACTTCCAGAAGGACACCCTGACAGGAAGTGGAAGGGACGTAGCGTGTTCCAGGGGAATCGGGTTTCAGATGAACACAACGATCATGCGATCTTCTCTGAACTCGGATCCAGCCCCGCTTCAATGGAGGCCGCTAAAGTCATCGACGTCTTCGGTAGCCAGCCAGGGTACTCGAAGCAACAAGCTGACGCGAAGCAGGCTTACACGCAAGCATTATTTAAAGGGGTAGAAACTTGGGTCAGACTTCCGCGCAACCGGTGGCCTAAGGAATGGCGAGGGTTTTCCGATCCAGTCGTACCTTTAATGTTAGCCCTCTACGGACACCCGGATTCTGGCGGAATCTGGGAAAAACACTGTGAAGACCAGTTGAAGACCGTAGGGTGGACCCCGGTTTTGCCCGAGATCTGGCAGTCCATTTTCTATCACGCCGAACTTGACCTTCTGTTGGTCATCTATGTTGATGATTTCAAGATGGCTGGGCCAACTAAGAATCTCGCTAAGGGATGGGCGACAGTTGAGAGTGTCATCGACATGGATCCTCCTGAGCCTTTTGGTAGGTACTTTGGTTGTAATCATTTTGAGAAAACCCAGGTACAACTTCCCAGGTCCGCACATCCGTTTGCATACGTGTTCGACAAGAAGACGGCTGCTCCAGCCCGGGGTGACCCGAGGCCACAAGTTCGAGAAGACTTCTGGGAAGTCGACACCGAGCTTGGTGCAGTTGTTCGTCATCACGTGTATCCTAGGAAGAGGTTGTATGTTCCCACCAACAGGGATATTGAGGTTTTCCCAAACTTGTCAACAACCCGGGTAACCGCTTTCGATGAAGGTCCGATTGAGGAACACGATGTCAACCTTGACCCCAACCTTAAGCGCGAGGAGTGGTGGACCGGCCGATCCTTGTTCCCGTTACCAGGTCACGATGCCGAAAAGATCAGACACGCTCTAGCTGCCTCCAAAGGCAAGCCGTCTAGATCTAAGGCCGAGGCCAAAAGGGAAGCCAAGGAACAGAAGTTCAAGGGAACAGACACGATTTGCAAAGATGCTATTCCTTCAATGGATAAGCCCGTGAACGTCATGACATACGACATGAAAGACTTCCTGATTTCTTGTGTGGACAGGTACTGTGATCTCGCTAAGGTCTCGAAGCAGTCCCTTACCAATGTTCCAACTCCGTTTTCAGAGAACAGAATTGCTAAGCCTACCGAGGGGGAAGAGCCATCTGGGCGCCTCCAACCAATTGCTAGCAAGGTTCTCATGAAAATCCTATTTGCCGCTAGGATGGCACGATGGGATCTCCTGCGGGCTACTCAAAGCCTCGCCAGCAGGGTGACGAAGTGGAGCAGGGACTGCGATGCAGCACTTCACAGGCTTGTCTGCTACATCAACTCTTCACTTGATGTTCGGATGCAGGGATTTATTGGAGATCGCATCAGTGAGTGTAAACTTTGGCTGTTCTGTGATGCAGATTGGTCTGGGGAACATGATCGCAAATCAACCTCGGGCTGTGCACTGTATCTCGTGGGGCCAAACACCTACTACCCATTGAATGCCTTTTCCAAGAAGCAGACCAGTATCACGATGTCAAGCACAGAAAGCGAGGTCATCAGTGCTAACCATGGTGTTCGCGCTCAGGGATTGCCCAGCCTCAGCCTTTGGATGTTCCTATGGCAACAGGTTGAGATCAATTCAGCCAACCATCAGGTTAGGCCAAAGAGACCTCCACCCATCAAGATTGATGGTGTTCTAGCAAGAGTTGACCCCGAACTTGACGAGATCAGGTACGGGGGAATCCCAGGTGGGCGATCGGTAGCCAATCTTCAGGGTTTGAATGTGGGCTTGAGCGACAAGTTTCGCGTTCAGTTCCTTGAGGACAACCAAGCGACGATCACGATCGTTCACAAAGGTGATAGTGAAAAGATGCGACACACTGATCGCACTCAGAACATCAGTTTTGGATGGTTGAAGCAGCAGTTCGAGGTGGAACATTTCGATATGGTCAATGTTGATACGCTCGAACAGGTTGCCGATATCTTTACAAAACCCTTCGCCGAGAAGACTAAGTGGCTCCACGCTCTCAGGTTGATCAACCACAATCTGTGCCCCACTGTTGCCAACAAAGGTGGCAAGGACTCAGACAGTCATTTGGTTGCGAAACCTCAGATTGCAGCCGCCAGCCATGGCCGGCCAGACCTTGAAGCCACTGCTGAGGTTCTACTTCAGGCTAAGGATTTTAGTTTTGAGGGTTTGCAATCAGTTGCATCACAATTTCCGGTGAAGGTGAGCAAGAGACGCAAGTCTCGTCTTACCACAAATGACAATTCGTATTACCACAATTGGGGTTTCTTTTCGTTCAGTGGAATGCAAGGGATTACCAACATCACCAAACGGTACCCTTTGGCGTGTAGATACATGAACGAGTGGATCAGCAAACATGCACGTCGCGACTTCACGTGGACTTCGATCGCGGTGAATCGTGACGCCAAATCCTTGTTGCATGCGGATTCACGGAACCTTAAGGGAAGTGAGAACTTCGCGATTAGTTTCGGGGATTTTTCGGGAGGCTTGTTGTGGGTTGAAGGGATGCCGGGTCAAGCTCCGGCCACCCAGACTAAGGACAATGGAAGTGTTGTTACTGGCGGAACTCACAACACAAAGCACTCTCCGTTGTACTTTGCCCCCGACCTACACCACTGCGTGATGCCCTGGAAGGGCACCCGTTTTGGATTGATCGCTTTCACTTCTTCCCAGGTAGGTAGTATTAACAACGAAGTAAGAGAACAATTGGAGATATTGAAGTTCAGGCTGCCCCAACCAGCTGCGGTCGCTGCTCCAGCCCGGCTTTCGCCGAGGCCAATTGCATGCACCGATCAGGGGGGTCTGGGACTCGAACGGTGGTGGATTGCGGTTCGCCATGAAACTCCATCACAATGGTTGCCTTTGACCCGCCTCATCACTACTGTTCGCGATGAGGGGGGAGCGGTCATTATCACTTCACTTTCGTTTGTCACGGTGGTGATGACATCGCTCTCTAAAGGTGACTTGAGGAGGTTACAAAGGAGTCTTGTTGAGATTGTTGAATTGGCTCACTTGTTTTCCAGTAACTTCTGTGTTCTCTTGTGTGGGCCCGTCGACGAATTCATGTTCGACGGAATTAATGCCGAAGTTGCACGACTTGAAAACGCATATCTGGTGTGCGCAGGGCTCCAGGCATTGCCACTTGCGAACTTTGGTAAGGAAAGCTTCCGCTCAGGAAACCAGCATCTGATCGCTAAGGCATCTTACAAGCACGAAGTCGCAGATCATGATGATTTAGAGGATTTCACATCTTCACATCTTGCTAATCTTGCGAACTTTAGGAAGGTGCTTGCCTGCCCCTGTGCAGCGGCTCATCAGAGCACGCCAGAGATGATTAGTGATCCCCGAGTGCGAGCAGAAGGCGAGAACAAGCCGTCGGCGCCAGCGACGATTGCCGCATCGGGTGACTCAATCAAGCGGGAGTGGGCTCACTACCATATGTGGGCCGGTGTCTTCGGACACGAGCTCGGACTCAACCCAGACCGTGACTGGGAAGAGAGCGTGAAACAGCTCTACACAGGCGCAATCGCGCAAACCGCTTTGTCTACGTGTCTGGGAGATGTTGATCATGGCTATAAGGCCCTCCCTAAGGTGGCACGGATCAACGACGAGGGGTTGTCGCGTTTCCAGCCCGGCGATAGCCGTGGCCGAGAAAAAGCCTGCATCATTGTTTCCGACTCTACCCTCATTTTCAAGGCTGGGGCGAGAACATTCGTTGAGATGGCGGAAGACTTTAAAGCTCTGACGGGGCCTGGTCATATCCTTCAGCAATACACGAATGTCCGGCAAAAGGCGATTTGGGGAGGCAACCTCCACTCGATCGTTGAGGCAGTTCACACGCTCTTGCCGCAGATCATCAACGAATCGTTAAATCCCTTGCATCTCGAGGTCGATATCGTTGTTGTGTGGATGGGCAACGAACTGTGCGGTCGCAGAGGTGTCTTCGTCGACCCAGGAACGCCACACTGGCAGATTGGTCCTGAAGGCGTTGCCGCGGAAGGGATCTGGGCGGACATTGCCGCACGTGTGTGCGGTGAAATCGGCCGTCTAGCCGCCCTTCAGGGCAGGCCAACAGTTGGGTCGATACAAATCCTCTCGGATGCCGACCCACTGGACTATGGGCTGCCAGCGGAATACAGAACAGCTATCCGAAAATTCCTCGGATACGCAAGGAGCAGGGGGTTATACACCGCTTCGCTCAAAGAAAGCGTATGCCAGATCCCAAAGCACGACCACTACCACTTCCGCGAGGACTCTACGCATCGCGCAGCCTTGGCCTCTGTTATCGGGCAGCGGATTAAAGTGTGTCAAGCTGACCACTTATTCGCAAAGATGCCCTCAGAGACGCTGGATGAGCTGGCCCGCCGTTTCCCCTTCGACCCAGAAGGAACGCGGGTATATTCCATGCAGTATGTCTTCGACAAGGCGCTGTATCGGTCCCAGCTCTCCCGCCGCCTTTTAAGGCAGGCCGAGATTCGCGAAGCTGCAAATGAATGCCCTGACCCATGGGAATCCCCTTATGTTCCTCCACCTGATCTCCCGGTCACTGGAATGCGTGAGGTACCTCAGGATGTCCTGAATTGGGAATGGGCCACAGCTCGCGAGCAGGCGCAAAAGCGTGCAAAAGAGCAGGCGGAAGCACGTGCCCGTGCTGAGCGAAAGGATCCAGCCCCACTTAGTGGTGGCCTATCTGGCAGTGCATCATCTCGCGATGTACCGGAAGTGTCCTTTGACGATGTCATCGAGGCCATCCCTTATCGCACTGAGTCACACCGCACTCTGTCTGCTGCGAAAGAGGGCATGACCAAGAAGGACCGGGACCCTTCCAGCGGCCTTTTAAGGGCTCGCCCACACGACTACATCGGGGTAAAATTCCAAGATGACTTGGACCTGATGGAGATGTGCGGCTTCATCGATGAAGATGTCTGTCCGGAGGATCCTGAGGGGAGCGAGATCGTCCAGATCCTCCCCGATTCGATTCCGAAGGACCACCTCCCTGAGTTAGGCCTCAAACCCTATGTTGAGCGCTACCTCACAGGTGCTGTCCGAGGGTCGAACGTGAAGCTCAGCTCACGGCGAGGCAAATGGGTACGCATCCAAGACCTCATTCAGCACATGTGGAAGAAGCACCGTGTGGATCTGGGAACTCGAGGTATCTTGTCCATAGTCGCCTACGATAACAAATCGAGGTTTAACTTGGCAGGCCTCCCCACCGATCCACGTGCTGACTTCATCGAGACGGACATTTGGCCGTCGTGGATTTGTGCGTCACACGGTCACAGTGAACGCATCAAAGATCAGGTGACTGATTCCTCGATTGCTCTGCATTGGTTCACGAACGAGACGCGTGAGGAGCTTGGTCCTACAGCCGCCTATCAAGGCAGGCCATTCCTTGCTCTTGGGGAGTTTCCCCCACGCCTGTATCATCGAACCACGCATGATTCAGCTTTCAATATTCTCTCTACTGGCTTCACAGCTGGCTTCAACCGGAGCGGGAAGTTTCACAACTACTTCGCGAAGGCCACGCTGAGCGAGCTTGAGAATAAAGCTGGAAGCCGAGCAAACCTTCCTTATGAAGTTGTTCTCGACACTCAGGAGGTGAACCGCTATGCCTACCTGTTTGAAACAACTTCCGAAGGCATACTCACGCGCGACCCAGTGCCAGGATCTTGTGTGCTCTACATCAGGGACACGATCAAAGGCATCATTCTGTGGTCGCGTCAGTCCAGCGAGGAAGAGGACACCATCATACCGGAAACTGCCCAGGATCCCATTGTCGATCCTGGAGCAGCTGAGCCGGAACAGTTCCCCGATGTACCGGAGGAACCTTCAGCCCCACTTAGTGGTGGCCATGAAGAGGTCGAGACAACAGAGTCTGCAACAGCAGACGAGCCTATGGTCGAAGTTGAGTTTGAGGTGGCACCACCAGCATCATCGCCAGAACCTCTTGCGCTCAACGACGCCACAGCATCCGACTTCCTTCCGGAGGAAACCACAACATTGGACCAGGGGGGTGCTTCTCCACCGGAGGCACCGACTGAGTCCAGAAAGCGTGTCCGTTTCCTCGAGCCGGAAGATCCCGTTGAAGTCGAGATCGAAATCGAGCCTGAAGAAGAAGATGTGAAAAGGGAGGAGGAGATTAAGATCGAGCCGATGTTCGAGCAGGCACCGCCTCAGCCGGAATCGACTCCTTTGGCTCTCCCTCCAGCCCCCGTTACGGGTGGCCGCCACAGGGCATGTCCTCACTGCGGTACTCAACACCTTGTGGGACAGATGATATGCTTGAGCTGTGGCGTGCACATCGTGAAACCTTCTCAGCAGAACGCACGCAAGAAAGCGCGTTCGGCTCGTTGGTTCGCTGAAGAGGCAGCCGCCGCCGCTGCGGGCAAGCCACGTTCCCAGCTTACACCGGAGGAGGTCATTCATGAAATGACCAGAGATTCTTCAACACAGCGGGGAACGACATCGCTCGACGCAGAGGCGCTGGACAAAGCCCGGCAGCAGCTCAAGATGGCTACAAAAGGAGGCTACACTAGCATCGTACACCGGTTCGATAACGACGTGGACTACACAATGAGTTCCATCGGCAATGGGTACGATCGAGAGTTTCTGGCCATCGAAGACGTGCTTACGCATGCTGCCTTGCCGAACCATGGCCGTTCAAAGGAGCAACGACAGTTAGCTGTCGGAACCTATGGTGGAAGCTCCGAAGGGCCACGGAACCAGGAGATCGCTCGGTTGCTCTACCTGCACGACTGCAATCCAGCCGCCCTTAGGGCAGGCCTGATCTCCGCAGTGAGTGACGATCCGTTTTGCATCATGTGGCTGGGAGGGGCATACAGTTTGCGCAAGTTCGTAGATGTTTTCCTCCAGCACAAAATCGTGAAGATGATTGTTACTTTCTCAGAAGAGGCACTCTATGTTGATCCAAGACTCGGCTATTCTGCTGAGGACTGGACTGAGTGGCTCCGTGAGAAATTCGCGGAACAGGTCGGAATTGCACGCCGTGCATACGAAGAACGACAGCGCAACGCTGAACGCTCTCGCATCGCGCAAGCCAAAGCTGATGCCCGCAGAGCAGAGCAACAGCGCTATCAGGAGCAGGGATGGGATCGCGGCTACCAGCGAGGATCCCACCCCTATGGGCGCTCCTCCGGTTCCCGGGGATGGTACTAAGTACCTGACCCACATTTCGTGGTTCCGTCACGTTAACCGGTACTCCGAAATACAGCCCCTCTTAGAGGTGGCCGAATTTCCTTAAGACCAGAAAAATTTCATCTTGCATCATCTGGCAGTCACTTTGTGACAACTCCGACACCAGGTCTTTGGACCTCGAGGGGATTCGTCAGCAGCTCCAGCGGATGATGTATTCGTCCCATGCTGCACATGTCTTGCGACTTGTATCCACGCCATCATTCAAGGCTTGCTGGATCGTCGCCATTTTATAATGCATGTCGCGACTTTAAACTGCGCGCTAAAAGAATTAATCTGCTTCCGTATCTTCCGCTTTACGGTAGTAGAAAGCCTATGAGCCCCGAGCCACAATCCAGCCGCCTTTACGGCAGGCCACACAGCACCAAGCTTCCGTGCATGTTTGCGCCTCAGACTGACGCTTCGGCGAGGGGGGTGTAATTTGTGCACGTGTGAAGTAGCATGTTGTGTGTACGGCATTGTGGCACAAGTGCTCTAACAGGAAAAGGTGCGTAGTTACCGCATGGTACAAGCTGCTTGTTATCACTTGGACGGACATATACAACAGTGCGTGTGTGCAGTGGTTTACAACAACTATATAGGTTTTCGGTGGATTTTGGATCCTAAACCCTAAACTCCTAAACCCTAAACCCTAAACCCTAAACCCTAAGCCTATCTGTAGGGTGATCCTAGCTGCAGGGACCCTTAGAGGGCCAAAGCCCGGCGAGGCCCACACCCCAAGTTCACACGCGTTGTCTAATTTAGGGGCCTAAATCGCTACCTATACTTTTTTTTTGTTGGGGGGGGAGGGGTCCTTAGTATAATTATAGTATAATGGGCCCCCAAAACCTATGCCAGTTGTTAAGGCCTCTATATTAGAGCTTTCTCAAGATCTCAGGTTGGTGATGCCTTTCCTCTAAGCTAGGATCACGAAGCTTGAAACACAAATCTGAAGATCTGAACACGAAGTTGTATTCGGTACTAACCTGGCATTGTTACTTCGGGACACACCAAACGTTTTGGTTCTGAGCGGAACCCAAACAAGCAGCTGTGGTGAGGCCTTGACTGCCCTTCACTGCAAGATGGAGAAGGACCGGAATTATGTAGGTTCAACAGCTAATGCTGTTCCGCAGAGGCAAGCAAGCCATTGTGCAACTTGGGCGAGAGCCGTACTAAACATCACAAATCCTATATTAGCTTATATCACACTTTACATTATACTATACTTCATTACATTACATCATTTTGTACTGTATACCACATCATTATACAATATTGCTATATTGCATTATACTATACTATACTTTATGTTATCATCGTATTTTCGTTGATATTTTCTGCTGGGGTATATTGTATTGTATCATCTCACATTTTATGACAGTATATCATAGCAGGTTATATTGTACTGCATTATACGGTATATTCTATTGTAAGATGTTACACCTGTACTACTGTATTATCTTTTGTTATTTTAGACCATATCCCCAGTCATGTTGGAGGATGCATCTCCACGCGAGCTTCTTCTTCAGTTGCTCCTGGTCGGAATGATTTACAGTAGAAGCCCAAAAGTTGGAAACGCAATAGCCTCAATCCTTAAGAGTAATGTATAGGAAATCCCGGCACTATTTGGCCTTAATCCGGTTGCCATCTTGATGGGGTTTACTGTAAGCCGTAGCTGCTGTCGACTCAATTGGGTGTAAAGTAAAAGCCAGAAAGTTGGAATATGGAATAATGGCAGGATCCCCTATGATTTACCTTAAAGGGAGTATGATAATGATATTCCAACTTTCTGGCTTCTACTGGTAAAAGCCAGAAAGTTGGAATATGATTATCCTAAACCCTTTATGGTAAATTATAAGGTATCCTACCCTGAAACCATATTCCAACTTTCTGGAGTTTCCTTTAGCTGATCAGGCCGAAACTCTGGTCCCAAACCTACACATTAGAGCGCGCAACCATACATCCTAATCATACTGGGCTCTTTGAAAAGGAGGCCGGCAGGCTCTCTGAGCACGCACGGCTTACTTACCCCAAGAGTGATGTGCCCCTTTTGCATAGGTCCTTACTTCGCTACAGTAAGCTCTACTGCAGCACATGGATCCTAAGTCTCATGAAGGCCCCTGAAATCCACTTCACGCCCGAGGCAAGAAGTGGAAACCCCAAACCCTGAACCCTCAACCTTCAACCCCAAGCGCCAACCGAGGCAAGAAGTGGAAGGGCATGTCAAGAGAGCGGAAGCCACCAAGTCGCTCCCAAAACGCCACGACCAGGCAAAGCAACTCTTATTCAGGTCTGGGAGTTTCAGAGAAAGGGGTACCATACTTAGGTCTTCATACGAAGCAGGGAAACTAGTTATGTTTTAAGGGTCCAAAAAAGGTTTCCATAGTATTGTACACAGAGCAACAGTGGAAGTTCCAGCTTCTAGTTTCTATGTATGTTTGCCTTTTGCGCTGGGGCTTTCATGTCCATCTTCTTCCGGGTCTTGTTGTGAGTTGCAGTCCTTCTCGAAGGCCCGCGGGCGACAGACCTTCTCTACAGCCCTTAGGCCATGCTTATAACATAGAGGCCGGAACAGTTGGAAAGCAGATCCACCGATGCTCACCTGCTACAGATGTAGCAGACAGCCCTATTCGAGTTATTAATGTGGGTGTCGGTTTAATAGTGGGGTACCCCCCCCCCCCCCGACCAAAAAAAAAATTCTATTTAATATGGAACCGGTAGCCCCCGGACAGGGGTCAGGGGTCGGTCTGAGTGGCAGGGAATTGGGAGGTGCCGGGGTTTGGGGGGTTGGCTTGGGTGCAGGGTCTGCGGTTCTGCGCGAATGCGCGGTCGGGGGTCGGGGGGGGTCTGGGGATCACCAAATGCTGGAAACCAAGCCCCGATCACTCCAAGACTACTACCAAGACTAAAAACCATTCATTTTGAACACTTTTGCCTCCGTAACCTACACTCACACACTCCCACCCACAATCGACCACGTCTGAAGCTTTGTGGGGTACAATAATAGTACAGTAGTACAATAGTAGTACAGTAGAAATAATACAGTAGTAATACAATAGTAGTACAATAATAGTGCAGTAGTACAATAGTAATACAACAGTAGTACAGTGGTAGTACAATAGTAGTACAGTAGTAGTACAATAATAGTACAGTAGTACAATAGTAGCACAATAGTAGTACAGTAGTAGTGCAGTAGTACGATAATAGTACAGTAATACAATAGTAGTACAGTAGTAGTACAGTAGTAGTACAGTAGTAGTACAATAATAGTGCAGTAGTACAATAGTATCACAACAGTAGTACAGTGGTAGTACAATAGTAGTACAGTAGTAGTACAATAATAGTACAGTAGTACAATAGCAGCACAATAGTAGTACAGTAGTAGGACAGTAGTAGTACGATTATAGTACCGTAGTACAATAGCAGTACAGTAGTAGTACACTAGTAGTGCAGTAGTACAATAGTAACACAACAGTAGTACAGTGGTAGTACAATAGTAGTACAGTAGTATTACGATAGTAGTACAGTAGTGCAATAGTAGTACAGTAATAGTACAGTGGTAGTACAATAGTAGTACAGTAGTACACTAGTAGTACAGTAGTGGTACAACAGTAGTACAGTAGCACAATAGTAATACAGTAATAGTACAGAAATAATACCAATATGCAAAGCATAAAGCCAGTGAGCACATTCCCCCAATAAGCAAAGCATAAAGCCAGCGCCTGAAACCATAAACCCTGAACCCTGAACCCTAAACCCTAAACCCTAACCCCTAAACCCTAACGAACCCTAAACTCCTAAACCTTAACAAACCCTAAACCCTAAGCCCTAAACCCTTCCCAAAGGGGGGTCGGTCCAGATTGGACCCAAAATTGAATTTTCTATACAAACTTTAGTACTGGAGATGCCTCTTTTGAGCTAGGGTCCAATCCCCGATTCGGCGGTTCACCCTAGCAGCCCGTGCAATAGTAGTACAGTAGTAGTACAGAGTCCCATTCCTGACGCCCCAATAAGCGAAACAATTCTGCAAGAGATTTTCGGGCTTCAGGGCCAGGGTTTTAGGGTTGGGTGGGGGTTTGGGTGGGGGTTTAGGTCGTGACTGCCTTAAGATTGACCATCAGCAAATAGCACAGCCCCGCCACCAAAAAATCACCCCAGCCAAAGAAAAAACGCATTAATTAGTACCCCAAAAATTTTATTCGGATTCGGAATTAGCCCCCGAGCCGACGCATTAAAGGAGCCTATATTCCTAAACCGACACCCACATTAAGGCTTTTATATAACCCCAACCAACCCCCCACCCCCCCCCCCCTAACCCTAAACCCTAAACCCCTAAACCCTAAACCCTCTCCCCCCCCCCCCCCCACCCTAAACACTAACCCCCCCCGCCCTAAACCATACCAGGCCATCATCGCCTGCTTCAAGGATGGCTACACCCCCGGGACTGAGGATCGCCAATTCCTGTGCCAAAATTTGGGGGTTTAGGGTTTTGGGTTTAGGGGTTTTCGGGGTTTAGTGATTTAGGATATCAGGGGGGGGGGCGGACTTGGAAGGCTGGATGTCCCGAAGCATTCTGTCAACGGGGGGCCGAAGGTGTTCGGTGTCTTGTGTGTCTTTAGGGTTAAGAGTCCCTACAAGCAGAACCCTATAAACTCTAGGCCCTTGGCTTATTTGCTGGAGAGCTTTTGTGCGAAGGCCTTGTGGTTGCAAAGTGGTTTCGAGAGTTGCGAGACTCCAGAGTTCATAAACCAGGGCTTTTGTCGCGACTGCAGTGCTTCACGCACTTGATAGGTCCACAAACAGCTGGCTTTATTGAGGTTGTGGCCCGGCAAGATTTGTTGCAGTGCTTTGTGTCTCACAGGCGTCTGCAATCGACAAGGAGCTGTCAGTTCAATAAGTTCATCCATCCATCAGTTCAAAAGAATCAGTCATCCATCAATGCATTCATGCATTCATTTATTCACATAGTATTTCTCCCTTTCATGCCCGAATGCATTCTTACGTGAACACATACCTACCCACATATATTCATATCCCTCTCCCTCTCCCCCTCAGCCCTCCCTCTCTAGCTCTTTCTCATTCTCTCTTCTTCTGTGTTTCTCTCTCACAGACAAAATTGCAGGGTACCTTGCTCATGGTCCTGGGTCCCAAGCCTTTACCCCATCCATCGCTCGAGGCCTCGAAACCACAAGCCCAGCACTGCACAGCCGCTCCAGGGTCTCGTAAAGATGCTCGAAAGCGGCATCGATCCGGACACACCATCCACAGGAGGGGATCTGGACCTGGTTTAGGGTTCGGGCCATTGAAGCTACCGGTACCGGTTTGTGAGCGACAAGGGCGTTAAATAACCCTAAATTTAAACCCCATACCTAGGCTACACCCCTAGGGCTCAAGAGCCAAGGTTGTGAGTTGTGGATATTGAGCCCTGGAGTCCTATCCTGCGGTGCTGACCAAGATAGAGGGAAGAGGCTGTCGAGAGAGCGAGGAGGAGAGAGGGAGTGACAGAGAGGAGAGAATGAGAGAGAGAGAGAGAGAGAGAGAGAGAGAGCGAGAGAGAGAGAGAGAGAGAGAGCGAGCGAGCGAGCGAGAGAGAGAGGGAGAGGAAGAGGGGGCACAAGCCCTGCAAGCCGTTGCGAACAACGACTAGGGGCCACACTCGAATCACCCTACACCCAAAGCCACAAACACTAAACTTAAACCCGAGACGCTAGACTTAAGTCTGACGTAACGAATGCACTCTGCAGATCAAAATGGAGCCCTTAAGCAAAACAAAAAAAAAGTCTGATCTCCGTGCAGGATTCATGAGTGGCTTCGCCCCCGGCATGACGCCGCTCCTCGCCGCCGCCTCCTGGGGGAAGGCGGCCGCAACTTGCGAGATGCTGGGCTCCTGATACAATATCATGGGTATGACTCATATGGGTAGTTGCCAAATTAAGGTTCCTTTTAGGGTACCCTTTAATAATAGGTGCCGTATTATAGGGGGACCCCAAAAGGGACCATCCATGTAATGTATATGCAATATGGGAGTGTCCGAAAATAGGGTACTTTATTTTGGGATCCTTATAATAAGGATACTACTATTTAGGGTTTGAGGGTACCATATTAGGGTCCCTTTGTTTTTCGGAAACCCCCCCCATATATGGTCAGGCGTCTGGCGTTCCCAGGCCTCCCCCCCCCCCCCCCCCCAATGGTATGGTCTGATAGGGGTGGGGGGGGGGCTGGCGTGTGCGGAAAGGGGTTGGCCGTTGGAGCTGCAACTGGATGGTGGGGTGGTGCTGGCGGCCAGGGCTCACGCGCAAGCCCTTCGCAAGCAAGCCGTAAACCCTATAACGCAGCGGATGCCCCTGTTTTGAGAAACCTTAACTTGTATACTTAAAACGCTCTAAGCCTAAAGCAGAGCATACACCGCAAATCCTCCCTAAGCCCTTGTCGACTCGAAGCCTTGTACCTTGCAACCGTAAACCCAAACTCACAAGCTTAAGCTAAACCCTAAACCCCAAAACCCCACAACCACCCACAGGGGGAAGAGGAACCCCACACCCCACACCACAGGGGAGGGGGGGGCCCCACCCTATATCCGGACCATTGACCTTTGGGGGGGGAGGGGGGGGGGGGCTGCGGAGCGCGTGACCATATATAGTAGCATTGCGCACAACATAACATATCAAAATGCAACATACGATGACCGATAACATTATGCGAGCCATGACTCCCTTAATAGTTTGGGGCTGTGGGGCTTTAGGGTTCATTAGACACTCATTAAAGCATGGTGCCTGGTTTACGCTTTTGGGGTTTGCGGTGTGATTTAGGATTTAGGGTTTACAGCTTTTAGGGCTTTTGGGGTTTAGAGGTCGTTTAGGATTTTTGTTTTAGGACTTTGCTTCTGAACTCTACTGGAGCTTCGGCAGGAACCCAAATACAGTAAAGAATTTCGGATGAGAAGCCTCTCGTGTCGGCATGGTAGCTTAAAGGGATGGCACTTTCAAGAAACCAGCCAACGTGTGCCACGCTGCTTGCTCAGAACCGTAGAACAGCCCTGAATCCTAATCTGTAGTCCAATCCTTGAGACACCTATAGTAAGTTTGCCAGCATAGGCTGCTCTGAGCAGCATTTCAAAATCCACGGGAGAAGCAAAGTTCCAGCTACTTGGGGTTTAGAGAGTTTAGGCTTTGGGTTTAGGCTTCAGGGTTCAGGTTGGGGGAAGCAGAGCGCCGTAAACTCCCACATGTCCGTTGAATGCCCACCCGGCTTCTTGTTCAAGCAGGCCCCGCCGCACCACAGTGTTCGCCCTAAACTTTGCACTTAAACCCGACAAAGCCTAAACCCTATAAGCCCTCTTCTGTCGCCTTGCAGTCATATAAGGCCGGAGATATCAGAACATCTCAGTGAAATTGCCACTTGACACCCTCATGCAGGATGTGCCTCGCTACCTGAGAAATGGCTACAGATTTATGGCCCTTTTTCAGGTTATACCATGTTATACTAAAGCCGCCATTCCAAAATGAAAAAGGTCACTGTAGGCCATCGTCTACGAGCTTTGGGCATCAGCCTTGGACTGACTTCCTAGTTGTAGCGATTTCCGACTGCCGTTGACAGCACTTGTTTCGAAGTCTGTTCCAGCTAACAGGTTGAAGCAACACACGCTGTGCTACTTTAAGCTATCGGTACTGCTGTCACCTCGTACGTAGCGGTTCAGCTACCGATGTGGATAGGAGTTCCTTCGAATGAGGGCGGTATCAGAGCGTTGCAAGTCCTCCACCACACTCAGCCATACACCTGGGCCTGCCCTAGCAGGGCTAGGGGTTTAGGGCTTGTAGGGAGCATTCCGAACCGAGCAAGGAAAAGTGTCGGCCAGCTGACACTGCTGGAAAGAGGATGTTACTATAGGGGCTTCAATAGTTACCAATACTATTTTCGGGGATTCCTTATCATCATTATAGTATGATTGGCCCCAAAACCCTCTTCTAATTATTCAGGAATCCCTGCACCCACAACATATTCAACCCAAAACCCGTAGTCCTATCCCCCAAAGAGACTCATAAGCCCTACACCCACAACACTCTAGACCCAAAACCCTTAGTCCTATCCAGAAGAGACTCATAAGCCCTACACCCTTAGTCCTATCCCTAAAAGAGACCTATAGTAGAACATACCCCTAAACCCTATTCTAGTTATTGGTTCTATATCATACTACTATTATACTATAGTTATACTATAATTACCTTAACTATTATACTGTTATTATACTCTAGTTATACTATAATAACCTTAACTATTATACTACTATTGTACTATAGTTATACTACAACTACCTTAACTATTGTAGTATGATTAGACTAGAGTTATACGATAATGACCTCAAGGAGCCCCTAAAAGTGACCGAAGGTTGATGAGGCTCGCATTCTCTTGGCCGCCGGCGCAGACGTCCGGGCGAAGTCGCCCAACATCAACCACACAGCAGCTGTGCTGGGTTTAGGGTTTAGGAGCTTAGGGTTTATAGGTTTGTGGGGCAAAGGGTTTAGAGTCGTATAGAGTCATAGAAGGGTATAGGGTATAGGCTTTCGGGTTTCAGGCTGTTTCGGGCTTAGGGTTTGCTGTGCAGATTCCATGATGTGGTGCTTTTTAGGCTCCAGGTTTCCACAGCGTGTCAGTGTTGAGGTTTGCACATCTTACCCTAAGGGTCCAAGTAGCCTTGATTTATACCCAAATAGGCCCCAAAGTCCTATAATACGGAGTACTTGGACCCTTAGATTTAAGGTTCAGGCTTCAATATTGTGGAGGTTGCTCTCATCGAATTGTGGAGGCTGCTCTCATCAGTACTGTTGCGCTTAAGACCTCTGCATAAGACTTACGACAGATATACACCACAATGCTTCTCGGGTCATCGAGAGGATGCTGACGAGCCGTTCGGATCAGATTCCTTTGCAGGTGTTTAAGGTTTAGGGTTTAGGGTTCAGGGTTGTTCAGCCAAGGTCCTGATTGAGCTAGTGAGCATCGGGCGTCGAGGGCTTAGGCTTGATCCTCAGGCCCCGACCGCTGAACTATTCCCCTGTAGTCCCGATATATGTACCGCATCTTATGGAAAACAGCATTCTCACTAATTAGGCCCCGATACAAAAACCCACAACACAAGAACCACATTTCAATCTAACAGTGCTCGAATCATCCAGGTCTAAACCCACTAAACTCTAGACCGGCCCGAAGAAGCAGTCCTTTGAGGGTGCTAACAGGTACTGAAAGGGTAGTAGCAGCGTCTGGGGTTTAGGGTAGAAGGGTCCAGGCTGCAACACAGTGTACACACACTATGGACTATAGCCCCAAAGTACCCATATAGCCATTACATAGGTTCATGTACCCTAGGCCACGTCGGCGAGGTCCCAAACATGCAAGCTTGCAGACTTGCAGTGCAGATCCAAGGTACTCCATGCCGATAGCTTACGAGATGCAAGTGCAGCTTCCAGATCTTGGAGGTTCTTCAGTTTCTGGTTGTCAGAAGCTGTGTCAACATTCACATGACCGAACTTGGGGTACTGGGGGCAGTGGGCAGCTTGGGGCAGCACAACCTGAATGGCTTTTGCAAGCTGCATAGCCAGGCTTCCTGCAACATGTGGGAGTTTCCGATCATAGGGGACTCTAACCCAGACCCCCGGCAGGATCCAAAAAGTAGATCCCTCATTGGGGGTTTCCTACAAAGTACCCTTAGTAGTATAGGGTCCCAAATTAGGGGATCTACTTTCTAGATCCTCCCGGGGGTCTGGATCCTATTAAGGTCCCCCAAAAATGAGGTACCCCTAATTTTCGGAAACTCCCATGTTGGGCTGGCACCTGGGATCCCTAATCTAGGTGACTCTCCTGTCAAACTAATCAAAGGGTAAAAGGAGGGACCCTTAATAAGGACCCCTAGGTATATACCCTTAATATGGCTGTTATATACCCATTATATAGCCCATTATAGGGTAGGGGTCCCCATTAAGGGTCCCTCCTTTTCCCTTTGAACTAAGATGGCCGCCGGCGGTAACGTTGATGGCTGGGGCCTGGAAAAGACCCACGCGATGGGCTCGGATGTGCCGAAGCTCCGGGTCCCAGATATACGGGTGGTTGTCAAAATTATGGTCCCTCTTAGGTAGCTAATGGGAGAACTTTAAACTTTTTGGCCGTATACATTTGGTCTATCCTAGAAAGTTTGAACTTTTGGGGCCCGGTTATTGAAGAAGAGAGTTTTGGGGTCCTTATTATAGTACGGCACCTAATATGTAGGGTACCCAAGAAAGGGCCATAATTTTGACAACTACCCATATCGGTGTAGAGTCTGCGGCAACGTTCCTGTCTTGGGATGACACCATCCGAAACTCCAGCCCTTTGCCACTAAAGGACGGAAAGCAAGCAACCCATCGCCTAAGCATGGCGCACTGCTAGACCTTCAATGGGCAGTATTCTTGCGTAAGCACTCACAGTTTACGAGGTTCACCATTGACAATAACGTCTTTTCCCAAAGCTACCAAGCTGCACGACAAACCTAAACCTCAAAACCTTCAATCTTCAAACTCTAGACCCTCGGACGCCTCAGACCATTCCTCCTCAATCCTGACGCATCAGAACCTACGCCCGGAACCCCGTCCGAAAACCTAGGACCCGAAACCAAAGACCGAAGTCCCCATGCCCCATTAAGCTCATGGCCATCCAAGAACATGCTTCGGCTAATTCTCGAAGCCGAACCAGCGTTCCTCGGCATTCCAGGAATCCTGAGATCTAGGTTTCGTACAGTGGTGTCAGAAAACAGGGACCCCAACACAGACCGAACTTGTGGCTCAGGCACCCCGAAGAGCCTAAGAGCCCGGAAAATATTACTATCAAGTTGTTACAGCCTGTCGCAGAGTGGCTGTTGTTCGTGTTGGGGTAAGTGCGACTCTGCGATGTTAATCTCCGCTGGTAGCTGCACTTGTACTGTCCCTACTCTTGTTACAGTTTAAGGTTGAGGAACTGGTCGTGTTTCGGGGTTTGGGACTAGGATTGGGGCTTCAGAATTTTCAGGTCTCAAGGTTGGGGTTTCAGGGATTCTTCTATGACGCTCTAGGCCCCGAACTGACTTGTTCATAGCTGCCGGGTGTAGGGTGCCTAGGGCTTCGCAAAAACAGCCTGTCGGCACATGTTTGCATATCAGGCAGTCTTCGTGGTTGCTGCATGTTTCTTTGGACTGCGGGTCGTCGGAGCTGCATAAGCCCTCCTCGACGCCTACAGCCGGCAATCTACGGCCCCATAGCGAGCGACGTGGAAGTACTTATGTACCTTATGTACCCATAGGCTCCATAGTAGTTCCTTTTTGGGGTTCATAAGTTAGGATCCTAAAACGTAATCCACAAGGGAACTATATGGAGCCTACGGGTATTAAGCATCTCGGACAGGTGGGATCCACCATGTCGCGGCTCCCCATACTGTAAGACCGAAGCTTTCAGGGTCAACATGAAGCCTTCGCAGCCAAACGGGATCATAGAGGGCAAGGGCTGGTGGGTGCAGCATAGTGGCACAGAAACCTGAAGAGTGACCCATTTTATTTCTCACAGTTCCTTAGGATATCATGTTTTTCTGAACTAGCATCAGTATAGACTTCGTACCCAAAGCCCCATTCTAGCGACTAAAACCCCTGATACGGCCCTTTCCGTATGCATCCCCTTACAGGAGCCGCATTCCAATCACTGTTCAGGCCCCTTCAAGGAACCCTAAATCCTAAAAACCTAGATTAGCCACGGTCACAAGGAGATTTAAACACGGCAACCTTAAAGTAAAAGCCAGAAAGTTGGAATATGATTATCCTAAACCCTTAATAGTAAATTATAGGGTATCCTACCCTGAAACCATATTCCAACTTTCTGGAGTTCCCTTTAGAGTAGCTCTCAGCCCGAAACCGTTTTCACCCGACTGGTCTCCTACCGAGCCGAGGCTTCTCACGGCCAGGAACGGCATGAACAAGACAGGCTCTCAGGTTTGGGGTCAGGGTTCGGGGGTTTAGGGTTTAGGGGTTTAGGGTTTAGGGGTTTAGGGTTTAGGGGTTTAGGGTTTAGGGGGTCTCGCGGTTCGGGTTGAGGTTCAGTATAAACTCTTTGGTTTAGGGGTTAGGACGGTTAGGATTGTGTAAGCTGTCGGGCTTAGGGTTTCGATATTTAGAGATGTACACGACGAATGGTCCCACGGTAGGACTTCTACAGCAACTTAACTCTAAGACAGTAAACACTGCAAGGTAAACCCCCGAACAGTAGGTCTAATGTAATTCCGAAACTCCTCACGTGAAAGGGTTCAGTGCGCTCTGGAGAGGCAGTCGAAGCCCAGATGGGATTGAATTTACGCAATGCAGGGTTCTTTCTGCTAAAGCTGTGAGGACTGACCCTCAGAGCTGTCAGATTTGAGTTTAAAGGTATCCAGGGAGCTCTGATATCAATTTATAGTAAAAGCCAGAAAGTTGGAATATGATTATCCTAAACCCTTTATGGTAAATTATAAGGTATCCTACCCTGAAACCATATTCCAACTTTCTGGAGTTCCCTTTAAGGTTTAGGGTATAGGGTTGCATTCTTCGACATACCTTGAGCACTTACCTAGCTTCCCGTCTACATGTGTTGTGCTGCCACATGTCCGCATTCTCAGAGCATGCATGTACATTGAGAGATTGAGCCCCACACTGAGGACTACATTGAGAGGAATGGCACTCTTGTAAGCGAGCAGTAGCACTAGCTGAGCGTATTGCCTCAACAGAGATCATCGACAGCACCCCAAACCCTAAACTCTAAACAACCCATGCGCCCAAGGACGGCGGCCGAGTGGGCGAAGCATGAGAAGAAGCGGCAGTCTGCCCAATTTCTTTCTCACTACGCCACCATGAACCCTGGCCTGAGCGGCAGATGATGTTGAGGGTTTAGGGTTTAGGGTTCAGGGTTTAGGGTTTAGGGTGCACACCGTTATTTCAGCTCTACGTCAGCGAATTCCTGGCGTTGGAAACACAGCAGCAAGGCTCCAGCCGGGTCATGCAGCAACTCAAAAGACAAAGCAGCCGAAGATGCGGGAAAAAGAAAGTCCGGGTTCAGGACTTTCAGCCCAAAACGCTTCATCCGAGTCGTCTTTGTCAGTGTCGCCGTCGTCCTCAGGTTTTGTGGAATCCTTCATGATAGATAGAGACTGTAAATGTCGAAAAGACACAGCCCTCTTACAGTGAGTATGGCCCCTTCCAGCACGCGCGGCCGAGCAAGGGCACCGTTAACATGCTGCAGCCTGGGTAGTGTGGCAGCCTGAATAACTACCAGCATTATTTCTTAGGGCTCTCGTTAGAACAACGATACTGTAAGCTACCTCGAGTCCCTATGGCAATTATTGAGGACCCCGCATATCCGGGTCTGCGGCTTTGGAGACGCTGGTTAAGGTTATGTGAGCTAGGGGACAGGGGCGTCTCGAATTTTGTGACAGAAGATCCTTCTCAGATTTGAAACCAACTCGGCCTTCTATTCGAGCTTGGGGAGCATACCCGCGTGCGCAAGGGCTGCCGCAGATACACATGTGTTTGCGCACTTGCAACATGCGAGAGGTGCCTAAGCCTCCGATTGATGCTGGCACATGTTTAAATGCAACTGCATGTTCGCAACCAACAGACTCAACAGGAGCTCGAATCGCAACATACCGTTCCTGACAAGGGTCAGCAACGACAGCTTCAAACCGTCAACAAGAAACAGCCGTCAAGCCAGCGGGAAACAAAGCCAGAAACCTAATCCCTTATCCCTAAAGCATAAATTTCCTAAATAACACCAAACTTCAAAACCAACATGATGAGGGTTACGCAGGTGACCACTCCCGTTACAGAGGCAGTGTTGGACAAGTACGGACCTCGGGCCAGTTGCTGGCGGGATGCTGCAGAAATCGCCACCATTCACCAGTTTTATTACAATACATGATCAGAAAGGTTGTTCTAATACCGAACTGAAATTGGAAAGAGCAGGAGCAATCATGCTGCCAACCGTCAAGACAGCTGGTTTAGGAAGCTCGACGGACTTAGCTTCGGAACTCCGTCGGACGTAAAAACTAAACCGCGTGTGGGTTGTTCTCACGTCGAAACTCAAGCCAAAGACTTGGTGTTTAACGCTCGGGGTCGGCAAAAAATACATCCCACAGAACTATATTGTGAGAACCAGGTTCACGTAGTAAGGCCCCTATAATCACTAGGTTTTCAGTGTTGGATATGTGCTTGACAGGGCTCAGAGTGTAGGATTGCTGACTGCGCTGTATGACATGTGTGATTCACGAAGCAGAAGCCCGTGTAAAGCGTGCGGGCAATTTACGAAGGGAGGCACACTGGCGATATCATCAACATCATCATCATCATCATCATTATCATCATCGTCATCAACATCAGCACCATTATCACCAGAATCATCACCGTCATCATGGCTATCATCTTCACCATCATCATCAACTCCTGCTTACGGGCCCTGCGGGGCGAGGAGAATGGCGGAATGTGTTGAGTGACCAGAGGCGGAATGGCGCGTCCTAGAGATGCCGGCATCAATGCTCATAACTCGCAACGCGGACTCTCTGCGGCGAAGGAAGTTCATTATCAACAACGTCACCATGTTGATGATGATCGCCATCGTCATCATCACCATTCTCACCCGGACACCTCCAAAGTGTGTGGCACAATGGTTTAATGAAATACACATCATTGCACACAGGCGCTCGGAGTTCCATGCCGGAGTTGCTAATGCATTGCATCTCCTCGATAGGGTGGATTCCACCGGTTTTAGGCCTAAGATTGAGAAGCCTTGTTAATCTAAGCCCTGTGGTTCTGGACCGCCGCAAGAGGTTTAGGATGGAAGCTCTTGCAAAGTGATGGTAAGTTGTACTGATGGCAGCAACACGAAGCAACAGCACCATCCGAGCCTAATAAATAAGTAGTACGATTCTCCGCATTTTGATTTTGGAGCCTTCCTGTTAAAACCATTAGACCCGTGCAATATACTGCACCCCCCCCCCCGCCATCCGGTCGTGTAGGTGGAAGCTTTGTTGTAGATGCCGGGGCGACAGTACCACCTCCTGAACATGAACAAGATACATCCTTCTTCATGTTCCGAATTGCCCCTCATGGCCCACATGTGCATTCGGCTAAATTGACGGCAAAGCAATGGTCGAACAGTAGCTTCCAAGTAAGGCAGGTGTCAACATCAGTTCTGCTATCTGTTTTGATTTCAGTGTTTGTCAACGGTATCACAAATAAGCAAGCAAGACCTCTACCATGTCAACGACCATGTGCAGTGTTGGCGGTGTAGTTGTCTCGTTGTGCGCTACTTTTATCGTTGCCGTTGCCGTGTTCGTTGTTGCATGTGGGAGTTTCCGAATATCAGGGGTACCTTATTTTGCTGTCCTTATAATAAGGATCCTACTATTCAGGGTACTATATCAGGGTCCCCTATTTTCGGAAACTCTAAACCCTAAACCCTTTACCGAACCCTTATAGATCCCTGTTAGGAACCCTTTAAAAGGGTCCCTTATTTTCGGAAACCCCCATGTTGTTGGGCAGAGCAGGGCAGAGCAACGGTCCAAGGGGAGCTCCAACCGAGCAGTTGAAGAAGGACCCCTACCCTATAATGGGCTATAGTAAACCCCAAGAAGTTGGAAACCGGATTAAGGCCAAATATACAGGGTTTCCAATTTTTGGGCTTCTACTGTATACTATGGGTACATGATAGCTATATTAAGGGTATATACCTAGGGGTCCTTATTAAGGGTCTTGAAGGCTGCGGGTTGCGTCTTGTCAAGGATGTTGCAGTCGCACTCGCTCGTGCGGTACGGCTCCGGAATCTTGTTGTGTCTTGCTGTTATTGCTTTCGTTGGTCTTGATGTTTGCTGTTGCGTTCTTGGCTTCTTGTAAGAAACTTATAGTCTCCATCGTAGTTCCTGCTGTTTGGTTAAACCGAGTTTATAGTTAGGATCCTATAAGCTAACCCAAACAAGGAACGACAATGGAGACTATGGGAAGTGAGCAGCGCCACGCGCAGAGGCATCCGAATTGCAAGCTCGTGGCAGTTTCTTTCACGGGCTTCAACCATGTCGACCTGGAGGACGGGCTTAGGGTCTTAAGGGATCAGGGTTTAGATTAGGGGTTGAAGGTTTAGGGGTGTAGGGCTTAAGGGTTTTAGGGTTTAGGGTTCACGGCTTTCGGGGTTTAGGGTTTAGAGTCTTGGTGGATTGGGGTTCAGGTGCTTAGGGTGTACGATGAACCGGACTAGGGTTTAAACGAGTTTAGAGCGGTTTACGGTCTGGTGTATACAGCCCCAGGGCGTTGTACTAGAGGCTGAGCGGCACTTTGCTGTCACGCCGTTGGGTGTTCGATAGATAGGCATTGCTGTTTCTTTCTTCCAGTCATATGAGAGCATGGAGCCACCAAGGTTTTCGGCGCCTTCTTCCAGCAATATCAGCATGGAGCCACCAAGCCTTAAGGCCTCCAACACCCAGACCATCCCGTAGGGCAAGAAGACAACGCGTTCAAGTCCCGAAGCCCGGCAGTCCTGAGCCCTAAACCCCTAAAGCTCTGAACCGTAAACCCTGAATCCCTAAGCCCCTAAGCCCTATAAACCCTAAACCGTAAGTCCTAAATCCTTAAATCACAAACTCTAAACCCTCAACCCTTAAACCCCAAACCCTGCAGTCTTGAACCCTGAACCTTACTTGGAGGTTCATATAAGTCGGGTTATAAGCAGGGCAACTATAGTTATAAGCCCTATTGTAGTTGACTTATGACCCCATTTATAACTACCCTAACCCTAAACCCCTATACCCTCATAGAATCCCTTTAGATCCCTCTAAAGGCGCCTATATAACTACCCATGAACCTCCAAGTAGCCCCGATCCTCAGACTCCCGAGCCTCGCATGACCTGGCCCTACACTCTCATCGAGGGGCCTTGATACTTAGACTAGGGTTTCTTTAAGGGTTCCTTAACGGGGTCTATAGGGGATCTATAGTAGGGTTCCTTTAAGGGTGGTTCCTTTAAAGGTTCCCTAACGGGGTCTATAGGGGATCTATAGTAAAGTTCCTTTAGGGCTTCCTTTTAAGGGATCCATAAGTGTTGCTATAAGGGCTACTATCTTTTTCTTACGCTGAGCCCCCACTTCCTGACATGCTCTGAGTCGGCAGTCCTAAGCACCCACCTTTAGGCTCTAGCTGTTGGAACTACGATTTAGTTTAGCCCTCAGGAGGCAATAAAGCCGAGTGATGAGAACTTTATGCAGTCGCTTGACGGTTGGGTGTGGGAGTGGGTGGCAGGGTGGACAGCAGCCTTGCAAGAAGGACGCTACCACATAAACGGCTTCTTTATAGTAGAGACTGGGCTTTGTTTGGACTTTAGGGTTTGCGGCAGTTCAGTTTTTATTACCTACTTGGAGGTTCATGGGTAGTTAGGAGTGGGGTTATAGGTAGGGCAAATATAACTATAACTCCTATTACGGAGTTATAACTTATAACCCTACTTATAACTACCCATGAACCTCCAAGTAGGAGTGGTCTAAACTGCGAAGAATAGCTTTCTGACTTCTGACTCCAGTCCTTGGTGCTGGACCGCCAATGTAGATCAGCGGTCCAGCATGCAAACTTTAACGCTTTTTTGCGTGCACACCACAGCCTAGCATTTTAGGGTGAACGGCTTGAGGTTTAATATGAGGGTCTGCATTTTCCCGGAGACGGGACAACCCAACCCCATGGGGTGAGGTGGAGCAGAGGTGTTAGTAACCCGTACAGCCATGACCGCTTAACCCTCGAACCTCGGTCAGACCCGGTACCCCCAAAACCCTGAAACCGCGAAAGCTCCCTAAACCCTAAACCCTAAACCGTCTCCAGGCTTGCAAGAAGAGGGGCATCTCGGTGGTGAACGCCCGGAGCCTCGGAGTGGAATTTCAACCGTGCCGGTGGCTATGGTGATCGTTTGATGCTCATGGCTGGAAGCAGATTCAGAAGTATTACCCGCGGGTAAGCCCTACCCTAAACCCGAAACCGTTCGAAGAGGGAATTCTAGCACTCGCAGTCGAGCAAAACGGGGTAACCTGCTGCATTCGGTGCTTCAGCCTTGGTGATTCAGGCTTCTGGGGGCTGGGACCGCATGTTACGCTGCTGTTGGGGGCTTGGGTTTTATGTAAACCCAAGTTAAACTCTGAATAAACTACGCGCATAATAAACATAGCAACCCTTATAAGACCGTTGTGGTGATGATTTGTTTGTTCATTGCTCGAGAAGCCTTCGTCCTGAAGCCGAGAAAGCCACGGCCGGACATAATGCCAAGAGCATTGCACACTCAAGACTCTTGGGTTCTGTTGAGAGTTCTATGACACGGATTAGGAGTTTAGGAGTTAAGGGGGTTTTAGGGGTTTAGGAGTTGAGGGTTCAACAATGCGCTCTCTGGTTTGGGTCTCCCTTGCCTCAGCCCAGTCTGCACGTCTTGTTCAGCCCCTGCTGTCAGCAAATCCAGCGCGATCCGAATTCCATCCCACATCACCTTTTACACCCTAGGCTCAAAAACTGACACCTGAACTCAAGCCTTTTAAGCCCTTAACCCATCTCTAAACTTGAAAACTGTTAATCCAGAGCATTTACAAATCCGTATGTTTCTACCGCAAGCTATGCGCCGCAAAGCCAACACCCGAGATCCTCCGGACACCGAAGAAGACAAACCTCCGGCCCTCATCTGCCCTAAATCCCAAATCCTGCCTATCTCCCCCAAGTCCTCAGACACCCCTATATGCCAGAAGCCCTAAATCCTGAAGCCTAAACTACTAAACCCCAAACCCTTGAAGCCCTAAGCCCTGCATGTTTTGCCGGCCGCTGTTGAGGTTCCCGCCTACTCTACGGACGCAGTGGCCGAGCTGTCTGCCAGCATCTGAGATTCGCTGCAGATCAGTGACGGGGTAGAAGAGTCGAGCGGCCGGGATTGCAGGGGAAGCAGGACGGCGGAAAGGAGCCCTGCCTCAAACCTCAATAGGTGGATGTTGACTCATCATCTCCACCGGACGAATCGGGGATGACTTCAACAGCCTTCCTGACTTTCTTGTGACCTCGTGGTGCTGAGCCAGTAGGTGCGTTTCCCTACGTTACATTCCTGCTGCAGTAGCGAGTAATGCCATCATCCGTTTAGCTAGATCCTCTAGTACTTCTAGATGTCTACGGAGAAGCATCATTGTGGTAGGAATGTTTAGCAACTAAGCCCGATTTGTAAGAGGTATTCCCTAAAGCCGAGCGATCCTATACCCAAAACCCGCAACCCTAAAGCCCCAACCCCTACGGCCCTAAACCCTAAAGCCCAAACCCCAGCTCTTGTGTTAGTAGAGCAGGTCGGGTTGGCCTTGGCTGTCTACCGTGAAATTCCTGCGTCGGAAAGGACCGTAGCTTCCTAAGCTGGCTTTCACTAAGCCAGCACAGCTTCCTTGCAGCTTCTTTCTTACGGGTTTTACAGGGATTTCATACACTGACCCCTCAGCCACAAGCCCTAAACCCCAAACACCCTAAGCCCTAAACCCGCAGACACGGGAGGGTGTTTAGCCGAACCCCGCCAAAACCTAGCACTGCCCCTATCAACACTCCACAAACTCGGCAAACTAGATCCTTGTATCGTGAACCAGTTCTGAATCTGAAATACTATAATAATAGTAGTCATAACAATAATAACAATAATAGTAAGAACAATAACACGCACCTGAAGCCTGCAACCATCATTATCGATCTTCCTGTTCTTCTGTGCGAGAGCATACCAAGCCCTCGAAGAGGCCCGGTTGTTGAGGGCGTGGTTTGGGGCCTAGGGTTTGGGCTTTAGGGTTTAGGGACTAGGGTTTGGGCTTTAGGGTTTGGGGCCTGGAGTTTGGGCTTTAGGGTTCAGGGCCTAAGCTGTCGGATGTCAATCTGGGGCTAAGGGCGATAGACTGCAGGATGTTTTCCTTAAGAGGCGACAGAGAGACCGGCGTTGGACTACAGGGGAAAGCGCCCACATCCGAGAACAAAACAAAAGCTTTGCAAGTCCTAAATCCCCGAATGCAGAACCAATATCATGTTGGGTATACAGATAACAGCCGTATTGATAGCAACAAGACGCAAAGCAATCAGCATCCTAAATGAATGGCAATACCACAAACGCTAGATCAGTGTCACATTGGTCTTGAAGCCCTGAAGCCCGAACCCAGTTCCTGGAAAGCGCCGTCATTTCTCAAGACCCTACAGCCAAAAAGCTCTCCCTCCAACAGCCCTTGACCTTCAGCCCCGAATCAAGAGCTCTTACTGGGTTATGGGATGCACCTGTATCGTAATTATATTGTCTTTACTGCTCAGACGGACGGATAGCTGTAGGGCCAACGTACATAAAGTCTGGGTACACGGACCCTCAGGGAACTACGGGTGTGCAACTCCAGCGAAACTTTCAGAGGACTCTCCGCGCTGGTGGCTGGGCACATTCGGCCGGTGGCATGGAGATCAGGGACAAGGTGGGCAGCCTTGCTTAAGCATGGTCCTCTAAAGGATTCTTGCTGTAGCAAAATTCTATAAGATCCCCGATGCCAAACCTTTAAACTTTGTGAGCTCTTATGGATTCTTATAGTTTAGTAGGAGTCGGAACGTTTAGCCTTTCATTTCTGTGGTTGATTGGGTAAGTATGAAATTGAGGAGAATCGGGATGCAGCAAAACAACTCCAGTCGAGAGGAAGCTGTACTTGTCATAGCAAGCAAGCCATGCGTGCCTGATGTTGAGCACCAATCAGACGGCTCCAACTTCCACCAGCGCCCACAATTGCTAATTGCAGTGTCACATGAGATGAGGGGCCACAATCGACTTGGTCGATTGAGCAGCAGAAGGGCCGTAAGTCGGGTGAGTGTAGTCGAGTTTGAGGGTTCAAGGTCATGCGGTGGGTGGTAGTTACCGGCATCGGTGGCTTTCAGACTTCCTCGGGGACAAGTAAGACGGCCAGCATGGTGTCATTACACGGAATCAAAGTTTGCGTAAGCCTGGAATGGCAGCACAAAGCCTGAACGCACACATCTTGGTCACGGTCACACCCCAACCCTACACCCGAAACCCCCAAACCGAAAGCACCGCGGCGATCCGCAGGTAGTCGGAGTTGTTGGCCTCGGTGACATCGGCCTCAGGCGAGACCCACAATGCCCAAACCTTGGGGACCAAATGATGCTTATGAGTAAGTGCCCTATACCCTGATACTATGAATCCCTATATGGTATATGTACCTCAATGATCATCTGTGACATGCGGTGCGGGGGTTTGTGTTTTTTGTTGTGGAGGTTGGTGGACGATGCAGTGCAGGGTTTTAGAAATTCGTCTTGGGTGAGATAACGGTTCAGGGTATTGAACTTTGAACGCGAAAGTCAGACTTTTCGTCTCAATCATCTTGGCTTCGTTATAGAACACATGAAATTTGCCAAACCCTGTACAGTGCAGTGTCACCCTTACAGAACCCCTTTGAAACACTGTATGTAAATCCATACTGCTCCTACAGTCCTTCGACAAATCGGAGCTCCCGGAAACTGTGGTACTGGTGCTAGTATTAATTATCAGTATTAGTACTAGTTTCGGTATTAGTTGTAGTATTCTAGTACTATAATACCATAGCATTATAAATGCTATTATCGCATTAAATATAGCATTACAGCATAATAGCATTATAGTAGTATGGTACTATGGTATTATAGTAGCATGGTATTATGATATTCGTATTAGTATCAATACTGCTCAGAGTTAAGAAGGCCTCAACCAAGAGATTCTCCAGCTCGAGCCCTTGGAACTTGGAAAAAATAGAGAGGCTTCTAGGGCTTGTGATGGGGCGTTTATCTTATCATGTTTTTGTTCAAGAGTTTAGATTAGATAAGAGCCTTGGCGATTAGAAATCGGAATTTGGTTCCAGAAATCACACGAAGCTCTCCAAAATCCAGAATACTCATACCCGACCTCTGACACCGACAGCAAGAGCGCAACATAACCTCACCCCGAAGCCCTGAAAGACTTACGCCAAAAAACTGCTACATGCCTCCACCCCACCCCCGTAACAACCCACCCCCGTAACAACAACTATACGCCGGCCTTTATGCCCTCAGCCCCTAGAGAAACCCCAAAGCAGGTCTCCTTTTGGAGCCCTCAACCCGCAGAGGAACCCCCAAAGCAGCCTAAACCCCTTATAGGAACCTTTCATTAAAAAGAGACCTTAAAGCCCTTAAACTGAGAACCTTTAAAGAGACCCCTAACCCCTAAACCCTACACCCCTAACCCTTAAACTAGGAACCTTTAAAGAACCCCTGGCCCTGAAACCCCTTATAGGAGCCTGTAAAGAACCCATAAACCCCAAAGTAACCCCGAAGCCCTAAACCCTAAAACCCTAAACCCTAAAACCTTCTTTGATCCTAAACCCTAAACCCTGAACCCCAAAGTAACCCCTAAACCCCGAAACCCTGAAACCCTAAACCCCCTCAACCCCAAAGCAACCCCTAAACACCGAAACCCTAAACCCCGAAGCTCTAAACCCTGAACCCCGAAGCCCTAAACCCTAAAACCTTCTTTGATCCTAAACCCTAAACCCTGAACCCCAAAGTAACCCCTAAACACCGAAACCCTGAAACCCTAAATTTCTGAACCCCAAAGCAACCCCTAAACACCGAAACCCTAAACCCCGAAGCCCTAAAGAACCCCGAAGCCCTAAACCCTAAAACCTTCTTTGATCCTAAACCCTAAACCCTGAAACCCAAAGTAACCACTAAACACCGAAACCCTAAACCCTGAAGCCCTAAACCCTAAACCCTGAACCCCAAAGTAACCCCTAAACACCGAAACCCTAAACCCTGAAGCCCGAACCCTAAACGCTGAACCCCGAAGTAACCCCGAAGCCCTAAACCCTAAAACCCTAAACCCTATATAAAACCTTCTATGATCCTAAACCCCGAAACCCTAAACCCTAAAGCCCTAAACCCTGAACCCCAAAGTAACCCCGAAGCAGGACCGCCGAGCTCTTCAAAGCCTTCGGCCCGCGGGAGATCCTTGGGTGGTCCGCTTCTCGGGTCAGGGCTCCTTTACTAGGACCCGGAGTAGGCCCTTATTCCCTTTTTTAGGGTTTAGGTTCTCTTATAACACGACTTAACCCAAAAAGGGCACCCTTTTTATTCCTAGGTTACTCTTGGGTCTTGTTTAAAGGGCTCCCTTAAGGAACCCTTTAAGGGTTCCCTTCAAGAACACCTTACAGGAGCCCTTAAGGATTACGGGTTTAGGGTTTTCAGGGTTTTGAGGGTAAACTTTAGGCTTTTGAAGGCTTTCGGAGCTTTGAGGGTTCAGGGCTTTGGGGGTTTTGGGTTTTTAGGGTTTGCGGAGCTTGGGGTTTAGGGTGGGGTATAGGGTCATAGAAGGGTTTTGGGTTCCTCTAAATTTGGAGGAACTCTGAAAAGGATACCTAAACGGAACCCCTTAAAGGATCCCTTAAAGGACTCCTATACATGCCTTAAGGATCCTTTAAGTGTTTTAGGGTTTTGAGGTTTGGGGTCATAGAAGGGTTTAGCGTTCCTTCAGAGTTCCTTCAAGTCAACTGCCATAACTCTCCTTTTCTGTAGGTTCTTATGATAATATGGGGTCCCGCAAAGAAGGTAGGTAGCTAAAGGTCAGGGTTGCGCTAAGGTTTTCTACAAGGTGTCATAAGGGTTCAAGGCCGATCTACTTAGTTGAAGGGTTGAAGGGTTTCTACGAAGTTTTTTTCAGTGTTCCTTTGAAGGCTTCTAACAAGAGCTGAGGGGCCTTAGGGATTTAGGGTTTGGGCGTTTATTGGGTTTAGCGTGTCAATAAGTAAAGATTCTAGAGGGGTCCTTCCACGGGTTGCCATAGAAGTTGCCGAAAAGGGTTCCAGCCTGCTCTGCTTTTGCGATCTCATAGTCATAGCCTTTCCAATTGGGTTCTGATATGGTTTCAGTAGGGTTGAGGGCTTTACCCAGAACCCACGACACCAACCCCTAACCTAAACCCTATAAACCCTATAAACCCTAGACCCCTTAACCCTACAACACTAATATAGGGGCCTAAAGAATTACATATGCTATTGTGGGGGTTCCTTAATATAACTATAGTATAATGGGCCCCCACAACCTTATTCTAATTATTAAGGCCCCCATATTACACTCCCACAATACCCCTTATAGTAGTCCTTATAGACCCCTTCAAAAGAGACCCTTAAAGGAACCCTCTTCTAATTACTAAGGCCCCTATATCACACTACCCCGCCAGCTCCAACCCCAAGCCCCCAAGCTCATGGGAAGCCAACAGGGGTTTTAGCCCACGGGAGGGATTAGGGTTCCCATAGCAGGGTTCATACTAAGGAATCCCTACCCCAAGAATCTTAAACCCTAATCCCTAAACTACCCCTAGAATCTTAAACCCTAATCCCTAAACCCTACCCCAAGAATCTTAAACCCCCCTTTTGGCCTCCCATCACCAGCGACCCGTGAGGTCCCGTCGTCCGAAGCCAGCCTTCGACTCTTTGGGCAAGCAGGTTTCCATTGAGGACAGGAGGGTGTCGCGTTGCTGTAACGGCGGCCTTATTTATTACCTCTAACTGTTTTGTTTTTTTTGGGGGGTTCTTATTACAATTATAGACTACTATACCCCAGAGCCCTATTCTGCTACCTAAGGCCCCTATAGTTAAGCTTTCGGTCAGCCATTTTGCGATTATTGCTGTGGAGCCACATTTGAGCTCTTTTGCGGTGCACTCGCAAAGCCTGGCTTAGTTCATGGCCTGAGGCGGTTTTTAGACAAGGTCTGCCACATTCTGGCATTGCATTGTAACCCTAAACCCCTAAACCCCTGCCCATCAACCCTCAAATGTTAAGGCGTTCCTGGAAACCTAAGCCCTTAAGCCTCCCCCCCTGCGTATCTGCGGTGGCAGAGAGACTGTTTCGAGCAGCCACTCCAGTCAATTAACTGTTCCCCCTGTCAGCAGTGAAGCCTGCTGGTACTGTAGTGTTCGTGTGCTGTCCTCATGTAGGTTTTTGGGTTTTACTGTGCAAGACTATGCTCGAAGCCCTACACAGGTGTACCCTAAATTGTTGCATACTACAGGGGGTCAAACAATTACCTATACATTTTCGGGTTTCCTAATTATAATTAGAGTATAATATACCCCCCTCAAAATTTATATATATATATATATATATATATATACGGTCTAACTTTTTAAGGCCCCTATATTACATCCCATTTGAAGTCCGGTGGCGCTTTGGGAGTCGCTTGCCCGAGCATGAGATTTCCGAGCGCTTCTCGGGGCAGGCGGTGGATCTTGGGGTTTTACTATGGGGGGTTACGATTTTAGGATTTAGTATTTAGGATTTAGGGTTACGGTTACAATGGGGGTTTAGAGCCTAGGGTTCAAGGTTTAAGGGTTTACGGTTTTAGGATTGAGGGTTTAGGGTTTAGGGTTGATATCGGGGTTGGGTTTTGCGGTTTTGCTAGGGGGGTTACGGTTTTAGGATTTAGGGTTTTTGGCTTGATATAGGGGTTGGGTTTTGCGGTTTTGCTACGGGGGTTACGGTTTTTAGGGTTTAGGTTGATATCTGTTGGGTTCTGCGTTTTTCCTACGCGGGTTACGGGTTTAGGGTTTAGAGTTGGTATAGGGACTTCGGGTTACATTACGGCTGGACCGAGACTTGCACTTGCTGCAAGGAGCTCTTCGAGAAGTCTGACATCGTGTCCCTCCATGTGGCCCTCAACGTCCGGGGCCTTAGGGTTTAGGGTTTAGGTCTGATGCAGCCTGCGGGTAGTAGCAGCGTCATTCTTGACGGTAGGGTAGCGGTCGTCAGCAGGAACGGAAAGTCCTCTTTCTGCGTGATACCCAAACCAACAGCACAAGGTCAGGATAGCAATGAGATTTATGTGTTAGTGGCTTTTCATGGGAGGAGTAGTCGTCGTCGTGGTGGCAACTCCAGAAGCTCAATGTCGCAAGCTTGCACCACCGACAGTCAGTTCACCTAACCGCGCCCCTATGACACTGAAATGTGCAAAGCTACGTCAGATGCAAAAGAGGGCTTCGTTCGCTAACACTCCAAGTCCTCGCCTAGGCAGAGACGCAGGCTCGCGACTTCTTTGCATGATGACTTAGCCGGGTTGTTCCATGCACTGGTTCCCTGCAAGGTTCGTTTCATTGCGTTTGTATAACTGGGCCGTACCTAGGGCTCCGAATTGAGATTGAGAGGGGTGAGTGTGCCGTTGGGTCCTTTGAGGGATGCCCGGAGAAAACCTACCTCATATTCTGTTCCTTTTTAGTACATATCGTGCAAACTGCCGTCAGCGCATCAGAGTTTCAGTGAGTAAGGCTAAGCCTCAGCCCTGAACCCGCAAATAAACTCAAACACCAAACCCCAAAAGCCCTAAATACTGCCGTAAGCCTGTGTCACAGTTCGGTAGCATTCTGCATTTTTATGGACACTGAAACCCTCGAAACCCAGAGCCCTAAACTAAACCCAGACCCGAAGCCACCCTAAACCCTAAAAGCTCCGAACAGCGTAGTTGGCTGAAGTTTGGGCTCTGCTTATAGTCTCCATTGTAGTTCCTTTTTTGGGTTACTTTATTATAGGATGCTAACAAAGCGGAACTACAATGGAGATTATAGGTACCAGTATAGAACCCGCAGTACTGCACCCCTTAACGGGTCCCAGAGTAGGGTTCTCTGGTATAGGGGCCTAAATAATTACCAATACCATTTTGGGGGTTCCTTTTTCCTCAGTATGGTATCATGGGCGCCAAAACCCTAGTCTAATTGTTAAGGACACTATATTAACTTACAGCGGGATCTTATCTATCAACTCGTTGTACTTTGTCTAGATATAATACTGTAACCATGTGGGACATGTCCAGCCGTACGTCAGAGCAGGGCATCATCGGCCGCAACTTGCTGGAACGCCTTCGCCCAGAGGTCCGTCCTGCCATGGTTTTCTACACTTGCATGAGATTTAGGGCGCGGAGGTTAGTTTGGTGCGCATCGCAGGTGCTCTGTGATAATCTTCAACCCCTGATCCTGAGCCTAAACTGTTTGTGCTGTGTTCGTATGATCCCTACTGACACCCCCCAGTCAATCCTGAAAGTTCTGAAAGCTCGCTGTATGTGTTCAAACGCTTATTCGGGCTAATGCAGCAATTGGGGTTTTGGGTTCAGGGTGTCGTTAGAGGATGCAAGGACACAAGGACTGTCGGTGTAGATGATACGGTTCATGGTTCAGACGAACATACGTGTACACAGAGCACAGGTCTACGGCTTTTGGGGTCTGCCAAGTTGTTCAAACAACGAACCCCATCACTGGAAGTAGGTAAGAGTGTCTCGCAACCGAGGCAAATCTTGAGTTGCTCAGGATCAGTGTTGTTACTGCTTTGCACGTGCTCGAGCTCAATCTTTACCGAGGTTGCCACGTGATGGTTAGATGTCATAGCACTTATTTTCAGACACCGGCTGCTGCGTATGCTCCCGACACAAAGCCCTGAAAGCCGACAGCGCAGGCAGTGCTCATCAACGTGGCGCGTGGCGGGGTTTGCGATCAGCCCGTGCCACTCTGCTGATAGTCCGCGCAGGGTTCAGGCTTGCAACCTAGTTTCACGGTGTAAGCGAACGCAGCACGGAGGTTCCGACGAGACTACCTCAAATACCTGGCGCCCAGAAGAAATCCGTGTGCCGAGTTGGAGTTATTATGGGTTCGGAGTAATTGTAGGGGTCAGAAGATTGTTAACCTATAGTCTCCATCGTAGTTCCTTTTTTGGTTAAACCAATTATGGCTAGGATCCTATAAGGTACCCCGGAAACGAAACTACAATGGAGACTCTAGGAGGTTGCCAAAATTAGGGTCCATTTTTGGGTACCCTGAAAGAGGTGCCGTAAGAAATATAGGGACTCAAAAAGGACCGTAATTTTGACGACCACACAGCCTCTCCGACACAAACTCATGCCCACATTCGAAGCGGGGCGGCTGACACCTCGGTGAAGGAGCCTGCACCTCTACCTTAAACTTATAAACCCTAATATAGAATTTATAGGGACCCTACAAAAAAGTAGGTTTTGGTAGTTTAAGGTATGCATCATGAGGAGCCCGAACCTGCACCGCGCATCGATTTCCTAAACTTCGTCGGACGAACCTCACGCCATCTCAAGCCCAAGCCCAAGGCCTAGAACCGCACCCCTAGCACCCTGGCACTTAGAAAAGATTCTGCAAACAAAGGCAAAGAAGTATGAGCCCCAGACTCAGGATCCTTGCATAGAGCACTCAGCCCTTAATTAGCCTCTTCAAGTTTTCTGACCTCCCAACCCTAGGACTTAAGGCCCTGAACCCCTCAACCGTAACACCCCGAACACTAAACTCGACCTCTAAACCCTATAAACCCTAAATCTCTAAACCCTAAACCCCTTAGCCCTCTAAGAGGCTTGCAGAGCTCCTGTCTCAGCGACGCTTCCGCGCCGGCACCGGGCCTAGACACCCTGTGGCTCGAGATGGCCCCTTAACGAGTCTGTTCATGTAACTGGGTACATACATATATATATATATGCATATATGTAATATACATGTACAGTTAGGTAGGTAGGCAGGCAGCTAGGTTGAGAGAGAGAGAGAGAGACAGAGAGAGACAGCCCAAGGCAGGCAGCATATTGCTAGGCTCTAGAGTCTAGAGTCCAAACATGTCATTGCTCATGGCCCTTCGAGTCCAGGGTTAGCAATATTGGCGTAAGTGGAGCTCGAGGAGTAGGTCATGGGAGTGCGGCTTTGACGAAGAGTTTAGGTGATGGAGTCCAGGGATGGTTCTGGTAGTAGTTATAGCAACCACATGCAACAACAGCAATACTGAACAAAACTGCCGACCCCTGATGGATAAGCCCCCTTTCCTTAAGGGCCCTAAGATTAGGTTCCAGAAGGAACCCTTTTGGAAAGGAAGGGACCTTTAAAATACCTATTCGAGGTCTACATGAAAATGCCCTAAAGTTCCTAGACCCTAAACTGCAAGCGGGTTTGCTAACAGGGAGGATTTTTAGACTGTATTAAGTGCTCTTGGGTCGGTGGTCAACCCTAAACCCATGAAGCTCTGCACCTCGAGCAGTTCGAGGTTTGGATGTCTTTGCCACGGAGCCGATTCCCGCTGACGACCCGATCCTGAAGGCTGCGGAGTTTGCCTCAACCGTCTTGTAAGCCCTATAAACCCTAAACCCGAACCGTCTTGTTAACCCTAAACCCTAAACGTCCTAAATACCTTGAACCCGAAACCCTAAACGTCCTAAACCTTGAACCCTAAACCCCAAAGGTCCTAAAACTTGAACCCTAAACCTTAAACGTCCTATACCTTGAACCCTAAACCTTAAATGTCCTAAACCTGAAACCCTGAACCCGAAACGTCCTAAGCCTAAAACCCTACACCCTATAAACGTCCTAAGCCCTAAACCCTCTTGTTGTTTTTATAAAAAAAGTCCGGATTTTGGAGCTTGGGCTTCCGCAGTGGTCTTGCCGAAGTTGCTGATGTTCCCCAGTGAGCTGTGGCTTGTCCAGTGCATATGGGAGTTTCCGAAAATAGGGGACCCTAATATAGTACCCTAAATAGTAGGATCCAAATTTTAAGGACCCCCCCAAAATAGGGTACCCCAAATTTTCGATAACTCCTTTTGGTCTTAGCTTTTAGGGTTTCGGGGACATCATAGGTATATGCTTGCCATTCGTAAGGTAGGTGTCCAGTTTTGAGCAGCAATACATGCTAAACACATGCCGCTATCGTGATGATTCTAACGGACCAGATGGTGGTGTTGATGATGATTGGTCTGAAGGCGAATCTGGTGTTGCTGATCAAGCCTGGATATTCATGCCGTCGATTCTGGAAGAATCACCTGTGCGTGCGTGTGTCTCTGTGTGTGTCTGTGCGCTCTTGTTGTGGTGATGATCGCGATGTCGGTGATAGCTATGACGATCAGTTTTCTTATGGCGATGACCATCACCATGACGACGCTAGCTGCGGCTGTGATCATGACGATGTTGATGGTGATGAAAAGCATCGCTCGAGGAGAAGAAGGACTGTTAGGCGATGCGATATGCGGATGTTTACACTGCTCGTTTGGGCAGGCGAATGACCCAAGCTTTTCTGCCATGCGAGATAGCCTACAGCCCTTGACTCCAGAGGGACCCGGATCCGTAACTGCAGCCCTGGAGCCCACACTACAAAATACCATCGTATACTGTAGTAATACCATCATATGCCATAAAATACCGTCACCTGGACAGTCAGCATTCAAGCTATACCTGCTGCTGCAGCGTCGGCTCACTCCCTGAGGGAGGCATGAGAGCAGGCGAGTTGGCTCTCCTTAAAACAAGCAGCCCACGATAGGCTACGTAGGGATTCCTGTCTAGGAGCATTTGGTTCTCACATCTGAGATCTGTGGTAGATGCATGGTTGACAAGGAAGCTTCTACAAAACGACAACCGAAAACCTGCAACACCTTAAGCTCTGAAGCCCAAGCCCTTAAACCCTAAACCCTTAAGCCCTAAACCCTAAACCCTTCACCCTGAAGAACCTACCTTTTTAGGGTTCCCTATTATGATTTCTTTATATAAGTCCTTAAAAAGGTAGGTTCTTCAGGGTTAAGGTAACTCCAAAGCCCAAAGCCTTGTCCAAGCCCTCATCTGCTCCAAGACTCCTCTACACCCTACCCCAGACCCCCGACACCCCTAAATCCCCTAGCTATACACTTGGGGCTAGGGCCCAGCTGTTAAGATTTAGTGTTTAGGCTAACCCAAAACCTTAAACCCTAAACCCTAAACGGTTTAGGGTTGAGGGTTTAGGGTTTAGGGTGCCCTAAACCATAGCCGATTAAGCAAGGCTTCGCAACATGGCGCAATCTCCCACAGGGACCTTTGGCCGCCATCGCCGCTTTAGTCCTGCGGACCCTTTCTGGGTGGACTCGACCTGGCGCACGCCGCCGAAGCCACCGCCGAAGGATGCACCCCCCCGGCAGGACGCCTTGCAGGGGATTCAAGGGTACTACATGGGCCTCAATAATTACCTATACTATTTTGGGTGTTCCTTATTCTTCTTCTTCTTCTTCTTCTTATTATTATTACTATTATTATTATTATTGATATTTTTATTTTTTTATTTTTATTTTTTTATTTTTCTTTTTATTATTATTAATATTATTATCATAAGTATAGTATAAAATACCCCAAAACCCTATCCTAATTATTAAGGCCCCTATAGCAGAAAGGCCTGAGGGTGTTGGGTTCACGGCTTTAGGAGATGAGGCAAGCCAAGGATGCGCCCTAGCATTGAGGGTTTAGGGTTTAGGGTTTAGGGTTTAGGGTTCAGGGTTCAGGGTTTAGGGTTCAGGGTTTAGGGTTTAGGGTTTAGGGGTTCTAGACATCAGTGTTTGGACTTGGATGTCGGAGCGTAACTAGCGGTGCTTCTACGTTCCGCAAATCAAGATTGCAACGAAGTCCTGTTTGTTCATATCCCTAAGGGTCCATGTACCCAAATAGCAAAAAGTTTGGGCCCAATGTACCTATTGGACCCTTAAGGTATAAGGACCTTTTGAGGACTGAGCTCGTTTTTTGCCCTTGGGTGACGTTCAGCCACTAAACCCCCATTTCGTGGCCTCGCCGGGCTCGATCGCCTCTCAATCTTCAACCGGTCCTTGGCACAGTACTATAGGGGCCTTAAGAATCACCCATACTATTTTGGGACCGGTCTAACTATTAATTAAAGGCCCCTGTATTATTATTGTTATTATTATTATTATTAAAATTAATATTATTATTACTATTATTATTATTACTATTATTGATATTACTATTATTATATTGCTTCGTTTCTCCTCGTCGCAGCTTCCAGTCAAGAAGTCGACGACCCATGCCATGAGACACATAAGCGACATTAACATATCGGACGCTAAACCCTAATCCATAAAGTTTAGGCCAACCCTAAAGTTTGGGGAAACCCTAAACCCTAAAGTTTCGGGAAACCCTAAACCCTAAACCCTAAAGCTTAGTGAAACCCTAAACCCTAAAGTTTAGGGAAACCCTAAACCCTAAACCCTAAAGCTTAGCGAAACCCTAAACCCTAAAGTTTAGGGAAACCCTGAACCTGTTATTATTATTAATATTAATAATTATTTTTACTACGATCATTATCATTATTATCAAATTATTGTCATGAGTAATTGTCATTATTGTTATTATAATTAAAAAGGGGGCCTTTGTAGGGTCAGGTTCAAGGAGTGACGGGTGTCACCTTTTTTTAAGTGGGTCGCAGATGCCTAGGGCCTTCGGTAGATAGCCTGCAATGATGTCTCCTGTTGAAAGACGCCCCGTTCCCTCTGCAGGGAACGTGGCAGGGATCCCAATCTTAAGGCATTTGAATTCGAGAAAGGGCGGTTATGAAGCAGGGTCTACTTTAACCCTTCCGTGTCTGCACGGCCCTAATTACCCTGATTATGTACTTCAACTTTTTAGGGGACTCATTCGTTTAAAGCAAGTCTGATCGCGGCTTGGTGTACCGATATCCTTAAATATGTTTCCAACCACCGCTTGTGGATTCAGGGCCTTTAGGGTGTAGGGTTTCGATTCGCATTCAGCAGTTTCCTGTGTCATTTCTTTACACTATTCTGGCTTTAGTTTGTTGCGTTTGAGGTTTATGGTGTCAGCGCAGGGGCTCTTAGCGCTTCTGAGTGTCTAGCAGGGCTTTGGGTCAAGTCTTTACTTTAAGAGGTTTTTGGATGTAGGCTTCGGGTATCACTGAACGGAGTCTTTCGGTTTGGGCTCTGCGATTATGCAGGTTCTTTTATAGGGGTTCTGTGCAGGTTCGATGCAGGGTTTGGACAAACTGCAGAAGCGCAAGGAGTCCCCTCCACCCATTGGTTCAAGCCGGGAGAAGGGCAAGAAAACGGAGCCGCTGAAGATGGCGCCAGCACCTGCGCCGGCACTTTAGGGGGGGGGTCCCTCGAAGTAGTTAAGGTCCCGAACTCGGATCGGCCCAGACTGGTGTGGCTTCTGCTTAAGTAAGGAAGATAGCTGAACTTATACTAAGGATCCTACTCCAATTTAAGGTGTATTCCTCAATTAAGGGATCTTGGAGTCTCTGGGTGTGGTATATACACTCTCACAGTGAGCCCTGAAAAAGAAACCTGCTTTGGAGATGTTTGGAGATTGTGTGCTGGGGTTGTGGTTAGGGCAGGTTTGACCCTGACCCACCTAAACCCCCAAAGCTACCTGACCCCTATAAACTCTAAGGGTCGGGATATCAGGGGATGGAAACAAGAGACCAGGGATCTTTTTCTTTGAAAGGATTTATAAGGATGAGTATATCAGTATAAGGGTTGAGTACTATAGGGGGCTTCAGAGTTCAACGGCACATGTGCGTGCCTCCATCGTCTAGCCGAAGCCCTACGAGGCGCCGCGGCACTTTGGAATTCGCCTGTGTCTGGTTAGGGTTCAGGGGCTCTGGATTTCGGGGTTTAGGGTTCGGTCACCCTTTCAAACCGGTTTTAGGGTTTAGGAAGTACAGATGCGATTCCAGAAGTTGTGGCCTGAAGCCCACAAGACAGCAAACCCTAAAGCCCTAAACCCCCATGCCTTCCGAAACCCCTGAACCCCAAACCCTAAACCCTAAACTCCCACCCCTGAAGCCCTTAACCCATTATGCAAACCCTCAGCCCGGAGGCTTCTAGACCCCCAAAGCCCACAACACAAGGGGTCGGAATGATCTGTAATGTAGGATCTTTAGGCCCCTTTGTTAGGGTTCCATAAGGGTTCCTTAAAAAGGTCCTATAAGGGTTTTGGAAGGGGTTTGATGTAGGAACCTGATTAAGAAACCATGGGACTTTATTGGGAATCCTTATATGAATCCTACTCTTTTGGTGTTATAGGCCCAGGGTTTCTTAATCAGGGTCCCATATTAGCAACAGACCTTTGAAGTCCCCAGTATAAGCCAAGCTATACCTGGAGTTTACCCCCCAAATTCCCATATTCTAATCAATGGCTCATCCTTATGAGCTCTACCTATATAGTCGCCATTGTAGTTCCCTTTTTGGTTTGACTAGTGCCATATGTAGGATCCTACATGGTGAGAGCCACAAAGTTGGAATACACACCACCCGATCTGTACGCACACAATGCCCCCAGAATTGGTCCTGTTCCAAGTCTACGAGATTCCAATTTTCGCTTCTTGTTTCAAACTTGAAATCCCCAATGTTCCAAGTTTGAAACACATTGTGTCAAGTGGCACCCAGGACCATCAAAAGCGCAATGTTTTGCAGCTGTAGCCTTGGATACTGCTTCAAATGGATGTGATCCGAAGAGATTTTTGAAGCTGAGCCTGGAAACCGCATTCAAACAACATCACTGAACCATCCAAATACACACAAAAATCATACCTTTCAAGCTGCGGCCTGGAACCTGCATTCAAAATGATTTCATGACCACCCAAACACAAGCAAGAGTTTATTATTTTTAAGTTGAGCCTTGGAAACTTCACCTGAGGTGACGCCGCCACGGAAGCAATTTTGATCACATGACCGCCCAAACTCCAGCGAAAGTTCAACACTTTTGAAGCTACGCCTTGGAAAATGCTTCGATAGATGTGGAGTCGCATTTCGATGCCTTTGATTTCTGTCTCTCCTCCATCCCTCGACCCTAAACCCTCAAACCTAAACCTCAGTCCCAAACCCTAGAGCTTAAACCGGACTTCCAGGTCAAAGAGCTGGTTCCCGACGCCATTCGCGAGAAGGTCGTGCAGCTGGCAGGGGATCAGCTGAGTCTCAGCAAGGCACAGTCTGGGTTTAGGGTTTGAGGTTTAGGGTTTAGCGGGAGGCTTGAGGGCTTCGGGATGGAAGCCCGCATAGTTAGTTCGTGTTGTTCAACATCATCGCAGGGTGTCGCTCGCGCATCAAGTTATTTCGGTTGCCGTGAATGGCTACGGAGTTCATGAAGATTCGGTTCACCTTTCGACGGATCGAATGTTTCTCGACTCATCTTTCGAAGGATCAAATATGTCCAAAACCATCCTCGTTTGAGATTATTGTATGGTGTTAGTGATGGTTCGGGCTTGGGGACTACATGCAGGACTGCCGCGGTGTGGTGGTCATCGAGATGCTCTGGGGTGCCAGTCAGCACCTTGCCGCTGTTGAAAGTTTGTTCTGTCCTTGGAGCTTAAATGGGCTCTGATTTTGTTTCGATAATTCCCAAGACCAAACCGAATCGTCACAGTGGGGTCATGCGTGTTGCATCATCCTGCCAGAAACTGGAGATTCGGGCTTGCCATGCCCGCGGCGCCTGCAAAATTGAGCTCCATAGAGAGGACTCCCGAAAGCCTACGAATTCTTCAAACTTTAGCACAGTCTGTTGGATGTGCGTGCTTATATACCTACTCGAGATTGGGGGCGTAGGTTAGCAAATTGGTTCCTGTAGAATGGTGTAGCGCCGGCAGAAAAAAAGAGTTGCTGTTGGTTTCGGATGGGCATCGTGCGTGTTTTTCAGGTACCTGCCCGCCCACGATGGGGGGAAGTACAAATCGACGGCCAACAAGTTGCAGGACCCGAGAATAAAAACGACATGCATCATGAGAGATCTGAAAGTCTTGCCGGAAACTCTAAAATGGACAGCCAGGACTTCCTGAGCAAGAAGCAGGTGATGGTCACCCACTTCCAAACTCCTGATGAATTCAAGCAGCGACTGAAGCTACAAGAGTTTAGGGTTTAGGGCAAGTTGATCCAAGGGTAAAAGGAGGGACCCTTAATAAGGACCCCTAGGTTACCCTTAATATAGCTAGTATATACCCATTATATAGTTCATTATAGGGTAGGGGTCCCCATTAAGGGTCCCTCCTTTTCTCCCTTGAGTTGAGGTTAATCGATCAAGGGCTGGACGGGGTACAGTTACAGCAGGCACGACTGTCATTTTAACTTCTGGAAGGTTGAGGGTCAAGATTTGGGGTGTCGTTTTTTCTGTTAAGCCTTCTTGCGTTCGGGTTACTGCAGGGGTTGGCCGTCAATAGCTCAGGGCTTCGGGTCTAGGTCTTTGCTTTAGAGTTCAGGGTCGTGGGATGTCTTTTTGTCTGGGGCCTTGATCCTTGAAGCATGTGACCGGCCTTAGAAGTAGCAGCGCCGGTTGGTCGAACGATCCCATCGTGCACTCCTCCTGCATTCCTTTGATGGGCCCTGTTGCCTGCGTCAGCCAAAGTCCCGGAGACTTTGACGGTTTTACTATACAGTATTATTAGTATTCTTATTACTGCTACTATTATCAATATTCTTACAGAAAGCGTCACCCTCAGGGCCCGGTTTTGTCGTATTCGTAAAAAACCTAATTGTAAGTGTTGTCTTAAAAAGATATCACAATTAAAAAGAACGGGCCCGAACGGTATCTGATAAAGAAAGAACGTGGAGCTTATACGGGAAGAAAGGCCTGCCTTCCACCCATTGTGCTCTTGCCTATGGCTTTTGGGAACGTGGGAGGGGGGGGAGGCCAAAACAAAAAAACATGTTATTATTATTTATTCATTTGTTTTTTGCCTCGCTGCCTTCCCCCCCTCCTCCCCGCTCTAGGCCAGGGAGCCGGAGCCCTTAAGCTTGGACCCAGCCCGGAAGGGCTTCTGACTTGTGCGTTCCCGAAAATTTCAAGCGCGCGAATCTTTTAGGTTTCGGATTTGGGCAAGATCCAAGACAGAGAAGGACACTGCGCGCAAGGCCTGTTCCTTGTCATTCGCAATTCGCAAACCTAGCAAACTTATCAAATCAAGGTTGTCCTTCTACATATCATATGACATTCGTATATCCCCTCACATACCCAGCCTATGTATATATGCTAATATGTGTATGTCAAAGTATTTATATATAACTATGTGAATGCATCACATCACAATGCTTGTGTCTCCATGTGTATATATGGTATGATGTGGCATCCCAAGAACATATACATAAATATATACATGTGCATAAATACACACATATATGTACACACATACATACATAGATACATACATATACATACACAATTATTTTCACATGTGCATATGCATCCACAGAAAAACGGTGTACCTACATACATACACACACGCATTCATATATACAGACATACTTATATGCATATATACATACATATATGTATGCATAGATGGATGACATATGTGCATACCTGCTTAAATTATTTCTATGAACTTCAGGCCTGTCTGTTCAGATGCAGTCATAGGCATTGATTCTGATACATATGTAAAAACGGTGGATGATGGCTTGAAAGTATATGTATATCTTCGTTACAGTATTGTGCGTTCACGAACTATGAAGCAAAGCATAGGCGATGATAAGGTCAGCGCGCAGAAATACTTTCATGCTAACCACCAAATACATACATACGTTTGGGGATGGACTGTTTTCATGTCTTCCAGGGTTGGCGTGTTCAACCGGAACATTCGTTTCTTTGTGTGTGTTTAGCGAAGGGGATCCTCAGAATATGAAATTTTGATTCTCAGAACTGATGACAAGCACTCGCGCAGTCTTTAAGACTAAATATAGCGTGGAGAAGACGACCCAATCCGTCAAAAAGGAAAGGATGGGCATCCCGGACTGAAAGATGATTCTGCCACTCCCGAAAGCATAGCTATACCGCGGGACTACTATTGTCATTATATTCGCGCAATACTATGTTGACACGTAAGTCACCAGATAGACATGTGCAGAAATATACAGGTTCATGTGGGGCATGAGGTTGAAATATTTGCAAAGGGTCCCCCTTTGCCCCTTGCACGGGTCGTGTGTTTCGATGCAAACACTCGCATTTAGAGCGTATTTATCATGGTTTTCAGGAGAAGCAATCAGGTTGTTTATTTCCAAATACTGATGACGGGCATTCCAATAATGCACAGACCCTACCAGTACATAAATGATAGGTGACAGACCCATCCATTCGCATGAGATATACAATCCACTTCTCAGAAAGGAAGATGATGGGTGATCCGTCTCCGAAACTCTGAGGGATAAGCCTGTACCCATAAATCCTGCTCTAACAAGGCATCGCCAAGAAGGATACCTTCATCCTTGAGCTTGGATGATTCGGTTTGTGGAGATGCGGAAGACGGGTTCCTAAGAACCCTGAGCCCTAATCCGAGAAAGTGATGTAGAAATTTAAAGTTTGTATTCTTAGAAGTAGGAAGCAGGGATTATGTCGCGAGAAGCCCAAACCCTTATAGTTTGTATCAGATGTCGGACTCAGTACCTGTGAAAGAGATGATGAATACTAACCCGGCAAATACAACCATGACTGGCTTCTGAAAGACTCAAAATTGTGTAGGTTGAGCAACAAACCAAAATTCCCAAAGAGCATAACGGGCTTCAGTTCATAGACACGAACTGGTGCAACCGGTTCCAAACTATCCCGACACTATGATGACAGATGATGGACGTTCAACTCCCAACAAAATGATTTGATAGCCTATGATAGATTCTGATGAGATATGATTCACGATGCAGTTAAGGTTTCCAGCCAAAAAGGGCTAATAAAGAAGAATACATCCGTTAAACTTCAATAAATCTTGAATGCGGCCAAGCTCCAAGACGGTGATTAGGTTTCCATAACCCAAAACTCTCTTCTATAGGTTGGTTTGTAAAACCCGAAGCCTCCAAAGAAGATAAGAGGCATCATATCATACATCCGCCAGCTGTAAGTGAAAATATGACGGTTGATAAGCCTGCATCCATAGACGTTGCTGCTGGGTCATGGAAAGCCGTGAATCCCTACAGAAAAAGATGGTTGAGAACCCAATGTTCCCAGGAGATGACGGGCGGCAAATCTTCAATGATATTCATTTGCCCTTCACATAATAGCCTAAAACACAAAATCAACACCCAATTGGAAGTATTTTATCTTAAACTCAAAGCAGAACTTGTTGAACAAGTTTACAGGCTTCCTTTTCTCAACCATAATATAGGATTGAAGGTGCTCCATATGCAATCCCCCCCTCTCCGACCACCAAAAAAAATCTAAAAGAAAAGATCTCTTCGGCCCCAGAGTCTGACAATTCTGATTGAGATATGGTATAGACCCAAACCCGAAAGGATGCGATGGAGGTACCTTTAGACGTGCTATGACATCAAAACTACCAAACTCTAGTGGGCATAATGAGATCCAAACCCCAAGCGTCAATAGGAGGTGATAGGACACCGAAATATAAGATGGGCGCAAGTACATCCAAAACCTGAACATATTATTATCATTATTAGTTGAGACACTGTGTGTACGATCTAGAGAGGCCTCGCCTTTTGGTCTGCCATGTTGCAGGCCATTCGCAAGGAGAAGCCACAAGAGCCAGCGCTGCCACCCCTTGATAGGTTCAGGGTTGCGGGTACAGCGCAACCTCAGCCCTAAACCACTATAAAGCCCAAATCCCTATAAGCAGAGGCAGACGTTGCACGAGATGGCACATATTTCTGGATGCAATGCCAGAAACAGCGGGTCGCCTCCACCGAGGTTTGGCTCTATCTTGATCGGCCTTTCCCCGAGGGGCTTATAAGCCCTGAACCCTATTAATACTAATACGAATACTAATACTAGTAACTAATACTGATAGTAATTCATAGTATTGGTAATAATACTATTAATGCTATTATTTATATCCCCATAAGCCCGAAACCCAAGGCCCAGCTGCATCAGGGGCATTAGCAGCCCAAGCTCAGCGTTTCCTGACACAAGTTCTGAGCTAAACCCTCCTTGGCAAACTCGAGTCTCCTGAACCCGACACCCTAAACCCGAAACCCTAAACCCTATACGTGGACCCTAAACTTACCTTATAAACCCTAAGCCCCCAAAAAACTAAACCTTATATCTATATATATATATATATAAATACACACACACACACCCTAAACTATGCCCTCGAATGCCAAGGGGTCAGGGCATCTTCGATCGCTACTCCGAGGTGGAGCGGAAGGCCAAGTTTCTCCTTGGAGTTTGGGGTTTAGGGTTCGAGGTTTGGGGTTTAGGGTTTAGGGTTTAGGGGTTTAAGGTTCAGAGCCACGGTTTAGGGTTTAGGGTTTAGGGATTGGGGTTTAAGGTTCAGGGTTTAGGGTTTGCCAGCTGTTTCCTTTGGAGAGATCAACCATATCAGCTGTCAAGACTCGTGGGGCGAGTGCTGGCCAAAATTTCAGAAGCCCACCACTTGGGGCCCAAGCTTTAGCATCTCTTGCAGCTGCTTGAGTCCTGCCTCGCGAGACAAAGTTCAACTCGAAGGCGTTGATGTTCAGAGAAACTTCAGGGCGTGGAAGCACTCAGATTATTCAGTGCATATGTTTCTCCCTTCCGCCGCGCACTTTCAGCCTTGTAAGCGTAGCTTTGGACTTGTGCCCGGTGAGTCAAGCTTTGTCTAGACCCCGGACTGCTCGATTTGGGGTGCCTGACATGCGCAAAAGCTCGTCAGGAAGGCAGGATCTGCATGTGGACTCAGCAGTTCCCAGTGCACACGGGCTGAGAGTTACGTAGCCAGGTTGAGAGTTTTCTTACGGGATACTCACGCGGCATGAATACTCTACTACGACTATACTGTTCCTCAGAATTCCGAATAGAAGTAGAATTGAACATCTAGCAGAGCCCCAAACCTCATTCTATCGCTATCCAGGAGAGCCCCTGTAGGTAATGTTGGGACCTCAGCATCCTAACCCCAAACCCTGAAATCTATACCCACCCTTGAACACCCCAAACTAACCGCAAAAGCCGCCAAAAGCGCTAACCCTAAACCCAGATGGGAGTTTCCGAATACAGGGGACTTGAATATAGATAGGATCCTTATCAAAGGGACCCCAAAAGAAGGTACCCCAAATTTTCGGAAACTCCCAGATTTGACCGGATGCAGGCCGGTTTGGCGGCTTCCAACACTTCGCATACTTTGGCCGTGCCGAGCAGGTTCGATCTCGATTTATCGGGGCATCTCTTGAAGTCAGTTTCCTGGTTTAGGGTTTTGTGGCTTAGGGCTGAGGGCTTCTGGGGTTTAGGGCTTTTGTGGTTTAGGGCTTTGTTTTGTGAGGTTGAGGGCTTGGTGCTTTTGGGGTTTAGGGCTTAGGGTTCAAGGTTTAGGATTTCGGGGCTTTGGTTTCGTTGAGCTTCTCAGAGTGGTTTGGGTTTAGGCGTGATCTTTATGTTGGGTGATGAGCCATCTTCTTTGTTTCGGTTCCAGCGCAGGGACGGAAATCACAGGTCGAAGTGCTATACCATCGCTTCAACAGAAGCAGGATGAAGACACAGTGGCACCGTAGCCGACAGGGAGAGATATAGGGAGCATGTTGGAGTAGTGTTTACGAGCATTGTCGCGTTGTGTCAGTAGTCATACCAGAGTAGCCAAAACAGATCCAGCAGCAGTAATTGCAGAATCGCAACGCGTTGGGTATCCTGTTAGTATGCCAGCAGCAGGAGTACATGCAGCCACGACAGAGCAGCAACAACAGTGGAAACCAAGGACCCAGCGAAGCGGCAGCCAAAACCAGAATCACCAAGTCACAATAAGCCGTACTTGGCTCAGAAATTATACTAAACTGTCCTGCCCAGGGCTTAGGATGTGGCAAGCTGAGACCAACCCGGAAGTTCGAATATCGGCAGGGGGCCTGAAAATATTTTCAATGTCGCCGTTTGACCCAGACCATAGTGACTGAAACATGATATGGGTAGTCGTCAAAATTAAGGTCCCTCTTTGGGTACCCTAAATATTAGATAGGTGCCGTTTTATTATATGGACCCAAAAAAGGACCATAATTGTGACAACTACCCATATGATATCCCGATCCCCCTCAAGACCCTGTTCGATCCTGTTCGTTTCCGAGACTTTTTAGAAGCCTTGGAACCCACAACCTCAGGTAGCCTCTTTTAAACTGGGCTTTGGAGTACCATACTTTAATACTTTTTTTCTTAAAGGAACCCTTATGAAATTAAAGTTTATACTTTTTTCTCCCTGGTTACTTAAAAAGCCCAGTAAAAAGGGCCTTCAGGGCTCAGGGTATAGGATGTAGCGTTCAGGGTTGCGGGTCTAGGGGCCTCGAGGGTTCAGGACTTCGGAGTCACAGCTCGCAAATTGTCACATTCTGACCTTGACTATAGCATATATTATACCCCAAGCCTCTATGATGATTCTGTAGCAACCCTTATTCAGCCTTCTTCACTTATTGCAGCCCTTGTAAGGGCAATTATCAACGAACACCAGAATAATATCGGATAGCAACCCCCGCGACTAAGCCTGTGACCATCTTAGCATAAGCCTGCAAATAGTCCTCCCTAGAATGACTCCTCTACACTATAATGCCGTAAAAGCAAACGGTAAGCAGTGAGCATGGAAGCCTAAAGAAGTACCGGTTTCAATGTTTGAATCCTTGCGGCTCCTCACTGTAGCTACACGACCCCCAAAGCCATGGAGGCGCCTGTTTTCAACCGTTAGAAAGGCCCTAGAACCCCAAATCCTAACGCCTGAATCCTGGACCTAAACCTCTTAAACCCCTAACCCCCTAAACCCTAAACCCTCAAGCCAAACCCGTAAACCCCTTAAACCCAAATCCCTTAAACCCCTAAACCCCTACAACCCCCAAACCCTAAACCCCCCCAAACCGCCCAAACCCCTAACCCCCAAACCCCCCAAACCCTTACAGAAGGGTCGATCCTGGGGCCTGCGTTTGTGTATAAGGAGTTTTTGAAGTTACGTAGGTCTCAACCCTTAACCCCCAAAGCCCCCGAACCCCTATAAACCTAAAACCCCTAAGCCCTAAAACCCCCTAAAAACCCCCGAACCCCTATAAACCTAAAACGCCTAAGCCCTAAAACCCCCTAGAAACCCCCGAACCCTAAAAACCCCCCTAAGAACCCCTCAGATGCTGGGTTTCTGCTGCAGGCTCGGCGCCTTTGAGGTCCATTGCGTCCAGGGATCTTGGGAGCCTCCGTGGCAGATATTCTGTCAGAGCTCTACTTTTAATTATTGCTCTTATTGTTATTATTGTTATTAGTATGATTATTATATTGTTACTAGTATTATTAGTATCGTGATGATTGTTCTTATGATATTTCGTGCTAGTATTGCTAGTCAGAGCTCTATTGTGATTATTATTAATATTTTTTTTAGTGTTATTATTGTTGTTATTACTATTGTGGTCACCATTATAGCAGGATTCTGTCAGAGCTCTGTGAAAACTACTGTTATTATTAGTATTGTTCGTATTATTCTTATTATTTTTGTGCTATTCATTAGTATTATCACAATGATAACAATTTTTGTTAGTACGGTTATTATAGGTCTTTTTCTTGCTACCACTTATCATTATCAGTACTACTATACCACTATGTGTTGTGTTGAGGGCTTAGGGTCCATGGGGAGACTTCGTGGGTTATTCGTATGGGTTGCGAATGTATCATTATCGGGGTTACTGTCGAGTTTGTGTCGGTCAGGGTTAGGCTTGGATGCTTTCAATTGTAGCATTGTTGAACAAGCCCTGAAAGAGAGCCAGTCACGCCTCTTAAGCATCCAGCCCTCAAAAAATCCTTCGAGCAAGATTTCTTGTACTGATTTCACTTATACAGTCTAATAGTACCCCCGTGTATTACATCTTATATAAGACATCGAATCCAAGGACCCTGACCGCTGTTGCCCGGCGCCGCTGAAGCACCCGGCCGACCGACATAGAGGGCCCCCCGTGCCTGCCAGCTGCAGTCTGACAGTGACAGGTTCAGGGCTTTGGGGTTGCAGGTTCAGGGCGGGTTGTAGCTCAGCCCTAAACCCCAAAACCCTAAACTCCCTAAGCCCTGCTGTTTGTGGCTCATGAGTTTTCGAGGGTCTGACACTTGAGAAGCCGCAAGGGTTCATGTACTTACACAATGTACTTACACAGTACAGAATGGGCACCTAGGCCTTGAAGAAGACTGGCTGAAACCTTGAAGAACGTGTTTAGGTTGAAGGGTTCAGTGTGTATGAAAACCCTATGAGGCCAGACCCTTAGGCCTTTACCCCCAGTGGGAGAAGAAAGACTTGAAGCTCCGTGTTCTGAACACTACGCCGTGGCTCAATATCTCAAAAATATGCACCAGCAAACATATATCAGGACAAGGCTGTAAAATGCTACACACTGTGATTTAGAAAGGTCACTCTCCCTGTTATCCTCTCGCTCTCTCTCTCTCTCTCTCTCTCTCTCTCTCTCTCTCTCTCCACTCAGTCGCACCTGCTTTTGCACACGGTCCTGCTTTTGTCCTGCCTTCCACCAATGCCAATTACCCCCCCCCCCCCCCTGCACCCTACAAGGAATCAAGCCTCAAATTGTCGCACCCACGAGCGTGAACTATGCGACAATGCCCTTAAATGCTGAAGCGTTTGAAGCCCCTTGACAAAAAAACAACCCTAAACCCCAAGGCCAATACTCCAAGCCCTGAGCCCTTAGTCTAAAGCCATGATAACTTACTTACACCCTGCCTGTAGGCTCATACCCTACCCCTTTTTCGCGTATCTACTTTTCTGTATAACAGATCCTAACCATACAACTAGGTATCTGAAAAAAGGGGTGGGGTATGATGAGCCCCCAGGTGAACCCTGAAGCCTGCTAGCTGTGAAGCCTTGAACCTTAAGCCCTCAAACCCTGAACCCCGTATTAGAAGCCCTCTAGAGCCCCTTTTGCATTCCTTAGAGGAGCCTTTGAAAGAACCCTTACAGGACCCCTTGGCATTGGAGGAACTTTGAGCCCCAAATCCCTAAGGCCTTCAACCCTAAACCTGAAGCGCTGTAGAACCCTTGCGGTGCCCATCTAGAACCCCTGCGTAAGGTTTAGGAGTTTGGGGTTCAGGGTTTAATCTGAGAGAACCCGAAGCCCTACTAATCCAGTCGAAACCGTCGAATGCCACCCTAAAATCCCTTACAGAACCCTACCACACGGAACTCAAAACCCTAAACCCTAAACTCCAAGGAACACGGTCAACGGCATGTGGTGTGCCGCCTGCGCAGCCGAGTTGCAGGGCCAAGGGCGAGGCCTCGTCGCCTCGACCAAGGCCCCGACGGGGCTCATGCTTTTAATTCGTAAAATGTTGCTCTTATACTAATAGAGTCTTTCTATACTGCGTGCTTTCAGGGTGTTTGTAGGTTGAATAATTAAGGGAGAACCCGAAAAGTTAGATCCATGATTGCAATATATCCCGCATGCTTGTTGCCGAAGCCAGGATGCCGAGGCATCGCAGCATACGCCGCCGGGCAAGCAAATCCCTACTGGGTTCCTGTTGATTACCAGAAACCACATGTTCCGGGCTCCAGAAGTTGTATCTGTCTGTGTGGGTTGGCTGTGTGCTGGGCTTGAAGATAGCAAGTGTCGGTCTTTAGGATTCAAAAAAGGGCGGGGCGAGTATTGTTGTTTGGCGCTCCTCTCTCTGTCTCTCTCTGCGTCTTTCACTTTGCCTGGTGTCATATGCATGGACAGCAAAAATGATGAGTATGTTGATCTTCTCCTTCATCCCCAGCACCACTGATGCCGCCATGACCGTTTTGCCGTGTTGCCGCCATCACCAGCATTTGCATCTTCAGTGGTTTGACAACACCGCAGCTCTCGCTATGAACATCGCCACCGCGTTCGCTGCAATCGTACCATTGTTACCATCGTCACAATGCGAGCACCACCATCATCATCGCCGGCATTGTCAGGAGCAACGCCATTTGCCATTCACCATCATAGCCATGACCATCGCACAGAGACGGGAAACCCGAAAGCCTCATAGAATCATTGGGATAGTCGAGGCTGCTCCACTCGAAGCTCTGGACGCGGCACTGGCCTGGAAGAGGACTCCTATGGAGGATTGGCAACGACACCCGGCATCACGGTTTTGGATGTAACGGTTCAGGGTATAGGGTTAGAGAGCAGTTATTAAGGTTCAGGTTCCGGAGTTCAGGGCTTAGGGTTTGGAGAAGCTTACTCGGTTGGCTGGAAGCTCTGGAAGGCTTTCAATCAGGTGCTCCCACTCCACACACTGCTGAGCCTTGCAAGGCGCATGTCGCATCAGCTCGGAGCAGTCGTCACAGCCCCCCCGCCATCCGGAGCATTGACGCCCAAGACCGCGGAACCCAACACTCAGGTCATGATTCCTCCGCCGCCTCTTCATCCCCAGCCGGTGGTCCTGGAGGTGCTCGTGGACGAGTGCCGTGACCGAGATATGTCGAGGTTGGCCACATATTCGGGGCTTGCTCATTGTATTGTAGAACAGTGAGGGCCTGGTGCATGCAATCGTAGTATTATTACGTGCAGCTGATACACGAAGAGGTACCATGCAAGCTTATGTACTGGAAGTGCAGCACAGAACCGTCGGGACACACCCTCGAGCGCACTCTTTCCGAGAGTCGCGCAGCCATGACCTAAACCCCAGACCCACAACCTGACTTAAAACCCTATCAATCAACTCTCATACCAGAAAGCTGGAACCCCTAAACCCTAAACCCTAGAAATCCTAGAATATGACCAAAGCCAGGGAAGCCGAAGTTGTAGCGGGGTCTTTCGGCAACAGTTCGCCTCTTCAGACGCCGCTGCGGTTTAGGGTTTAGGGTTGTAGTTGTAGTTGTAACAAGATCATTGAAATCAGGAAGAAACCCTCAATCACCAAGCCCTAGAACCTACGACCTAGACCCAAACCCTGAAACCCAAGCCCAAGGAAACCTACCCTAAACCCAAAGCCCTTCCCTAGATCCTCCCTTAATGGCATCCTTAAGGGAATCTTAACTAAACCCGAAGCCTCGAACCGAGGCCACAGATGATTTTCAAAGCCCTGGCTTCCCGGGACCTCGAGGTGAAGCGCAAGCCGCCCCCGGAGGCTCACCACAAGCTGTCGCTTCCGCAATCCGGTGTAGGGTTTAGGGTTTAGAATCCAGGGTTTAGGGTACAATGTACGGTTTAGGGTATAGGGTTGAAGGATGTTTCTGAGGGTCTTGCTAGGCTTTAGTCGAGACCGATCGTTTTGCGACTTCCCCCCCTACACACATTCTCATGTGTTCAACCGTAGATGATGCAGCTCGCTATAGAGGCAGTTACGTATTGCCGTGCTTGCTGGCGTGAGTGTTTGTGTTGTGGCACGTCAGGTCGGGTCTCGTTTATGGCTCGCACTTGAAGCTGCGATGATATATGCTCGGACCAGAACCAGTAGTCTGTCATAGTGTAGTAGTAGCAGGAGGAGGAGGGCCAGGAGCAGCAGCAGCAGCAGTAGCAGGTGCAGCAGCTGTAGCAGCAGTGGTGAGGAGGAGTAGCATCGGCAACAGCAGCATCATTTGTAGCAGTTGTTGTGGCTATTTCAGCACGACTACTGCCTGCCATCAGCGAGACGCCCTGCACCCAAGTACTTCATAGATCAGTGTTCCAAGTTGAATTATAGCAGCCTGGGTGCAAGATCCAGCACACTTAGAATAAGAAAAGATCCAGAGGCCCTGAAGCCTAAAACCGTAACCCGAGCCCCTAGCTCAAGACCTAGAACCCCGAATCAATGCCCTTCATATTGAGACTTGCATAGACAATAGTCATGAACACGACTACTCATGGTATGACAATCATAACAGCAACTACGTGTAAACACAAGAAGAACGATTTCCTTCTACTCCCTCTATAACTGCATAAGGGGGTGTACCCTTCACAAGGCCCCTATATAAACGGGGAGGATCCGGCGGTGATTCTGCAGAAGTCCTTAGCGGAGCTCGACTGTCCGGCGCAGCGAGGATGGTATGTCAATGCGCAGGACTCTTGCCGCCCTTTGGGGCTTAGTAGGGTGAGGGTTTAAGGTTTGGTGCTTTGGGTTTGTGGCCTTTAGGTTTAACCTCGTCTCCATTGTAGTTCGTTTTTGGGGATACGTTATGGGATCCTTAATATATAAAATTGGTTAAACCAAAAAGAGGAACTGCAATGGAGACTATAGGAAGGCTTCAGGTTCGGGGTGTATGGTTTACCCAAAGGCCCCAAAGTAGTTCCTTTTTGGGGTTCATATATAGAATCCGATAAGGTAATCCCAACAAGGAACTACTTTGGGGCCTATGGGTACTTGGAGGGTCGGGGGACTTAGTAACTGGTTATTTTAGGGACTTATAAGTACCATAACCCCAATTAGGGTCCCTTTCAGGGTACTTAGAAGTCTCCTTACTACCTACTTACTAAGTCCCTAAACCCCATAGTACCCTTATAGAGCCCTTTTAAGGAAACCTTAGAATCCCCTTTAAGGGAGCCCTTACTAAGTCCCCTAAAGACCCTCCAAGTAGAGGGTTTACGGCTCAGGGTTTAGATTCAAGAGTGCAGGAGCTCAGGATCCTGCTCCTAGCCCGGGCCGTGAGACTGTTTAGGGTTTAGGGGTTAAGGGGTTTAGGGGTTTAGGGGCCTGGGGTTTAGGGTTTAGGGGGTTTAGGGGTTTAGAAGTTTAGGGTTGAAGGGTTTAGGGTTTACGGTTTAGGGGTTTAGGGTTTAAGGGTTTAGAGTTTACGGTTTAGGGGTTTAGGGTTTAGGGTTTAAGGGTTTAGGGTTTAGGGGTTCAGGGGTTTAGGGGGTTTAGGGTTGAGGGCTTAGGGTTAAGGGGTTTAGGGGGTTTAGGGTTGACGGCTTAGGGTTAAGGGGTTTAGGGTTTAGGGTTTCGAGTTTAGGGGTTTAGGGGTTTAGGGTTGAGGGTGTAGGAGAGCTTGGAGATACACAGCGCTGCCGGATTTGAGTTTCGCCTTTATCGTAGTTCCTGTTGGAGGTGGTGCCGGGTGAACTGACGGGGCGTTAATAACAAGCATAATTTTGTGCAGGGTCCTTATTGCAACTATAGTCTACTATACCCCGAAACCCTATTCTATCTATTAAGGCCCCTTACTGAGGCTGCAGAGCCTTTGTTTTTGGGTTGAGATGGTATTGGCAGGACCAAGCGCGGCCTGAGTGCGATGGCTACGTACCCATAGTCTCCATTGTCCTTCCTTTGTTGGGTTACCTTGTAGGATCGTAACTAAAGAAGTGGTTTAACGAAAAAAGGTACTACAATGGAGACTCCAAAACCCTACTCCTCATTCTACTGATGCAGGCCCCATCCCAGTGCCAAGTTCAGGGTGGGGCAGTCTCGCAGGGGTTTCATGGGCGAGAACGATGGCTGTGTAAGCTTACCGCGGAGAGGTCGTTCCTCTAGGTGTGGTTTCAAGCAAAATGAGGGCAACGCTTTCTCCTCCAAGACCAATAGCATCAACAGCATGTGCCTTTTTGGGTCGCTGTCGGTTAAATTGCGAATCGCAAGATATGCCCTGAATGAACCCACATATTTGAACACCTGAGCTGAGCCCAGGAAGGGGATGCGATCCTGTGTCGCTGCGGAGGTGGCTCCCACACGATCCTCGGCGATGAAGGAAAACGACAGGGCCTCATGTATAGGTAATTAGGGCTTGTTGGAATTGTCAGATTCGGGGAATTGTCCAACATTCACTTCAAAAACGATCCTTCAAGTCACGCCGAACGGCCCACCAAGCCAGACAGCTGCTACCATCAAACCCCTTCAGCCTTCAGATGTCTAAAGGTCAGACGAGCCCCCAGCCGGCTAACTCACACCTCAAACCCAAACCCTTAATCCTAAACCTAAACCCTAAACCCTAAAACCCTAAACCCTAAGTCACACCTCAACCATACTCCCAGCCCTACATCCTCCGTACAAGACCGTCATAGAAGGCGTATCTGCCATTCAGCACTATAAGCCCTAGACCTCGAAAGCCGCCCAACACCCGAAAATCCCTGAACCTCAAACCCCGAACCCTAAACCCCAAAACCCTACAGTCCTATACCCCCTAAACCCCCTGAACAGCTAAACCCAAAAACCTTCAAGGCTCGCCACTGGGACCGTTCTCCAGCAGCTTGTGAGCCTGGGCTTCAACAAGCAGTCCTTCGAGGCATGGGGCATGCCGGCTTCCGTGTATTTTATAGGATTTGGTATATATGTTGTGTTTGTCCATACTTCTTATTTCATGCATTTCTACAGGTTGTTGATAGGGCACCAATGAGTTGTGCAGGGTTTGGTGGAGGTTTTCGAAAGCTTCAGAGGGTCGGAAAGCTCACGGCCTAACTTTTTGCCGCAATACCTTCGCCTTGGTGTTTCATGGTTGCTTTCCGACAACAGGTTCTACCCTTCAGGATTGAGAGCCCTGATACTGTCAGGTTCGAGCAGCCCAAAGCCCTCATGACCATCCTGACTCTCTTGACTCCAAACTGTACTGTTCATCTCAACCGCTGGAACCTTGACCTCTGAATGCTTGTCAGAATCGTAGTTGCAAATTGTAAGCTGTCGTTCGACGATGATCGCCTATGATTTGTTTAGATGTGTGTAGCACTACTGATTGTCATTTGATGCCCTTTACTCCTGGGCAATAATTACGAATTATGTTGTTCTGATCTCGGCACCCAAAAACATGCATGCTTTCAACCACCTGCATGGTGCAGACCATAAACCCTAAACCCTAAACCCTGCATGGTGCAGGCTTACCTCGCCCAAAACAAGAGCGCGTGGAATGGCCTGGACGTGAACTCCTTCCTGCAGGATTTTACGATGCGGAGACACAGGGTGGATCGACATAAGAAAAGGTTGGTTGTTCTCAGAGATACTCAACGGAGTCGAATGCCACAGAACCCCTAGGACCTCAAACACTGACACTCCCGGATCCAAACATCCCGAAAAGCCCGTGCATGGAACGCAGGAGTACATGAATACAGAGGGCCGAGAGGTATTGGAGAAGCGCCAGGCCACTGGTTCGATGGTTTGGGATTTCTACGACTCTTTCTACTACAATTGCAGCTACGACTATTTACAGCAAGCATAATGCTGGTAAGAAAAAGAACATTGCCTACGACGGCGAGTACTTCTAGCAGCAGTGTACTACTACCGGTGCTGCTGCGACTACCACCACCACCACCACCACCACCACCACTACTACTCCTGCTGCTGCTGCTGCTCCTGACCAGTGCTGCTCCGTCTGCTGGTGCTAGTGCTGTCAGTGCTACTGCTACTGCTACTCCTGCTGCTGCTTTGGTGCTGTTCTCGAAAGGGGAAGGGTTCTGTCGAGTGGTCATGATGATGGTGATGATGATGATGATGATGATTTTGACTGCGACCTCGTCCAACGCATCCTCAACTGTTGCATGAATTGTTGCCGTGAACCGCAGACGTTCGCACAAACAAGCTGGTCTCCAAGGATTCCCCCGAAAGCGCTTTTGCACTACACTTTGAATGCAAACTCAGTGTTTGGGATCTCCTGGACCTGGTAGGTTCAGGCTAGAAACGAGGCTGGATAAGTTCACTTGGTTTGAATAAACCCAGGCACCATCGGCTGCGAGTCTGACCTATAGCAAGACGACGCTGGCGTTGGGCAATCGCTTTTCCCCCAAGCCCATCAAGTCCTTCAGCATCAAACTTATGAACCTCAATGTCGACAAGTCTAGGTCCATGGTATGAAGCTCTGGACGTCTTCATGCACAATGGATCTGTTTGACAGTTCGACCAAGTCGATGCGCAAACCGCCGCAGGTGGAGGCGAAGCGAAAGCAGGCCGTTGAGGCACCAGCCGTTTGATTGAGAGAAATTGCTTAGTTGAGTGGGTATCATAATAGCAATTCAAACCACTTAATTAGGACCATGTGCATTCATATAGTGCATCTGTACAGTAGCGGGATGCATTCCGTCATACGATGAGGGTTTACAAGGATGGTTCAAACGAGATGTCGGTGGGTATTCGTGTGTGGGCGCGCGCACATGCGGAGACGTTGCCCAAAGATGTGTGTGTGTGTGTGTGTGTGTGTGTGTGTGTGTGTGTGTGTGTGTGTGTGTGTGTGTGTGTGTGTGTGTGTGTGTGTGTGTGTGTGTGTGTGTGTGTGTGTGTGTGTGTGTGTGTGTGTGTGTGTGTGGGTGGGGGTGTGGGTGTGGGTGTGGGTGTGGGTGTGGGTGTGGGTGTGGGTGTGGGTGTGGGTGTGGGTGTGCGTGTGGGTGTGGGTGTGTGTGTGTGTGTGTGTGTGTCTGTGTCTGTGTGTCTGTGTCTGTGTCTGTGTGTCTGTGGCGTGCGTGTATGTGCGTACGTAAGTGTTTCTACATGACATTTTCAGCTGTGAACACACATATCCGTGCAGCGTGCATATTGTCGATCATACGGAAGATGGGCTATCTGATGTCCCTTGGGCGAGATCTTTTCTGGCGAACCTAAATCCAAGCCTCGAAACTTAAGTAACCCCATTAACCTTACATAAGGCCTCTAGAACCGCCATGAAACCGCATCGATGCTTGTGCAGAAGCTGAAGATTCGGACCTCAGGCCCCAAAGCTAACACCCTGCAGCATGGACTCCAATAGACCACCCCACGACTCAGGGTTTTGGGTTTCCGAAACCCTAAACCCTCAGACAGGAGGCGGCCTTCATGAAGCTCTTGGCCGTCAACACGGAGCTCTCTGAGGAACAGCAGACGGTCCTCAGAGGCTGGCCTGGGTTTACTTAAAGAAGTAGGGTTTAGGGGTTTAGGGCTAAGGGGACTTGGTAAGTGAGGCTAAACGTGCCTCAGCGGGGTGAGAAGCAATACAGGCGATAGCTACTTCTTTATAACCTTTTTGATCCCTTATAAAGCTATTTCTTTATAAGCTTTTGCAAAGCTCCATGATCCCTTTAGTCTTCAGGGAGAATTGTCTTGATTGAGAGTTTAGGGTTTACTGCTCACGGCGATGATTCATGATTCATGCTGAGAGTGCAGGCTTTAGTGTTTGGGGCGCCATCGATGGGTGAAAGGGTGCTCCGACACACTCCCCAACCTCTGTTCGGAGGACAGGCCTGTGTGCCTTTGACGGTTTGGTGTGCCGTTTTTGATTGTTTCAGGTTGGGTGGTTCCGGGTTGAGCCCTGAACCCTGAACTCCCCCAGTCCTAAACTTAGTGCCCACGAATCCTCACAAATCCGGAGCTTCCGGCAAAAAGGGAAGTCAGTGCTCTCAAAGGCTACGAGACCGACTACGAGCTGGGAGCGAAAGCTGCACTCCGGGCCTTCATCGATTACTGCATACAGAATCCTGGCTCGCTTATACAGGGATGCTTTGGTTTATTAGGTGTTGGAGCTTAGGGCGTAGGGTGTTCGCTTTCTAAGGTGATGCACCCCCACCCAGGATCCATAAGAAGATGCTAAAGGCGGCTTGATCATTTCATCAGCCAACTATGACCACCCACCCCCCGGGTCGGGTTTTTAAAGACATGTCGTGTTTCGTTCGCTGCACACGTACCGAATTTATGTTGAAGCCTAGGTGTTCGTATGATGTCGTAGTTGCTTTCTGGGTGTAGATATCGTGTGGATCTGCAGGATTGCAACACATTATCGAATATTGCAGTCGCTTGTACTGAGGCTGCTGTAAGAAATCATACAGACTACTAGTCATATTCCGGAACCTGAAGCATACTGCTTTCCATTGCACCACCACGCAGTCTAGCAATTCGCAGTTGACAAAGCATGATTGTTTTGTTCAGAGCCTTGTCTGTTTCGAGTAGATGTGGAAGTCAGAGTAATCCAGCAGCACACGTGCAACACTGCAGGAAGCGTTCGAAGAATATGTGAATGCCATGAAACAGCAAACTGGCCATGCAGAAAGAAACCGAGCTGGTGCCTGCAGCAGATTCGCGTGCTGGTTTGGTGTTGACATGGCAAGTCTTCTTTGCGACATCAGATGCATCGCTGTTTCGGCAATACCCTAGATGTCATGTCCTGAATTGGTTTACATGAACAGAGAAATTTGCTCAGGCTTACCAAGTCATTAATGATTGTCACAACAAGCAACGCAGAGCACGTCCAGCTCTGTGACATTTCAGCCTGCCTCTGTTGGGAGCAATTGCACACAGACTAGCAAAAGTGCATGTGTATCATCCATTGTTTACGTCTGTGTCGTGCAAGAGGTCTGTCCTGTTGTCGCAGTCTGGTTTTCTGTTTTCGCGGTCGGGTCGGCTTTCGACGGTGCCCCTTCTCCGGTGGATGTCTGTTCCCACTCCGATCGAGTTTGTTGGTGCTATGTTGGTCGAATGTATTATTCTTGATTCGAATCATTTCGCATCATGTTTGGATCTTCGTGCGTTTTGAGGGAACTGTGTCAAGCAGGTCGGCATGCTGGAAATATTCAGTGTTGCATGCGTATTTCGAAGCAGGTCCTGTGGCCTGCATGAAACACCGGAAAGATGTGTTAGCGTTTGAAATCTAGCGGTGCGGATGCAAGCTCATGTTGCTATGCGCTTCTTGCCGCTCAGCCTGCAAGGAAAAGTCTAGGACCACTCGACTGCAATTTGCAGTCGTCACCAGCTGGAGTCTGTTGTAGTCGGTAGCACTCGCAATTATTCATTGAGTTGTTACATGCGCATACACATCGTCCAACAGGCATTCTGTAGCAAGTATGTTTAAGGAGCTTTCCAAGTGAGCGCAGATGCTACGAGCCAGTTTGGCATGCAGTTCTTTAGAACTTAAGTCCTTGCAGCACAGACCGCCGTTGCCAGAGAAACAGCGCTCATGGCTCCTCGACGCGGACCGGGCAGCCGAGTTCAGGGAGCCAGCAAGCGTGTTTCCAAGAAGGGGAAGGAGGAGGTCAAGGCTCAGCAACAGCAAAAGACACAGCAGGCTTTGCGGTTGACGAAAGCGGCCGGGGAGTCCAAGCACGTGGCAGTTTCGCGGATGAAGAGTGCTGCTTCGACCGGCAGCGAGAACCTAACTGCCATAAATCAAGAGGCACTCGTCGAGCTCAATCAACATCTCCTTTCGTATCCTCACAAGATACATCAAGATACTCATCTTGTTGCGCATGGCCCAGAAGGAGGAGTTCTTCAAAGAGGCGTCCACGTTGCCTGGTGACTGGTTGCACGCGACCCTCATTTACGTGAAGGGCGCCGGCAAGGCCAACGTCAAAGAATCCATCTTGATGTATGCGAAGGAGAAGAAGCTGAACTGGTCCATGGAGCTGTTGGCGAAGGCAGACAAGGCAAACGACCTCAAGGGCATCGAAATGATCAGCTGCTACCTCGCAGGCATGGATTGAGATGACTATCTCCCCAAGAAGATGCACTACAAGCCCTTGTTCAAGAAAGTCTTGTGCAACATGTTCTTGAACAGCACCGGCACCGTCGTCATCAATCACAAAACGGGCGCCCTCACCTTCGACCCGCCAGTGTACGAGTTGAGCTCCTTTGACGACGCAGCCGGAAAGTACTTGGATATCAAGCACAACCCCACCGGCAAGACCGTCAAGATCAGCGAAGACCTCCACGTCACGGACAAGACATGGCATATCCAAGATGCTTGGTCGACCTTCCACGCCGCACTCCGAGGAAGAACCATCACCGAGAGCGTCTACGGCATGTTCGAGGAGGCTAACAACGTGCAGGACATCGAGTACGACACCGATGCCGTTTTCGACAGCACCATCGAGGAGGTTCTGGACAAAGACCCGGATTTGAGGAAGACGTTGGGCGAGGCAGAGAAAGAGCTTGCAGCTTTCGAGGCCGAGGCCAAAATCCAACCTTCGGGATCGTTTAAGCCAAACCTCTGAGCAGTGGCAGTCTAATGAGGTAGGTTTTTCTGGCAAGCATTTGCCGCGCAGAGTGCAACTGGATCAGAAGAGTCTTGTTGTACTGCGCGTGATGCCATGCGCTCGTTTCCGGGGTTGTGCGAACGCACCAGCTCTGTGATGTAGGATCGCAGCTTCCTCAAAACCCAGTCTCAGGAAGATGCATACGAAGATCCCCCGGTAGTATCTGAAATATGGTTGCTGTACCACAATATAGCGAAGCCGGTTGACCCAGTGCGACCGCGAAGTCTTCGCACATTCGGCATCCGATCTCGCAGCACAGTGTCCTTGTGAGAGGCGCTTTTCTCAACAACCCAACAGCCCGGTCATCCAGAATTCTTCGTACAAGTATGGCTTATTCGAGGCACTCGCCCATGCATGTAGCAGAGCTTTAGTTTCAGCGGGGGTGATGTCGGCTCCTGCACCGGTTCCAAGTGGGATAGACGCATCTTTTGTAGGGATTTTTTCTGTCCCACAGACAAGGCTCCGACATTTTTTTGCTACTTCTGTTCGTTATGCTACTGCTAATGCATGCTTTACAACCAGCATTGGAGACCCACATACAGAAAAATCCGCGGCAGTTGTATGGACTTTTTAGCCTTGTTCAGAACTCAGCCTAAGCAAGCAATGCTGTTCTTGCACACAAGTGTATACGTATCACCATGGCTGTCAGCAGCGTCCTTACAGAAGCAATGGCTCTGTCGTTCGCATGAAGCGAATGCAATCCTTTCCGAATTCCTAGTGATTGTTTGGACCCGCGCACACTGGCAAGCGCTGTTGGCTGGCCCTTGGAGTTGTCAACTAGAAAAGTTTTCTGCAGAGCCTTGGACTGTTTGCAAACATCACACGCTTAACGATGACGCTGCAAATGTTCAGTCGTTCGCATCTGTGTGTACATGGATATGACAAGCACGATTCTGCGTTCTCGGGTTCAACTGCTTGCTTGGATATTGACACCACCGCAACACGATACTTGTCCTTCTGACACATGTTGCTTTGCAGCAGGCCCTGTGTTCGCCCCGGTGTCGGGGTGGCAATGCTTCTCGTTCTGGCTCCTGTGTATTCCAGCTTCCGTGATGGCGCGCGTGTGGTGAACACCTCTGGGTCTCTTGCTGGCATTGCCTTTTCGAGATGCCTTGTTATGCTGCGGGCGTGGTTTCATGCCGGTAGTGGACCGCTTGTTCAAAAGTCTCTGCCTTCTGTTCTGTCACCGGGCTTAGAATAACCCGGATGCCCGTTGCAGCCAGTAATTTTCTGCCTTTGAGTAGCATGTCAGCGTTGCATGGAGTTGTGCGTGTGCCGACGCCTTTTTCTTTGGGGTCTTCATGCGGACACGTTGTTGCTTTCTGCCCTTGGAGCAATATGTCTCGCTGTGTTGTCCCGTTGCAGGCTAGCATTGTGCAGTTAACGCAAAGAAACGCAGAATGAGTGTGCTCGTGTGGCCCTTGTGGTGGTTGCTTGTCTGGGGCCGACATTGGATCAATCATAGTTTGAGGTGATTTCGAGGTGTTCTGTTCTGGCAGTCCGGGATTCTTACAGGATATAGTTCGCTCGGGCTGGTTCGGGTTGCAAAGGTCATGTTTCATTGAGTTCCGTCCTTGGTAGTTATGGCTTCGGCCTTCCGTCACAGAACCATATCATACATCATCAGGAATTCGGATAGTTGAGCCTTGAACCGAAGCATCCCAACGTGCAAGTCTCGCGAACTACTAGGTGAAGCACGAAAGTCAGGCTCCACATCCCAAGCGCTCAGGCGCAGAGCAGCTCATGGAGGCTACAGCAACTATGCCCTGAAATGCTGCAAACGTCTTGAAATCCTAGACCGAAGCCGAAAACTTTAGAGCCTTTAAAGTTTAAGGCGCGTGGAGCTCTAGAGTTCTAGAAAGACCACATGGCAGCAGAACTTCCCCCAGAACCTTCGAAGCCCCCCAGGATCGTCAAGTCCGTGCCGCAACATGGGGTTGCTGAGCTTCTTCAGCCGGTTGAGGGTTTAGGGATTCACAGCCCCCAACTCCCAAACCCCGAAGCCCTAATCAGCCCAGCCCCACGAAAAAACCTGGGAATTAGGCGTTGACCTGCTGGGTATGCTGAGTTTCTTGGGTCAGAATTGTCCCGTATTGGGGCTCTCAGGTCTGTGCGGGCGGTTCAGGGGCTCAGAGCTTAGGGTTTAGGGCCCATGGGGCTTGAGAGTTTGGGCTGTAACTTAAGGTTTTGGGGTTCCGGGCTTCGGATTGAATTGTGTCAGTGTTCATGATGGTGTAGCAGCTCGCTGTTGATAATAGCGCGTTCTCGAGACGGCCTTAGCGGCGAGCACTGTTGCGGTTCGTGTGAAGGCCTACACACCCAAAATCCGAAACGCAAAATCCCCCAAACGGCCCTAAACCGTATAAGCCGCTCTTATAAAGAGCCCGTTTAAATTTAAAGCCCTAAGAAGCCCTATCCCTAAACCCCTGAACCCTATTCCGACGAGGTGAACCTCTCTCCTTTGCAGCAGCCCGACGCAACGCCTGCTGCTGCCTTGGAGGCCGTGCGCGACGCTTCGCGGGTCAACGACCAACGCAGAGATGCCTGGGATAAGTGGCACCTGGGCTTCAGAGTTTACGGTGCAGGGCTTTGTCTTTGGTGCCTGTAGCGTTTAGGGTTGAGGGTAATTATTTGGCTTACGGTTACTTAGATCCCCAGCACCTAACCTTTAAACTTTTTGGGTTCTTATAGTTTAGTAGGAATCGGAAAGTTTAACATTTTATTTCTGCATGTGGCTTATTGGGGTAATAAGGTCAAGTGGTTCAGGCCCTTAGGCTTACAGAGTTTACCGTTTAGGGTTTAGTGTCTGCGTAGGAAGCAGCTTGGTTTACCCTCAGGCTCTACGCCTTTAGGCAAGGACCCTGCTGTACGATGCTGTTTTTCTTCTTTTTTAGCCTGTAGGGCTGGGAATGAAAATCCCGAGAGCTCCGTTACCTAAACTATCGGTTACCGGGTTTTTTATGTGTACATATGTATACATATGTATGTAATATATTTGGACTTTGGGTGCACTCAGTGATCGACGCAGCTTAATTGATTGCAACCGGCGCTTTGTAGCGCCTGAAGGGCTTGCTTAATGGACTTCGCCAAAAGCAGTCTGGCGCCCTGAGAGTGGGACTCCGCCCCTGTACTGCTGCAAGCCAGGTTGCTTGCAGGATGTCGGGCAGGAAGGTCCACAATCTAGCTTCCACGGCTGAGGCATCTATTCTGCTACTGTGTGCGCTCCACTCAGCTTCCCAAGCGTCAGACAGTTCAAAGCAGGGATAGTCTGGGGTCACGTGTTCAGCCCGATTGGGGATCACTTCGTCCCAGTTGAAGTCCTCGAGACGGTCAGCGAAAGTCGCGTAATGATCCGCTCGGTCTTCACCTGTCTCCTCCCGAGGTGGGAGGTCTGTGGGTGGTATGAGGATCCTGAGCAGGGCCTTGGTGACGACGTCGTAGGTTCCTTCAGACCAGTACTCCTCTCGCAGCTCGTGGATGACCTCGTCAATTTCCCCCAGGACCTTGTGCACGATGTGGGCGATCTCGTCTTGGTAGAGGGGCCACGAGTGGAGGATGCCCTCGAGGATTTCAACGACCTTGCCCTCTTCATTGGGTAGGTCCTTGCAAAGCAGGGCACAGGAGAGGTCAAAGTGTGCCTTGGTGACAACCGTTGCTTGGACTTCGGCTGTAGTGTCGAGCATGGGCATCCTCTTTGGACATGGTATACAGCCAGACAGTCCATCTCCTGGGCAGCCTTGCGCCAATGTCGGCTGCCAATGCCTGGCCTCACTGACTTGGCCCTGTGGCCAGCAGCACGAAGCGTATCCGCGCAGTGAGGGGCGTCTCTGAGGTGGACATGCAGTCGGTTCTCGCTGTGGTAGTCCTTGCCGCACGCAGGGCAGATCGTCCCATCTGTGAGGCCTCGGTGGCCAGCGACTCTCTGGTGTGCCTTGAAGAAATGGGCACCGAGCCCAGCCCTGCTCTTGAAACCACGGACACAGATCCGACAGATCCAGGGGTCGGGAGAGAGCTCGGCAGGCTTGGATCTCGCGAGGGTCTGACGGTAGATGGCCCAGAGGGTGAGGGCAAGCCTGTGGTGGGCGCAGTAGTCACGGGTGCCCTCCTTAACTCGCCGCTTGACCTGGCGTTTGAACCAGGGTGTAGCCGTGCGAAAGATGTTGACCCATTCTGGCCATCCAGCTTCATCGCATCGTGGCCAGTGCCTGGGCTCCTGACTGCCCGCGACAAGCCACCGTAGGTCCTGTTGTACAGCCTGGAACCAGCTCTGCTCATCCTGTAGCATGGCCCAGAGCGGAAGAGGGGCAGCCTTCGACATTGAGCAAAGGAGGCTCAGTCTTGCCCTTTTGAGCAGGATCTCGAGGGGGGGGTGGAGGTCGTGAGGTGAACCGCCGGGAGCGGGATGTGGAAAGCGGCATCCCCACCCCACTGTCGTACGAGAAGGCGTCGTAGCAGCCGTGTATAGCCATTGCTCAGTATGGTCCACGAGGGGCCGTCGTCGGTCCACAACCCCAAATTGAAGTAGACCGGGTCTATGGTCGCCTGGAAAAGCGCGATCCTGGTGGTGAGCTCAAGTCGTGGATTCGCAAAGAAAAGCTTTTTGCCAGAATCATAGGCGCCAGCTATGGCTGTGCGTCGTCGTGCTTCGATCGTCATCTTGGGCTCGCCGTCGACAACACCACCCAAGTGCTTGTACTGGTTGGAGATCGGCACCGTCACCCCAAGATCGGGGAGATCAAGCTGTTGACCTTGACGAGGGAAGTACTTGGTTCTGACCCGGTGCGAACCTTTGCCACGGAGCTTGAGCATGATGGCCGACTTTCCAGGTTTGAGGTTCGGCCGAAGGCCGTGTTGCCAACAGAACTGGATGACGATGGTGCAAAGGCGCACGGTCTTCCGGAGCAGGGCCTCTGGATCGTGGTCGGACAGTGGCCAAGCACTGTCGTCGGCCCATGTGGCGTCAGCGACAGTAATCTCGCCTCCTTGTCCACTGGTGGCATAGGGTCCCGCTGAAGGGTCGCAGGCGATTTGGTCGAGGACCGACTCAGCTGTAGCGTGTTCCGTCACGACCGTGAGGATGCGGCTGTAGACTCATCCGAACACAATGTCGGCCCAGCTTTCGCCGGGTCGAGATCCAGCGGCAGTTTGCGTGACTTGGGATCCGTCTGCGTAGGCTGTGATGAACCAGGCCCTGTTGTGGAAGTCCTTGATGTTGTGGCGGGTCGTGGCCGGTAGAGAAGTTTCCGCAGCCATGCCTCCAGACACGGTCTGTTGGGCCATCTCGTGGTAATCGGACGGGTCGAGGTCGAAGTGCTGGAAGACACGGATGATCGAGTCATCCTGGGTGATGTCTCCAAACGCGAGTTGCCGGATAATGCGGTAGTATGCCGCCTCGGTATCGAGGTAGAGCATCGCGGTGGAATTCCTCGATGTTCTTCCACGTCTGGCGTGGCCCAGGATGTATAGTGCCGGTAAGGTGACCGGGCAATGTCGCCGAGCTCCGAGCTGGAAACTGTGGAAAGCTCCCTCAAGGTCGTGCTGGGAGCGAGTGCGGAACATCTTGTGAAAGCATTTGCCGACCGTGGATGACACGAAGAGGGAGCGAAAGGATTGTGGGTCGGAGCTGGAGCCACTCCGCTTGTATGCCTCGTGAAGAAGGCCGCCACGCCACTGAATGGGCTGGCAGATCTGAGCCGTTGCTTTGGCGAAGAGTGGCCATAGGATTTTGGCCGTCGCTGCCGGGGCGGCTCGGAGCATTTCTCCACGGACATTGTCAAGACCCGGGGACTTGTTACAGGGAATAAGCCTGATCGCCTGCTCCACTTCGATCAGTGAGGGGACGTCAGCAATGTTCCAGTTGAGCTCGACGTCCTGGAAGGGTGGGCACTGTGTCTGTAGGAGGAAGGCATCCGTGTTCATCCGGGTGCCGAGTTCCTGCTCCCCAAAGTGTCCAGCCCAAAGGGCGTCCTGCTCAGCTCGGCTGTGGCAGGGGCCGGGAGACTGGGCGAGCCTTGGCTCCTCCGGCACCGGCCGCCTTAGCTTGTCGAAGTATCGCCCCAGGTGGGCGACTTGGGTCACCTGCCAGGTCAGCCAGGAACTTGTTCTTGCTGACACAGATTTGTTGGCGGATGCGTTCCGTCGCAAAGCTGATGGCTGCTGCCGCGACATGGTAGACCTTGGCGGGCGACCAGGGGGGCGACCATGTAATCGACGTCATCGCGCCATTGAGAGAAAGCGCGCAGCAGAAGGTCCTTCCAGAGCTGCCTGCGGTGGCGAACCCTTCGCTTCAGGCTGAGCTTGTGGTCGCGGAGTCGCCAAGTGTCCTGAGTGATGAAGCTCGCCCGCGGCCGGTTCTCCGGGAGGGGGAAGTGTCTCTGCATGATGCTGAGGAGGTGGTCTTGTACCTTTTGGCAGTGGGTGTCCGGGTGGCACGACCAGTCCGGATGGACAAATTTGTTCATTTCCTCCTCCATGGTGCGTCGACCTTCCGGGGTCATGAGCTTCGCGAGGTCGAATTTTGGGCGGCGTAGAGCCGCGCGAGGCCGATGCCGGTGAAGAGAACAGGAGAAGTCAAGAAATACTGGCCAATGGTCTTCTCGTTCGCAACCACTGTCGAAATTCGTGCACACCGCAGTGAGCACGTCGGTAATTTGAGCTGTGCCGCCGAGGGTGGGGAAGTCAATGCGGTGTTGAGTTCCTTGTGGATGTGTCCACGTCTCTGAGGGACCAACGTGGAGCTCTGGAAACGTGGTAGGAAACCACATCCCCAGGGACTCGAACGTGGAGACTGCAATGTGCCCAATACGGTCAGGTTCCCCGCATGCAAGAGGGCCAGTGACTCCAAGAGCTCCCGTGGGAGGTCTGCCATTCAAGTCGAAACCAGCGAGGATAAGTTGGGCTTGTCTGTGGGGTGCGACCGCCGTGTGCAGGGTGTCCATAAAGGAGACCGCCTCCTCAAACTTGGTGTCATGGGGGCAATGGCCGGAAATGACAACTAACTTGTAGTTGTCCTTGGAAATAAGTAGGACAAGCAGTCGTGGTGTGCTAACCAGCGTGCGGATGTCCGTGAGCTCGATCTTCCAGGGTGATCGGCCGAAGGAGAGGGCCCCACGAGTTCTGCTAAACCAGACAGCCACTCCCCAGTGTGTTGCCGAAGCCGACGACAACCGGAGAAATCGGGACGATTGACAGACACCCTCTGTCGCCTTGGTCTCCTGCAAGAAGGCAATGTTAACCTCGAGGTGGTCGAGCTGGTCCTCGAAGAAACGAGATTTGTTTTTGGTGCCGAGGGAGTTCAGCGTGAGGAGTTTGGCCGTAGCAGTGCGTTCCTCGCTAGTCTCAGCATCGTTCCCCGGCCTCGTGGGGATGAGCTCACTTGTTGTGAGCGGGGAAGGGCCGAAATCTTCTGGTGGTGTCCACGTGAAGGAAGTAGTGTTGACCGGCAGCACCCGGTGGAGCTTGGGGTCAACGGTTGCTGCCAGCCAGCTGAGGTCACTGTTCTGCACCATCCTGCATACATCATCCGGTGGAGGTGGCAAACCATGGCCTTGCCGTGCGACAGTCTTGGCTGCCACATCGACGAGCTCGTTGAAAGCCTCACCTTTATGAGCATGTACATGTTCGTAGGAGGGCTCCTTGCCGAAGATGGCCGAGACGAAGTGGTGCAGCCCCCGTGCCGCTACCATCAATCCGGAGGTGAGGTTGGAGCGGCCCTGTACCGCGAAGCCTGCCGCCTGGCAGTCAAAGTAGATCGTGGCGGCTCGGTGGTCAAGGTAGGGCCAAGTCTGTGCCAGCCACAAGAGGGCTGTGGTGATGGCAATCTGCTCATTGACGAGAGGGGGAGGTCCCTGTACTTCCCAAACCGAGCCAGTGGTGTGTCCGTGGGTACGATCGCCGCATAAACCAAAGAGAGCCCATTCGTCATGGTGTGCAATGAAGATTGCAATGGCAAAGCCTCCGAGACCAGTGCTTGGGTCCCACGATCCATCAACATATATGTGAAGCGATGGGAGGTTATGCGGGCCCAGGCCAGTGAGTATTTCCTTCCAGTTCTTGAGGTCACTGATGGCCTCCTTGGTGACCTCCTTGAAGTCGAAGTTCTCGACCTCGAACTGCAGCCAGTCCAGGGGCCATGGGCAGGTCAGCTTGTGACCTGTGGTTGGGTCATGTGGCAGGGTGACTGTCTGTGAGAGGAGGCTGAAAGACGGTGCTTCAACATGTTCAGCAAGTCGAACAGTAATAGGACCTTCGGAAGAAGCGAGGTCGGTGGCCGTGGGGCTGTCGTAATGCGTCCTGGCTTCAACAGGATGCGCAGGAAGAGCTCTGTCACGTCCACGGGGGCTGCGGCTTCTCGGGCGGTTGACCGGCTGTGGCGGTGGTGGGCCAAAGGGGCCGGGTCCTTGTGGGGGGCTGCCCGGTGGTGAGAGTTCTGAGGAGCTGGGCATGTTGTCATTGCCACTGTGCTCATCATCAGGATCGTCCTCGTCATCATTGGCCTCGCTGGTAGAGGACTCGGAGGAGGAAAGAGAGGTGGTCGGGACAAGGACAACCTCAAGAACTTCACCGTCCTCGACCTCGATGACACCGTGGCGTCCTTTCGTTCGGCCGCCCTTGACGACGATTGTGAAATTTTCGACGACGTCGACCTGGAGTGCAGCAACGTAGGCCGCTGCCCTGAAGAGCCCCCCATTGACTGCTGTCCACTGCACCCATCGCCCGATCGGTCTGAGGTCGAGGAAGACGATACCATGCGTCTGCCTCGGTGTGGTTCTCTGGTCGACGACCGCGACAACGGAGTGGATGCGCTTCTCGTCGCAGTAGAGGGCTCGGGGGCGCTCCGTTGGAGCTCTGACCCAAGTGTGCTGCTGTTCGAGATGGAAGGCTTCGCAGGCAACTTCGAGAGGTGGTCGCCTGTCAGTGGGGCCAGTGCGATGATGCCAGACAGCATTGTAGGTCTGCAGCTCGACGTGTCTCCCTGCAGCAGAGTCAGGATGGCCAATGTCCGGGTCCCACAGGAGTGGGTCATGGAGGCGGTCCCGTAGTTCATCTACCCAATCGGGTTGTGTGTCGGGCCGCATCACCTTGATGAGGCTGCCTTGTGCCGGTGCAATGGTATCCTCTGGCCCAAGGGGTCGCGCTGAGCCAGCCACAAATACATGGAAGGCTGCATCCTGGTCGAGCCCGAGCTTACCAAGAACATTGAAACGTGTGACAGGCACGCTCAGGTAGATGGGGCGGATGCCGTGGTCAATGTCCCTCGCATCAAGTACGAGGGCTTTGGTATTTGAGTGAGGGATCCAGCTCGGCACAAGGAAAAGGCTGCCGTAGAACTCCTCCAGCTGTGGGGTGATAGGGATCGCCTCACTTAACCATTCGTGACCGAGGCCATCAGTAGATTCGAGGACAATCTCGACGATGCTGTCTATAGTCTGTGGGAAGTGTACCGACACATCCACAGAGTGTGGTTCGATGCCAGGGGAGCACATCCAGAAGGAGATGTGGAAAGTCTCCCTCTCGTCGATGAAGTGCTCGTCAGCGAGGAAGCCCTCGTCGTCCAAATCGGGCGGCTCTGGCGGTGGAGGCGGGAAAAGCGGCGGTCCACCAGGGTGTAGTCGATCAGGCATGATTCCACCACTGTGGGTGTCATAGATCTGGCGTACCCCCTGTGCAACAACTTGTTCGTAGGGGGTGAGCAGCCCACTGGTCCACAGTTCAATGTCGCTGGGGCGTCGCCAGTCTTCCCGCTGTGCCGTAAAGGGGTGATCGGCTGTTGGGGAGGCCTTCACAGGGACAAGGACCGCAAAGCAGGTTATGATCCGTAGCCAGGCTGGGCGGTGGCAAAGGGAGCCCCCTCCGTTCCTGCTGGCAAAAGGGCGCTGCCATCGGGCCTGGCAGAGGAGGACCCCTGTGAGGGCCATCAAAATAAAGAGCCCGGCACTGTAGAAGAGACATTCACAGTGTGGCCCAAGCAGTAGAGCATATTCAACGAAGAGGTTCGCCAAGGCATCGAGCATGATGTGCTCGACGTCGAAGATGTCGTAGACCTTAACAATAGCCATCACGGCCTGTTTGGAGTCGTGGTGCAGGGCCCGAGGGCCCGTGTGGTGTGCCAGCACCCATGGTTGTTGTGCCGGACTGGTAGAGGTGAACTGACCAAAAAAGTCACCAAAGGGATTGGGCAGCATCTCCCCAGAGGGCTGCCATTGCGGACCGTCATGCTCAGGGACTGACCGAAAAAGCCCTGTAGCATCGTCCGGGGTCATAGGTGGCGAGTCGGGGCTGCATCGCCCTGCCGCTATTCCATTTCGCCTATCCCAGGTTCCGGGGGACGACTGTTGTGGCCTGTGAGGGCACCGACCATGTCCTCCTCGCAGTCCTCCACTGTCACGGTCGTATTGTTCTCCATTGCTTTGGCACGGCTTTGATCGAGCTTGTCGCTCAGCGATGGCCGGGAGCCAAGCTCTGTTTGCGGCTTGGTCCTGGTCTTGACCGGGAGTCGGGGTTCTGTCGGTCGGGGCCTCGATGGTGTACTCTCCATGCCAGTGTACTCTTTGCTGCCCGTGGACGGCGACTGCAGGTAAGGATCTCGCTTGGCCGCACCTTCCAACCAATTGTCCACTTCGGTGGGCTCCGCCAGATCTGTCGTCTTGGCTGGGCGGTTTGGGCACGGTGGTGTGCGCGGCGCTTGGTCCTTGTGCTTGCGAGGCGGGGTAACAGCATCGGCCGGTCGCCCGCCTGAGCGAGCTTGTTTGGTGCGGTGGGCCGTGAGGATCGCGAGGAGCTCCTGTCTGGTGTCGGCGCCTTGGCGGGTGCGGCCCAGGAGGGCCCCGTGTATGCGAGAGGCTACATCTTCGTTTTGTTCCGCGTCTTCCAGAAGGCCTTCCCACTCCTTCTGCACATCGTCCGGAACCTCGTCGGCCTCGACATCCATTGCCTCGTCGCCGGTCTTGGAGAACGCCGCCTGCAGGGACTCGATGGCCTCCTCCTGAGCCTCTTGCATCTCGGTCGTCTCTGCCTTCAGGCGGTTGATGGTCTCGTAGTACTTCGATCGCTCCGTGACAAAGCTTTTCTTCATCTGTGCTTGCCACTCCGCCCACTTTGCATCGGTGTCCTGGACCTCCGTCTCCAATTTGCGAAGCCTTGTTTCGCACCTTCGTAGGTTGTTGACCGCTTTCTGTATGTGGCGAGCCAAACCACCATTTGGCTGGCCTCCATCCGTCATGGCTGCAGCAGTCGAGGCCGAGATGCCTTTGCCCTGGCCCCCACCAGCCGGTGGCCTGGTCTTGCTGTTGGCGGGCATTTGCTCGAAACTGGGGAAGGCCGATGTGTCCTTGGGCTGCCTCCCTTCTTTCGCTTTGCCCTTGCCACGGTGCTTCGGGTTGGGCGCACCATGGTGGGGATCCGATCGCTGCCCACCAGAGGAGTAGTATTCCTCCCATTCTTTTGCCGTCCATTTCCGTCCCATGGAAATGTCGCTGTTCCAGCCAGCTGCTTCCTTATAGGCAGGCCTTGTGTGGTGCTTCACCAGTAGGCGAAGCGAAGCCTTCGGGGGCGGCAGTCCAAGATGCCTTGCCAAGTGGATGGCAGCTCTTGCCTTGGAACGGCGAGCCCTCGCCTTTCGGTGCCACGCCGGCGAGTTCGGGATGGCTTCTGCGTGTCTAAGACACTGGGGCCCTGGCTATATTCTGGGGTGTTCCCAGAACTCGATCCAGAATGCCCTATGTAATATATATATATATATATATATATATATATACATCTGTAGAACTATTTTGTATGTATACACACCTCTTATGTGTGTATATATATATATATATATATATATACACAAACAGATGCACGCTCACGTCCATCCATCCATCCATCCATCCATCCATCCATACATACATTACATTACATTACATGAAACTACATGACATTACCTGACATTACATGGCATTGCATGACAACACAGTACATACATTATGTTACATTACATTACATCACGCTACGTTGCACTACATTACATTACGTTACATTAAGTTGCCTTACATTACCTTCCTATGTGTCTATATATATATACACACATAGGCATTTACATTATATATATATATATACATGTATATATATATATATGTACACATGCACGAAAACCAGGTTACATACGACATGGTCAGAAACCTGTCTGCAATTTACAAGACTGGAGCCCTAAGGAATGTAAGGCATTGACGGTGTCAGGGTCCCTTGGCCCGCAGTCGCACTTCGGGGTCGGAAGACCTACTCAAAATACAAGCCCCCCAGCCCCCCCCCACCCTATGGGCCCCGTCTTGTCAAACCAAAAGGCTGTGAGGGCCTGGTTTGGTCCCGTATACATACTCAACCGTACTTATACTGCAAGGAACCCAAGGCACCCATTATGTTTGCCCCCTATGTTCTTGTTCTTGGGAGGGGACTGACCGCGGCAAAAATCTCTCTATACTGAAACCTTTATAGTACCCTCATGGAAGATCCTCATAAGAACCATTCTAGCTATTATGGCAACCCTAAGCCCTTTCTGTGCTTTATCATAGGGACTCTTAGGTGGGTTGGGTGGAGGGGGGCCGGGGGCCTTAATACCCATAATCAGGACTTAGTAAGGCCTGTTTAAGGAAGTATAGTCCCCTACCCCCCCCCCCGCCCTCCCACCCTAAGAGTCTCTACCTACAGTCTCCATTGTAGTTCCTTTTTTTGGTTTAACCATTTATATACTAAGGATCCTGTAAGGTAACCCCAAAAAGGAACTACAATGGAGACTATAGGTATGACTTAGTAAGGCTTATGTAAGGAAGTATAGTCCCCAACCCCCCCTCCTCCCCCCTACCCCCCTAAGAGTCCGTCTGACCTTAGCAGAGACTTCCCAAGGCAAAAATCTGTGGACTGTTGGCGTGACGTTCCGGAAGCCTTCGAGTCGCGCCGAGATTTGGCAGGAGCCCCCCTTGTGGAAACGGCGTAGGGTTAGGGTTTCAGGCCTTCTAGGGGTTTAGGGTTTAGGATTGAAATTTAGTTCTTAGGGATGCAGGCTTTCTAGGGGTTCAGGGTTTAGGCTTGAAATTTGGGGTTTAGGGTTTCAGGCCTTCTAGGGGTTCAGGGTTTAGTAAACTTGAAATTTAAGGTTTAGGGTTTCGGGCCTTGTAGGGGTTCAGGGCTTAGGCTTGAAATTTAGGGTTCAGGGTCTCAGGCCTTCCAGGGGTTCAGGGTTTAGGCTTGAAATTTAGGGTTTCGAGTTTCAGGCCTTCTAGGGGTTCAGGGTTTTAGGGTTTCGATACAGTGCTTGCTTTTAGTATTCAGGGTTTCAGGCGTTATGGGGCTTTAGGGTATGTTTTTTGTAGGGTTTCAGATGTTTTAAGTTTCGGGTCAGGGCTTCGGGTTTGGCGAGGGTTTGGGGTGTGGGTCTTGGGTTTTCACCCAAAAGCCCTCCGCTCGAGACCCACCAGCTCTTCCACGGCTACTCGGAGGTTCATGGGTAGTTATAAGTGGGGGTATAAGTATGGTAGCTTTTGGCTATAGTTATAAGCCCTGTTAGGGGACTTTTGACCCCACTTATAACTACCCATGAACCTCTCAGTACTAAGCCTTTTGGTTTCGAGTTTCGTTTTTAGGGGCCCTTGTGCGGAAAGAGAGCAAGGTTTGACTGTCAGCTGTACGTGAAGGACCATGGGACTTAGCAAGTAGGTTGCAACCGCAGATACAAAGCACAGTAAGTGGGGTTACCATTAATACCCGCCTCCTAAGTCCGCTCTTCCGGGGAGGCTCAGGCTCCAAGTAGCTATGGGCCGTGTCCGGGTGGTCTTTCAGCATGGTTCCGATATGGGAGTTTCCGAAAAATTAGGGGTACCTTCTTCTGGGGTCCTTGTCTATTTTGGATACCATATTCGGGTCCCCTATTTTCGGAAACTCCCATAACGCAGCGTCGTGTGTACAAACGACGGTTGTACAACAACCCAGAACCTGCAACTGAGCCCATGAGCTGACGTTGCATTCCGCGAAGTGAAGTTTTTAACCCTCGAGCTTACAACGGCCCTGGAGAGCATCTCTAGCAAACTTCATTTATGGAACCCAAAACGCCCGAGAGCAGAAACCGGATTTAGGGCATTAAGTCGCATCTCTCGCAAATTGGTGTCAAACTAAGAACGCATGTCTCGACCCTGACAGAAGCGAACTTCGACAAGCGGGCGGGAGAGGCAAAGGCCAAGGATCTCAGGCGGATTGCCGAAGAGGTCGGGGACTTGTCTCTATTGCTTTAGGGGTTTCGGGGTTTAGGGGTTGAGGGTTTAGGGTTTGGGTTTCTTTGGCTATCAGCTCTTTTAAGTTAACACTGGGTGTTTGGGGCTTCGGGTTGTGGCCCATACGATAACATACTGTGACTATGATCGACTTTTGACTACTTATAACATACTACTGTACGCATCAACATACTGTGATCTACGGTGTACTGTGCTAGACTAATTACTACAGTATGCTGTATACTACCCTGTCGTACACTACAGTCTATTATAGCACAATGCAACATGCCAATAAAATAGTCTAAAGTTTATGCTGAGTCAAGATCTCAAATTAAAAACCCTAAACCCTAAACCGTGAGGTGTTTGGGAACTTGAGGCGTTCTCTTTGGCCTCGGCAGCCCCGACACCCCGCACGCTAAGTCCTTCAGCCGATAAACCCATCCGGGCTTCTCTAATGGGATCCATAGGGGTTTCTTTAAGGGTTCCCTTTCCTTTCTTAATGATCCATACAGATAGGGTTTCTTTAAGGGTTTCCTTTCCTTTCTTAATGATCCATATGTAAGGGTTTCTTTCAGGGTTCCCTTTCCTTTCTTAATGATCCATACAGTAAGGGTTTCCGGTGTCCTCTTCTTTCTTAATCATCCATAAGAAATTCTTTCAGGGTTTCCTTTCCTTTCTCAATGCTCTGATATGGTAGACGCCAGAAAGTTGGAACATTATTCTCCTCATGCCCTTAAGGTACAGGATAAGGGATCCTAGCACTAATCCTCCTAAACCCATGTTCCAACTTTCTGGCTTCTACTGTAAAGCAAATGAAGGGTGTGTTGGGGTTTTGAGGCGAGAGCTGGATGCCTCGCGCCTCGCATAAAGGGGGCTAAGAGCTTTGGGTTGAGACGGGGGAGGCTCGTTAGCTATAGTCTCCATTGTAACTCCTTTTTTGGGTTACCTGAAAGGATCCTAACCATAAAATTGGTTTAACCAAAAAAAGGAACTACAATGCAGACTATAGGTAGGCAACTGGGTCATCCGGTTTTGGGTTACTGGGGGGTATGAGTGATGTGAAGGCTACTAGACTAAGACCCCGATTTGTCCGGCTACCTCAACCCTGAATAACCTACCGTTTTAGGGTTCCTTATTATGATTTCCTTATATAAGTTATAAGTCTTTAAAAAGGTTGGTTAATATGGCTTAAGATAAACTCCAGCCCCCAAACCCCAAACCGACCCCAAGTTCGTTGTAAATCCCCAGAGCCTCAAACGTTTAAGCCCCCAAGCCCTAAACCCTACCTTTCGTGTCCATTGTAGTTCCTTTTTTTGGTTCAAACAAATATATATTAAGGAACCCATAAGGTAACCCCACAAAAGAACTACAATGGAGACTTTAGGTACTTCTCAAAGTCCAAATCCGCGATCTCGTGTTTTAAATTGGGGGAAGCCTCAGGTCAAGGCAAAGATTGATGCATGCGGCCCAGATGGAGAGAAATGACTCTTGCCTTCCAAGACTTTCGGGTTCAGGGTTCTCACATGCATGCATACATACACACGCACACATACATTACATACACATACACATACATTCACATACACACCTGCATACATACATACATCCATTCATATATACACGTACAAGAAAACAGATACATACATACATACAGACCGGCAGGCAGACAGACAGGCCGACCGATGGAGACAGAGACAGACCGACACGGAGACACAGACAGCCAGACAGACAGACAGACTGACAGGCAGACAGACAGATAGACAGACAGACAGACGTGCAGATGCTCAGAGATACGGGCAGGCATCCATACATACTTACATACACACAGATGGGCAGACAGAGGCACGGATGTTCAGATGCCCAGAGATACAGACAGACGTTCATACATACATACATACATTGTTCCATTCCTTTCGTTCCACCATCCATCCATCCATCCACCCATCCACCCAGCCACCCAGCCACCCAGCCACCCAGCCAGCCAGCCACCCAGCCAGCCAGCCAGCATGCCAGCCAGCCATCCATGTATCCATGCATTTATGCATTACTCGTCCCATTCGAACATACAAACATGCACCCGGACACACGCACAGAGAGAGAGAGAGAGACGAACGAGCAAGAGTACATGCATGAAAAACGCCCGCTTGCCGATAAACCCACACCACCCGAAACCTCAGAGCCGCTAAACGATCTATAGGAAACTCCAGAAAGTTGGAATATGGTTTCATGGTAGGATACCCCATAATTTACCATAGAAGGGTTAGGATAATCATATTCCAACTTTCTGGCTTTTACCTTAGTAGTAGAGTAGGCAACCTTTTACCTTGTTTGGGGTAGTAAAGTTAACCCTTGGTTCCCCATGATACCCGACAAGTAGGAAGATCCCTAAAGCGTTCAAGCCGGATCCTCAATTTCAGTTGCCAATAAGCTGCCTCCTGAAGTCTTAGCTACAAATTACAAGTTCCACAACCCTAAGATACGGGCCTCAATATCTAGTAGTAAGATCAGCCGGTAACCTCTATACAGGCACATTTCCAGTAAGTTCAAGAGCTTCTTCAAAGCAGCTGCCAGCCTCTGAGACTGAGGCGAGGCGCACTTGGCCAGGATCCTTTGTCATCACCGGACATTTTTTGGTTTAGGGTTTGGGGGTTTAGGGTTTAGGTTTTTTTGTATGTTTTAGGTGCTTGTTGCATGTTTTTTCTTGGATGCCTAATAGTACCCTTATTCCCTTTTTCTAGTCCTGGGTTCCTTGGAAAGTTACCTAATACCAAAAAGGGAGCCCTTTTCATTCCTAGGTTTCTGGGCATCCTAGTTTAGGTACTTATGAAACCCAATAAGGAATATCATTACTATCCCGACCGTGCCGTTTATGGTTACTAAGCCCAATAATAAAGAGAAAGCCAGGTGTTGTAAACATATCATCCCAAACATGAGCTAGGATCCACGACGACTGGATGAAAGCAAAGGAAGAGTACGACAGAGCTGCCGAGGCGGTCCTTGCGTGAGGGCTCGTTCCTTCAAGCATTCTTTTCGGGGTTCTGTAAAATACGGGAGCCAGGTTTCTACAAGGGTAAATTTGGGGTGTCGACAAGGTTTCTATAATTATAGGAGTTCTAGACAAGGCTGAGGGTTTGGGGTGTGGGGTGTTTTGGTAAGTTTTTTTCCAAAGCGTAAAAAGAAGTTGCGCGCTCCAGGGACGTATGAGGGTGTCGTGGGGGGTTGCTGCTTTTGGGTGTGCAGGCTCTCGGTCCCGTTGATCAAAACAGTCCGTGAAGATATCCTGGAACGGAACGATGAATCCAGAAGCCACATTATCAGAGTCTATACGGGCTGGTGTCTGTAACCCTAAACCCTAAACCCTAAACCCTAAAGGTTCGGGCCTGTAGGGCTTGGAAGGAGACAAGGGCGATGGCGACTAACGTGGATGAAGGGCACAGGGGCTAGAAATGAGAATATAGGTGATGACAACAAGAAGAGCTAGGTCCGTTCCAGCCATAGCCATAAGCAAAGCAGTTCTGACAAGAAATCGCCACAATTACAACTCGACACGAGATGATGTGTGGGGTTCCGGCATTCGGCTTCGTCGGAAGGCTCCTTCCAAAGAGCAGCAGCTGGAGAAGGGGGCCAAGGAACTGCGGAAAGCTTTGTCTGGCAAGAGCTTGGTGCTTTCGCCTGTGCTCAATCGATTTAGTTCTGAGGGTTTAGGGCTTAGGGTTCGGGATCTACCTAGAGGGTCATACCCTACCCCTTTTTTAGGGTACCTAGCTTTATGGTTAGGTTCTCTTACATAGAAAAAAGAGGTAGGGTATGACCCTATAGGTAGTGTTTCAGGGTTTGGGTGTTGAGAATCCGGCTAAAGTCGGATAGAGGCTTCAGTTTGGTTTTTCCGCACTGACTTCGTCGGTTCGGAAACGACAGGCCTTGATTTCACCGGAGACTATCTCCGAAATCAAAGCTCCAAGAACTCCAAGCCCCATGTCCTGCACGTGAACCCAACCCCCCAATCCCTGGTAACGTGTACCCCAACCCAGCCGACAAGCTTCAACCACATAGCCAGCTCACAAGCTATCTAGCCAACAACGTAGACCTATTCTACAGGTTTGGATATTCCTATAGCAGACCAAGCTTTCATCGTTCACACAGAGGCCTAAAACAACCGTAGTGAAACGGAGACTTTCCACTAGACATGACTGACCGAGGTCTTCAACGACCATCCATGGACAGACCGGGAACCTCCCAGCACTGTGGAGAAGAAGATACAACGATCCTGGGATGCTTCCGAAGTTGAAGCTAATCAGGCCCTGATTCATGAGATCGCTGAGATCCTGAAAAGATACCCGAATCTGACTTTACGCATCAAGGGCATCTCCGACGGCTCTGGCTCGGCTGACAATCTTACTCAGGTGGCTTTCGCAAAGGATTTCGAGACGGACTTTCCGACGGAGGTGATGGACAAGACCTTACCCTACGCTCAGGGCCGTGTGTTAACGGTCAAGCGCATGCTGGTGGAAGAAGGCATTGCCCTGGATCGGATGTCCTCACAGCTGCAGGAGGGAAAGAACAGGTCGGTGGACCTTGATGTGGAGTAGCATCAGGGGCCTTAATAACTCGCAAGAACAGTCCTTATGCAGTTCGACTATCATATGCCACCAAGCCCCCGCCCCCTGTCCCCGCCCCCCCAAACCGGCCCCCCAATGAAAACTCCCAACCAACTCAGTCCCCCACTCGACCATATGCAGCCAATACTCCTAAGCCAGTATAATGATTTTAAAATTTGTAACAACACCCTGTTCAAATTGTTAAGGCCCTGGTACATCTGTCAGTCTGGGCTTGGCCCAGGTAGCCCGAGGTCACCTATCTTCCCTCGCATGCTTTAGAGGGGGCCTCCGGATGAGCTCCTCTTTCTGGATTCAAACTTGGGAGGCTTTAGGGTTTAGGGGGGTTTAGGGCTTTAGGGTTTATCGACGACAGATTCATCATGGAGCTCCTCCGTATTTCTAGGTGACTCTCGCTGGGGTTGTGGCAAGGATGCGCATTTCGCAGAGGACGTAGATCACCAAGCATTAAATCGACACAGCTTGACGAGGAGGTTTTATCAGTGATATCGTGTGGGAATGAATGTCTCAACATCACGGACCCTTCTTAGGACCAGCTACGGCAGTCCTGCTTAGGCACCCGCACCAAAGCAAGTAGGTCTTCTTCCGTCACTGCCACATAAGCCTACGAGAGGCCACCTCAATGCATAGCAGTGCGTGCTGTCCGGCCGCCTTTTACCACGACTGTGCATTCAGGTAGAAGACGTGATTTCCGTGACGGGAGGGGTGTCTTTAGGAGGTCCATAGATTAAAGATCCTACTAGTCGACATGGCAGCTTCAAAAACTAGTGCTTGTCGTTCGTCATTGTCCGCAAAGGCATATCCTAGTCATAGTCTGGTCTGTCTGTTTCGCAATGCTTCTCGAGTTGCACTTTACGACTGCTTCGATTGGCAGGGGCTGGTTCGATGGCAAACTTGCGGACCCAGCGCATTTATTGGTTCTGTGGACTGCAAGATTTAGGCGTTCTGGTCTCCCTGCCCAGCACAGTTATCGTTCTGAGCCTGCAGTGCTCCTTTACGAGTGTTGCGAAAAGCACGATACACGCAAAAGAACCGACATATGCAATATGACCGAGAAGCATAGGCCTTTGACGATCATCTTTTTTAGCAGCTCCTCAAGCCTCACTTCTTGAGTTCCATCTATGTAGTGGGTATAGTATAGCCCCCATACCCTAAACCCCTAAGCCCTAAACGGACAGAAGATCTTACGATTCTTCAAGATGGGCGCATTGCATGTATATTTGCAATAGATAGATAGATGGATGGGTAGAGAGAGATATAACTATTAATAGATAGGCAGATGGCTGTGGTTACTGAAGTCCTGTGCTGAAACCGTACAACATCCGCGAAAGGAGACTGCAGAGGGGATCGTTGGGTTCGCGAAGTTTAGGGTTGAGGGTTTAGATTTTAGGAGTTTAATTAGGGGTTTAGGGGTTTAGGGGTGTAGGGTTTAGGGGTTTGGGGTTTGTTTAGGGTTCAGGTGTTTAGGGTTTAGGTTTTGGGGGTTTAGTGTTTAGGGAGCAGAATCTCCTTCAAGATATGTACACGGGGCAGTAGGTTCCTCTATCGCAGACACTGGAGGGGAACATATTTCATGATACAAGACCAATATCTGGATATATATATATATATGAACGCATCACCTGGCTTAGGGCCAGGGCATACCGTGCGACTGTAGGGGCAGAGAAGCTGGATCGATCTAGGGCATGTAGGGGTTTATGGCCGCGGCCCGAAGCAGCAAAGCTGCGCTGAAGTGGCGGGCTAGTGTTCTTATGTGACGACGGGAAGCACCCCATAAGGGGAGGATTTTCGGACAAAAAAGCCGCGAAGGAGACCTTTGGGCTGTACCTATAGTCTCCGTCGAAGTTTTCTTTAACTTTATGGCTTGTGGGCCCCTGTAAGCCCTGGGACCGCCGCCGTACATCTTAAACTTAGAGCCTTCAATGCCCTAAAATACCCTGGACCCTTAAACCCTGAACCCTGTCGGAAAAGAGCCCTCAAAAGAATAAAAACTCAAAGCTCAGCCAAAGATCCCCCAAAGCAGACCCTAAACCCTGAACACTGCAGAGCCGATCCAGCAACAAAACACTGCACCGTTCGGAGTTCTGAAGGCTGACCATGTCATATTAGATCATACATAGTACAGCATACTACAGCATACTGTAGTTTGGATGTTCGGCTTTATACATTCATAGGGTTTGGGTTTCAGAGTTTCGGGCCTAAAGTTTAGGGCTTAGGTTTCAGGTTTCGGGTACGCAGCCCTTCACTTCTTGGTTTCATTTAACCCTACCATGCTTGAAATGTCGAAAATATGCTCGGCCTCGGAATCCCTCAACCCCAAGGTGCAACTTAAACCCAAGGCACCATGAGTCTTGAAGCAGCCACAGATGCCCAAAGTCCGAACTCTCTGATGCCCTTGACTTTGTCAAGAGGGAGGTTGGGGTAGTGAGTATCTACTGACAAGAAGGTAGGTCTATACAGCATTTACAACTTGGGATTTGCCTGACACAGGGCTCATAACCGGATGATTTATGCAGGGCGGGACATGACTTCGCGGCATTTGGTTGATTGGTTTGGGATTTAAGGTCTTGTTCCAGGGATTGGGTGTTCCTGGCTTTCGAGCTCTTCCTTGAAGGCTGTGCAGCATGTGATCGAAATTTCTTCCGAGTGATATTGACCAGCGGTGTCGTAGATGGGCCATAATCTAGCGAGTCTTGGTTACAAGGCCCATGCATCCTCCGGCCCTCTGCTCTTACATTGCATCTGAAGCGGCTTGTGGCTACCGATATGATTATGCTGGAGTTCTTCAGATCAACCCACTTAGAACGCCCACGTGACCCACGAGCGTCGTAAGCTCCGTTCGTCAGGTACCCGCAGACCAGGCAGTCATGATCCCGCATGTTGCGTGCGCCACCGGCCGTGAGCCCTAAACCCTAAACCGTGAGCAATCGATTCCGATGCTTGCGGTTTGATTTGGCACTGCTTCAGAGCAAAGGGCTTTAGGCGAATGACTTGGAGCAGCATGTTTGCTGGGAATTGGCATGGGTGTGGGGGTGGGGTGGGGGGGGGGGGCCGATCTGGCTAATTTCTGATGCAAACCAGGTCTTGGTTCAACCAGGTTTGGGGCTGCCCGACTTCGGGCTCCAATGTTTCAGCAGCTTGCTTTAGGATTGAGCCCTAAACCCCTAAACCCCTAAACCCCTAAACCCTAAGTAGACCAGTAGAACATTATTTGAACCTCGGCCTCTGAACTCCTGAATCCTAAACCTTTCGCAGAAGTTCCAGAATACCACAGGAGTCCGAACAGTTAGTGTACATGCACCCAGGGAACCCAATATCCTTTAATTAAGGAATAACTATCTCTTAAATTATAGAGGCCTTCATATTATGGTTTAAGGTCTATTCCTTAATTAAGGGGTATTGGGATCTCTGGGCATGTTCCTTATTTCTCCATCAGGTTCCGATCTGAAGGCCCTAAGCCAAGAACCTTGAATCTAATTCCTAAACGCTAAACTAGGCCCAAAACTTGAAAAAAGAACTACTGGTAGGCCCAAAACCATGACTCCTGAAAAACCAAAAAGAAAGCAATGCCACTGGGTTGATTCAGGTACAAGACGGCCCTCATCTCAGTCCGCTTGTGCTGGGTGGCTGTTCTAGGTAGGCCTTTGGGATACTTGATGTTTTCTTTTTGTGTGCTTAAGAGGATCTGATTCTGCGAATATGTTTCAGATTTTTGAGCTGGCCAACCTCGTGTGCAGATTTTCCTGAGATTTTCGCTTAGGGACGCGGCACAGCTTCAGCTCTTGCTGTTCCTTTGTCTTTTTTGTTATGGTCACAGGTATAATGGCATCTACCCCCAAAGGGGTTAGAGCATAGTATACCCAAAGCCCTATGCAAGTTTCGAAAGGCCCCTGTGTCAGGGCTCTTACCCCAAGGGTCCAAATACCCTATGATCATATACTCTCCCAAATAGGAACCCAATTATTGGGTCCTTGGACCCTTGGGGTTAACCCTAATCCCCAAACCCTAAACCCTAATCCCCAAACCCTAAACCCTCATCCCCCAACCCTTAACCCCAAACCCTAATCCCCAAACCCTTGGGGTTAGGGCCTTCGACTTTGAGTCGATGGTCACAGTCTTTTGAGGTTTGGGCTCTCGGGATTCATGCGTGTGCTCGTTAAAGGAGCCTTTTTGTCTTCGAAGGTAAATGGGAGTTTCCGAAATAGTGGACCCTAATATAGTACCATGAATAGTCGGATCCTTATTTTAAGGACCCCAGCATAAGCTACCCCCTATTTTTTCAAATTCTCATATAAGTGGTGATGTACCTCCTCCACCTACGTGCCGAATCGTACAGCTTTGCCTCTGCAACGAAGGGTCTCCTTTGCCTCTGCAAAGAAGGGTCTCCACGTATTGTTACTGGCGAAACCACAAACGCAAGAATGCTTAAGCCATAAAGCCTGACACCTCGCCCCCCGAGCCCCACCACCCCAACCCGTCGCTTACTCCGTTCCATTGCTTTCGGAGGAGCCGGGAGTTACAGGTGCACTTTCACAAGTGGCAGTAGCAAGTGCTGGTACTGCGGATAGCGGCAGACGTTGCAGCAGTACATGGAAGTACTGTTAGTGCACCGGGCGGCAGCAGAATTCCAAGCGGCGGAGCGCTATTTCTACTACGACAACGACGACGAAGACTACTACTCCTGCTGCTGCTCCTGCTACTGCTACAACTATTGCTACAACTATTGCTACTTGTACTACTACCCCTACTCCTACTCCTACTCCTACTCCTACTCCTCCTACTACTACTCCTACTACTACTACTACTACTACTACTACTACTACTACTACTACTACTACTACTACTACTACTACTACTACTACTACTAAGACTACTAAGACTAAGACTACTACTACTACTACTACTACTACTACTACTACTACTACTACTACTACTACTACTACTACTACTACTACTACTACTACTACTACTACTACTACTTCGTCTTCCTGCTACTACTCCTGCTGCTGCTAGTCTGCTTGTAGTACAGTCGAAGGGTACTGCAACAGTTCAGCCGCACAGACATGTAAGGACAAAGTCCCAACAACAGGAACAAGCTCAGAACCAGGCTACCACTACTGCAATGGACCATGGGCTTGTTTGATGATAGTTCCTTTTAAATAAGGAGCTAAAGAGCCAAGGGAACCCCCAAAACCACTGGTTAGTTGCCCTCAATGCACCTGTAGCTGAACCTCTCGTCGGTCTACGCCCAAGACCGGAAGGTTTGGGATCGAAGACTACGAGCCTGAAAATATTGCCTATACTATTTGGGGGGGGGCGGGGTCCTTATTATGACTATAGTATAATGGGCCCCCAAACCCTATAAAGCGCTTATAGTATATCTTAGACACGCTAGGTCGAAGCTCTTCGACGGCGCATGGAGATTACAGTCACGGCACTCAGAGACTCAGGTGTGCTGATGCTTTGCCTTCTCATTTTGACAGTTTTGGCTTTCTAGGGAGATTCTAGGGTGGGTTGTGCGGGGTCCTTTTAAGGACCGAAACGAGAACCTCAACACCTGAAACGAAAACGAAGCCTTTACAGTATCAATCTGTCCTCAGCGCGGGAGCTGTCAACCGTCAACCCCTCCTCGCCCGTATGCTCTGCACCCGAGCATCGTCAAGTACCCAGAGCGAAATTGCGGACTTGGGTCTATAAGCCTTGCAAATTCTAAACTTTAAAGCCCCGAGAACTAGACAAATTCGTGAACTGTAAACACTGGGCCGAATCGAATAACTCTTTGCCTGCAAATCGGCTTCGGGAGAGATGAGAACATGTAAGCATTAGGCTTGTCTTGGGCTCCCGGCCTATGACACGTGTAGCCCAGTGTGATAGGGTGCCGGACAGTGTAGGATGAAGGATAAGGTCGGTGATACAGATTACGGAAATTGGCCCAACTGGCAGACTGGAGCATCTCCGAATGCAGCATGAGACACTCGAACTGCATACAGTTTTGCAAGATCCGGTCGGGAGAACAACAAGTGGCAGAGCAGATTAGGTCGCAAGACAAAGAGTGCGATGTTGGGGGGTGTTGGACGCAGGCTTCCCTAAACCCTAAACCCTCCAAGGCACCCTAAGCCCTAAGCCGACAGCGAAGCACTGCTGAACCTAACGAGTTCAAGGCCACCAACATCCGGCTCTTCGCTGATGGGTGGGGGGGCCCACGATGTCTAGCTTTATTTCCTTGGCCGGAGGGTTGAAGTCTTCAGAGGCCTCCAGCTTCTGGCAATAATGTAGGGCCTGTGTTTTACATAGTTTTTTTTTTGGGGGGGGGGTATATGATACTACAATCGTAATAAGGAACTCCAACAACCCTATTCCAAGTATTAGGGTCCCTACATTTGTTGATGCTTCAGTGTTCAGGTTTGTAAGGTTTGAATAGTAATCTGTACGAAAAGTGCCTACGATTATGCAAAGTTGAGGTTTCAGGGCTCAGAAGCTGGCGAAGAGGCAGCCCTTGGTGTTGGCGGGATGACGCCTGAACAATTATATACCACCTTAAGCCCGCCCTATGGACTAGCGAGCCCAGAAGAAAGAATCCTAACCTCGAAAGGTCTTACAGGAGACAGATAAGACTATAGACTACATCATGGAAAAGTGCAGACTCTCCTGAAACTCCGGCTGTCATGCTCGGATCGTCCGGGGAGAGAACAGACTCGGCCGAAGAGGTTTCAGAGTTCAGGGCTTTGCGGTTTAGGGTGCAGGCCTTTAGGGTTTGATTTGGGGCTTTTAGGCTTTAGGGCCCAAGCCTGTGTCTAGATCGGTATAGACCTCACAGCTCAGGGCACATGTGTTCCCGGCTTGCACATCCTGGACTGTTGGCTCTGTCAAGTACTTTTGTCCGCTGCTCTTCGATACTTGCATGGTTTTAATGTACCTATGTTTTCTAGGCCCAGCAAAAGGGCCACTTTGGGAGTAATGTAGAAGCAACATGTTTTAGTGCTTGTTTTGACGGATGGAGCTGTGCATGGAGACGTCGCGGACAGGCAAGCCAGAAACGTCGTGCTGGATGCCAAGTGAGCCGTTACAGATGGTTTGCTTGCCCAGGGCAGAAGACCGAAGTATGAGTAAGATCATTTCTTGCTACGGAGGCTTACCGAAGATGTTTGAATATAATTAGCAGTTAAGCACAAACCCTAAACCCATCCGAAGACTAGTCTGTTATTCGAGGCTTCTATGTTGCCCATGCCCACAGATATCGAACTTTCTGCAGGCAAGCAGTAGCCTGCATAATGCTGTGAAGCATCAGGAGCCGTGCGGCTTCTTTTTTTCCTGAAGGATTCGCAATGTTTCGATGCGGCTTGCTTAGAGACGGCGCCCGAAACCCTAAGTACGCCAACCCCGAAAAGAACTGACGGTCAAGTTAGTCAAGTTACACACTGTTCTACGACTGTTCATTTAACTTGTGGATGTATGTATTTGCCTATATGTTACATACACATACAACTATCTCTATATAGCTATAAATTGTATATATTGCATGTATGTATATGTGCATACATTATATGCTTAGGTTTCCGGTTGCGAGGGTGTGCAAGCGCATCAATGTTGAGAGTGCCTGCGTTTGGCTCCTGTCAGGAAGCCTCTCTTCGAATTTGGTGACATTGTCATGACATGATGTAATCATGCATACATACGCGCAGAGATAGTTACTTGCTTCCCTGCGTGCTTACATACTGGCATGCACAGGAATCATACATATGCCTGCATGTGTGCACCCATGTATACACGTTTACATGCGTACATGCATATGCACATACATCACACGTATACATGACACATAAACTTATGAGTTCACATTCACATATCCATGCACATGCACAGACTTACATGCTTACATGCGTACTTGCTTGCTTGTTTCTTGGACTACTTGCTTACTTACGCGCACACACACACACACACACGCGCGCGCGCCTACACGTAGGCATACACAGACGCATGCGCATGCTCGCATCATAGTTATGTACATACACATCGTATATAGGTTTCCCTTACATACGTACATACATACATACATACATACATATACTATGCACGCATGTGCACATGTCATAAGTGCATGCCTGCATGCATGTGTGGATGGATAGAAGGATGGACATAGTCGTGTATTTATGCATGCATGTATGTATGTGCATGCCGGCCCGGATTGACGGATGTGTGTATATCTGTATGTAGCTGTATGGTATGCATGTTGCATGTATATATGTACGAGTGTATGTATGCATGCATGCGTGTATGTATGTATGTATGTATGTATGTATGTATGTATGTATGTATGTATGTGTGTGTGTGTGTAAGAGTGTGTATGCATAGGCGCATGTACATATGTATGTATGTATATATATACATATATATATATATAGCGAGAGAGAGCGAGAGAGAGAGAGAGAGAGAGAGAGAGAGAGAGAGAGATATATATATATATATATACAGAGAGAGAGAGAGAGAGAGAGAGAGAGAGAGAGAGAGAGAGAGAGAGAGAGAGAGAGAGAGAGAGAGAGAGAGAGAGAGAGAGAGAGAGAGAGAGAGAGAGAGAGAGAGAGAGAGAGAGAGAGAGAGAGAGAGAGGGCGCGAGTTTTCTGTGTCCTCTTGTCGCAATATTTGTGCACAGAGACCAACAGCTAGTACAACATACCTGATTCGATTTTAGTTCTGAAACCTGCCGAGTTACCTCTCAGTACCCAGAGCCCAAACCGCCTTACTTCGGGAATGTGCCTGGCACTTTTGCAGGGCCCTTCCATAATCCAAACGTCCTTTCTTACGAAGGAGTTGTGGCGTCCTAATAAACCCTAAGCGCGAAGCCACCGACAATAACCGCATGAAGCCTAAGCCCTATAACTCCTACACCCATACCCTGAGCCCTAAGCGCGAAGCCTTCGCCCTCGCTCCAAACGCAGGCCAGAATCCCTTTTCCATTCTTCGATCGCCCCTTCGTGTTTTTCCACAGGGCGGTGTAGATCTTGACTGGGAGGGCAGCCCTGACAAGAGCAGCTCAGTAACGATGGCACAGTCACATCGCAGCCGAGATATATAGCAGTATTGTTAACTTAGAATCATAGTAGTATGGTTGAACGGGAACTCACTCGTATAGAATATAGAACTCACTCGTATAGAATATAGATATCGAAATAGCTAGTAGTAGCAAGACTGTCCCTTTATAGTCCGCAAATCTAACCGGTATGAGCCGTTTGTATTCAAGACCCGCAGAAAGTTGATAAAACAAACGTGATCGGATTTATTCAGCTGTTTCGTGCTTTTGGGGTATTTGTTGCTTTTCCTAAGGCCAGTACCCCAAGATTGTTCTTGAAGATTCCGCCGTTCTCGTTTACGTGTCACTATGTTATCTGAACATATGGCATCTTATCTCGCTTGCTACAACGATGCAGGGCTTTCAGAGTAGGTTGCAGGGTCATGACCAAATAGGTCAATAGACAGAGCGGCCATTTTCAGCGCCTGATGCTTGAAGTAAACCTGAACTGCAGGGTGGACGTGAAATTGGCACTTGCACGTCTATTGAGTTTCGCTGTGAAGCTCCTACATTAAGATGAATAGGCTCTACCTACGCCGGTAGCCCTTGCCCCAAGCTGTTCCCAGAGTGCCTGATCCCCGTTAGTGACCGTTTGTGCAGGAATCTGCCTGAAATCAGCATGAGCTGAACATATTATAGTTTAGGGTGCATTCAAGATAAAGCGGGCACTCCGGCTCTTTGGGTAGTGCCTGTGTCAGCCTACTTGTCAGGGCAACTCACCCATGGAGAGCAGAGAAAGGTTGCAGCTGAATTCCATTCAGCAGCCCCTAGACTCCCCAAGAAGGAGGACTGAATCATTCGAAGCCTGAGGAATACGCATAAGTCTACATGAAGTTAAACCTGTAATTCGCTGTAGCCAGGTGTATTATGGCTCAGGTGATAGTTGCTCGTAATGAGGCTTTCGGCCTTGCTGGCACGAGTGGCCTCACATTGCTTCGGATTGGGGCTTCCAGGATTTAGGGTTCGAAGAACTGCAACCTCCCATTGTCGCCTTTCGCGCAGCGGCTCAGCTTTGTATCCGGCAATCCCGACTTTCAAGGGAGGCCGCCAGGTCAGGAAAAAAGGAAAGGCATTTGTTTTAGGCAAGACTGCATGAAGAGAACCACTGGATGCTGGATTTCGTTGAGGCTGGACATTGGGCTCTGGGTTCTGGAGCTATCAGTGGGCTTTCTGTTTCGCATCTGTGATTGGCCCTACCCGGGGGTGTGCCTAGCAGAGCCACCCCTCACACAGTTGGCCGTGTGTGGGGCGCGCCAGGTGGGAGGTAACCATTATGTGGCTGCCCGGACACGCTTGAGGCCAACCCGCGGAACCTCTTCGACCGGATGACAGTGAGACGATGGGCTAACGTGCTCACTGGGCGTGTTCTCCACCTGCTCCTCTTGACCAGCGGGTCGGGCCTTGTGCGCCCTGATGCCTGTCCGTTAGGACGGGCGTCAGAGGCAGGAGGTGGGCCTCTGGCGCACGTGGGGGAGGCCATGGGCAAACGTAGTCGCTTTTCGTTGCCTGGTGCTGTGAGTTCTAGGCTTATCGTCTCCAAGTCCCATTACACGCTGGCTGATGCACGCGAAGGAACGCATGCGGACAGACCAGAGAGAGAGAGAGAGAGAGAGAGAGACAGAGAGGGAGGGAGGGAGGGAGGGAGGGAGGGAGGGAGACAGACAAACAGCCAGGCAGGCTGACAGAGACACAGACCGACACGTGTTGACACAGAAAGACACACACACACAAAGATACAGACATACACAGACAGACACAGAAACACACACACACACACAGACACAGACAGAAAGACAGCGACACAGAGACAGACACCCGGACCGCACACATACCTACCTACCGACCGTATCTACCTACCTACCTATATACTATATACTTACAGACATACACACGCACACACACACACACACACAAGCCCCCCCCCCACACACAGACACATACACATGTCTGACGGAGTTGATGACAGTCTTCGGCTGGTGACTGATGACTGCCAGTCAGCACCATATCAGAAAGAACATAGCTTTATTTGCTGTGCTCTGGCATTGCAATTTGAAACAGATACATTCTAAGAGGTGCACAGGAGGGACTGCGGGAACTGACGTATGCGTGCATGGTGATCCAGCTCGATCGCCAGATCGTGGCCCGACCAGGACCAGAAGCGAAGCCGGGCTATCGTGCTTACTGCGGTGTTCTACTTTTGTGCCCATGTTGCCCTCCGAACTGAAGTTCTATAAGTGCGCGGATTGCATGTGTGAGCGTGACCTGACCGAAACAGTCTCCCAGCCTGCTGAAGCCCTGAAACTCCGTGCCCTTCATCCTGTTGCTGTGCTTGCTCAAAGGTTGTCAATGCATGAGACGGGCTGGACATGAACACCGTCAGAAGCATCTCTACATCCCGCCACACGCAGACGGCGGTTGAAGGCTTATTCTAGCAGGTAATGATAATGCATGCACATATAGGCATGTATCTCTCTTGCAGCTCAAGACTGCACCGATATCGGCTGCAGGTTGCAAGGCTGAGTTGGACTCTGCTTTTCTTCATCTCCCTTCCTAGAGCCAGATCCAAGAAGACTCTGGGTGGGCACAGGCAAGACAAGCCCTTCGATAGTCAGCAACCCTCCACACGAGAAACTGCGGACGCTGTCGGCTATTAAGCTACAGCTAGGCATTCTGACTAGCTTCTTGGAGCTCAGACGTTTGCGGGGTACAGCTCAGTGCACCGGAGAACCGTCTAGGGTGCGAGGCCTTGTTTAAGGATCTTAGATGCCTTGAGGGAGGGAAGCATCGGGCATGCAATTGAGTCCGGAAGATGTCGCGCCAGGACCTCGACTGCTGGGTTAGGGATTTGTCATAGGGGCCTAAATATTTGCTAATACTAGTTTGGGGGTTCCTTATTGTAATCATGGTATAGTGGGCCCCAAAACCCCATTCTGATTATTCAGGCCCCTATATTAGGATTTAGCGGCTTAACGCTTAAGATGTTAGGGCTTGGGGTTTTAGCAGGCTTTCGAGCTTAGGGGTGAGGACTTCGGCTTTTGATTGGAAAGGCTTGGGGTCAGAGCTTGTGGATTTTCTGAGTAAGTTCGTGCCCAGGTTCTATCGAGTTTGGAGAGGTATCTGTCAATTTGTATATGTATCTCCGTGCTCATGTGAGATGCCGAGCCTCGATTTTATGAAGCCAAAATTTCCGAATATTCGGGATCCATATTTTGGGGTTCTTGTAATCAGGATCCTACTGTTTAGGGTGCAATATTAGAGTCCCCCTTTTTTCGGCAACAACTATAGACACTAAACCCTAAAGCCTATACTAAAATGTTACTAAAACATATAGACCCTAAACCCTAAACTCAAAGCAAACATACGCTTGAGCTCGCCGACTCCCTCGGCCACAAGCCGTCTCCCAACGCCCGGCCTTGAGCATCGAAAGTCCTGCGGGAGCTTCCGAGACTTAGGGGTACCTTTAAAGGGATCCTTCAAGGGCTCCTTACAGAGATCTAGAAGATTCTGGAAGGGTGCTATAAAGGGTGTAGGGTGTAGGGAGTTTCCGAAATTAGGGGTAACATATGTTGGGGTCCTTGAAAACAAGGATCCTACTATGTATGTAGGGTTCTATATTGGGGGCCCCTACTTTTGGAAACTCCCATATAGGCAGGGGCCCAACATACTTACCAATGGTATTCCCAGGGTTCCGCGCTATATAACTACAGTATAGTATACTCCTTACTATTTCGTACTATAGCAAAGTATACCCCTTATTATAACCATTGTATAGTACACCCCCAGCCCCTGTTCGAATTCTTAAGGCCGCTATATCATAGAACCCTATTATAGATCCCTCCTGGAACCCTGCTTAAAAGGAGCCCTTTCAAGGGCACCCTGTGGTTTTGTTTTCTATTGTCCAAGGGTTAAAGGAGGGACCCTTCATCAGGACCCCTACTGTTGATGATATAAATCCTGCATTACCTTAATGACCCTAAGCTATGGGAATTATGGTATATTGCTTATTATGGCTACTGCAGGATTTATACTATCAACCGTAGGTATATACCCTTCATATAGCTATTATATGTCTTGTCGTGTCTTCGGACCGTCGTCCTGCAGGCCCTCGTGGTAGCTATTATATACCCATTATATAGCTCATAATAGGGTAGGGGTCCCTATTAAGGGCCCCTCCTTTTCCCCCAAAAACCCCCTAAACCCCCAAACCCCTCAACCCTAAACCCTTATAGAATCCCTATAGATCCCTTTAAAAGGTCCCCATTAAGGGTCCCTCCTTTTCCGCTTTGATATTGAGAAGTTGAGCCTCCCCGAGGGTCAAGCGCTTCATGGACAAGGGCTGGGAGGAGGCGGCGCCACTGGAAGTGGGAAGACCTTTTTGGGTTTAGGGTTTAGGGTTTACTGGTTTGGGGTTTACGAGTTTGGGGGTTAGGGCTTTAGGGCTGTAGGGTTTTATGGTTTACTGGTTTGGGGTTTGCGAGTTTGCGGGTTAGGGCTTTAGGGTTTAGGGATTAAGGCCCCGCTGGAAGTGGGAACACTGCAGCCACAGCCCCTTTTGGGGTTTCATTCGGTTCAGTCAGAGCTTGAGTTCACTGTACGCTTTAGGATTTACTGGTTTGGAAGTTTCCGATAACTTGGGGTACCTTATTTTGGGATCCTTATACCATGGATCCTGTGTTTTAGGATACTATCTTGGGACCTCCTATTTTGGAAACTCCCATTTACAGTATCCGATGTATACACGGTTTCAGATGTTGCAGTCTAGGGTTCTAGTGTCCAGGTGCGAGCATTCAGGAATGGATTGTCTTACGGGTTATCTTGTGAATCGGTGGTGTCGCCTTTGAACGGGAGGAGTGGGATGGGTTTTTTGTGCTGTTGGGTATCGGAAAGGAGTGTAGTTTTACTTCAGTTCGGCCAGTCATGTGAAACGGAGCGGATACAGACATTCTGAACCTTATCCTGAAGTGTTGATGCCGCGTCTTGCAGAAGCTTGTCGTCGTTATGTGCTCGACCTAGTATCAGTAATGTATACATGTCTACGTTTTACATATATCTCTGGGTGTATAGACGATTTACCATCTCAGGCTCAAGCAGTGCAGGACACGCACCATGTACGTGCCGAAAGAAGATACAGAACCACAGCGACACCACGACGACCAGGATCAGCAAGCCCAACCTATGGCACAATATGAACTCCCAGACTGGCTTAGACTCTCATCGCCCCAATCCTCAGCCCTTCGGGCCCAAGCAAGAGCTAATCGAGTAAAGTCATCACAGCCTCTGCGACAATAACCCTAGGCCCTAAATCCTAACCCCTTTTCAGCACGAGTGCCTCCTGAACTCGCTGTGTCCTCAGATACCTCCCGTAACAGAACACGCATCTCTTGCACCATGAAAGCCTGAACCCAAGGATAATGCCTGCCTGTAAACTTCAAGCATAACATCTTCCCTAAACCTGAGTCCACATACATTTTTAACTGTACTGGGCTGTGCTTTCGGAGTGTTTTTAATTTCTGTGGTTTTGCTGGGTCTTGGTATACAACGATTGATTGTATGGTTTGTAGTGTCAAACAACCATAAGTTTGTAGTGTCAAACAACCATAAGCCACGTTAGCTCAAGCTGCCACTCGAAACGAATTGTCAGTGGTAATTTACCACTGACAATTCGCTTCGAGTGTCAGCAAGCTTCTCATGTGAACATCGCCCTCACCGTGGATCACCTCGAGTGTCAGCGTGGAGCCCTAGAGTGCAGAGTCATGCTGGTGTTTGCGGCAAACCCATTCGCCGCTGCGGCAAGACCCATTCGCCGCTAGCAGGGTCAGGGTCTGAGGGTAGCATCTAAGAGAGAGTCATGCGGCATGGACCATTCGCCGCCGAGAGCTAGGATGAGAGTCATGTTCTTATCGTCTGCTAGAGTCAGATGCCATAGGTAGGTCGGCAGAGTGTCATAGCAGTGACTTGCAAGAGCAGTTTGTCAGTGTCAGGTACCACATTGCATCACCGAGGCCAGACCTTCCAGTGTCAAGCGATGGCAGGACACTCAGCGATTGCAGTCAGGGTCATCGCCTGAGAGCGCAGATGCATCCGGAGTGCAGTGTCATTTTGTGCGGCATGACCCATTCGCCGCTAGCAGTGTCAGGGCTTGAGTGTAGCATCTAATCTAAGAAAGAGTCATGCGGCATGGACCATTCGCCGCCGAGAGCTAGGATGAGAGTCATATTGTTCAATGATTATTATCGTCGTCGTCTATTTTAATAAATGACATATTATTTTAAACATGACATATTTAAATTAATGATTTACAAATAAAAATATTATTAATAATTAAATTCAAAATTGCTAGACCCAGATGCCATAGGTAGGTCGGCAGAGTGTCATAGCAGTGACTTGCAAGAGCAGTTTTTGTCAGTGTCACATATAACAATAATTTTAATTTAATATATTAAACACATTGCATCACCGAGGCCCGACCTTCCAGTGTCAAGCGATGGCAGGACACTGGGCGATAGCAGTCGGGGTCATCGCTTCAGAGTGCAGTGTCATTTTGTTGCGGCATGACCCATTCGCCACTAGCAGTGTCAGGGTTTGAGTGTAGCATCTAAGAGAGAGTCATGCGGCATGGACCATTCGCCGCCGAGAGCTAGGATGAGAGTCATGTTCAATCATCATCTAAGCTGCTAGAGGCACATGCCAAGAGTGTCACAGCAGTGACTTGCAAGAGCAGTTTGTGAGTGTCACATGCATCACATTGCATCACTGAGGCCAGACATTCCAGTGTCAAGCGATGGCAGGACACCGAGCGATTGCAGTCAGGGTCAGCGCCTGAGAGCACAGAGGCATCCAGGGTGTAGTGTCATGTTGTTGCGGCATGACCCATTCGCCGCTAGCAGTGTCATGGTCTGAGGGTAGCATCTAAAAGAGTCATGCGGCATGGACCATTCGCCGCCGAGAGCTAGGATGAGAGTCATGTTCTTATCATCTATCTGCTAGAGTCAGATGCCATAGGTAGGTCGGCAGAGTGTCATGGCAGTGACTTGCAAGAGCAGTTTTTGTCAGTGTCACATAATATATCACATTGCATCACCGAGGCCCGACCTTCCAGTGTCAAGCGATGGCAGGACATTGGGCGATTGCAGTCAGGGTCATCGCTTCAGAGTGTAGTGTCATTTGGTTGCGGCATGACCCATTCGCCGCTAGCAGTGTCAGGGTTTGAGTGTAGCATCTAAGAGAGAGTCATGCGGCATGGACCATTCGCTGCCGAGAGCTAGGATGAGAGTCATATTGTTCAATTATCGTCTATTAATCTGCTAGAGTCACGTGCCATAGGTAGGCCGGCAGAGTGTCATAGCAGTGACTTGCAAGAGCAGTTTTGTGAGTGTCACATGTATCACATTGCATCACTGAGGCCAGACCTTCCAGTGTCAAGCGATGGCAGGACACCGAGCGATTGCAGTCAGGGTCAGCGCCTGAGAGCACAGAGGCATCCAGGGTGTAGTGTCATGTTGTTGCGGCATGACCGAATTCGCCGCTAGCAGTGTCATGGTTTGAGGGCAAAATCTAAGAGAGTCATGCGGCATGGACCATTCGCCGCCGAGAGCTAGGATGAGAGTCATGTTCTTATCGTCTATTATTATCTGCTAGAGTCAGATGCCATAGGTAGGTCGGCTGAGTGTCATAGCACTGACTTGCAAGAGTTGTATTATCAGTGTCACATGTATCACATTGCATCACCGAGGCCCGACCTTCCAGTGTCAAGCGATGGCAGGGCACTGGGCGATTGCAGTCAGGGTCATCATCGCTTCAGAGTGCAGTGTCATTTTGTTGCGGCATGACCCATTCGCCGCTAGCAGTGTCAGGGTTTGAGTGTAGCATCTAAGAGAGAGTCATGCGGCATGGACCATTCGCTGCCGAGAGCTAGGATGAGAGTCATATTGTTCAATTAAATTATCGTCTATTAATCTGCTAGAGTCACATGCCATAGGTAGGCCGGCAGAGTGTCATAGCAGTGCCTTGCAAGAGCAGTTTTGTGAGTGTCACATGTATCACATTGCATCACTGAGGCCAGACCTTCCAGTGTCAAGCGATGGCAGGACACCGAGCGATTGCAGTCAGGGTCAGCGCCTGAGAGCACAGAGGCATCCAGGGTGTAGTGTCATGTTGTTGCGGCATGACCCATTCGCCGCTAGCAGTGTCATGGTCTGAGGGTAGCATCTAAAAGAGTCATGCGGCATGGACCATTCGCCGCCGAGAGCTAGGATGAGAGTCATGTTCTTATCATCTATCTGCTAGAGTCAGATGCCATAGGTAGGTCGGCAGAGTGTCATGGCAGTGACTTGCAAGAGCAGTTTTTGTCAGTGTCACATAATATATCACATTGCATCACCGAGGCCCGACCTTCCAGTGTCAAGCGATGGCAGGACATTGGGCGATTGCAGTCAGGGTCATCGCTTCAGAGTGTAGTGTCATTTGGTTGCGGCATGACCCATTCGCCGCTAGCAGTGTCAGGGTTTGAGTGTAGCACCTAAGAGAGAGTCATGCGGCATGGACCATTCGCTGCCGAGAGCTAGGATGAGAGTCATATTGTTCAATTATCGTCTATTAATCTGCTAGAGTCACGTGCCATAGGTAGGCCGGCAGAGTGTCATAGCAGTGACTTGCAAGAGCAGTTTTGTGAGTGTCACATGTATCACATTGCATCACTGAGGCCAGACCTTCCAGTGTCAAGCGATGGCAGGACACCGAGCGATTGCAGTCAGGGTCAGCGCCTGAGAGCACAGAGGCATCCAGGGTGTAGTGTCATGTTGTTGCGGCATGACCGAATTCGCCGCTAGCAGTGTCATGGTTTGAGGGCAAAATCTAAGAGAGTCATGCGGCATGGACCATTCGCCGCCGAGAGCTAGGATGAGAGTCATGTTCTTATCGTCTATTATTATCTGCTAGAGTCAGATGCCATAGGTAGGTCGGCTGAGTGTCATAGCACTGACTTGCAAGAGTTGTATTATCAGTGTCACATGTATCACATTGCATCACCGAGGCCCGACCTTCCAGTGTCAAGCGATGGCAGGGCACTGGGCGATTGCAGTCAGGGTCATCATCGCTTCAGAGTGCAGTGTCATTTTGTTGCGGCATGACCCATTCGCCGCTAGCAGTGTCAGGGTTTGAGTGTAGCATCTAAGAGAGAGTCATGCGGCATGGACCATTCGCTGCCGAGAGCTAGGATGAGAGTCATATTGTTCAATTAAATTATCGTCTATTAATCTGCTAGAGTCACATGCCATAGGTAGGCCGGCAGAGTGTCATAGCAGTGCCTTGCAAGAGCAGTTTTGTGAGTGTCACATGTATCACATTGCATCACTGAGGCCAGACCTTCCAGTGTCAAGCGATGGCAGGACACCGAGCGATTGCAGTCAGGGTCAGCGCCTGAGAGCACAGAGGCATCCAGGGTGTAGTGTCATGTTGTTGCGGCATGACCCATTCGCCGCTAGCAGTGTCATGGTCTGAGGGTAGCATCTAAAAGAGTCATGCGGCATGGACCATTCGCCGCCGAGAGCTAGGATGAGAGTCATGTTCTTATCATCTATCTGCTAGAGTCAGATGCCATAGGTAGGTCGGCAGAGTGTCATGGCAGTGACTTGCAAGAGCAGTTTTTGTCAGTGTCACATAATATATCACATTGCATCACCGAGGCCCGACCTTCCAGTGTCAAGCGATGGCAGGACATTGGGCGATTGCAGTCAGGGTCATCGCTTCAGAGTGTAGTGTCATTTGGTTGCGGCATGACCCATTCGCCGCTAGCAGTGTCAGGGTCTGAGGGTAGCATCTGAGAGTCATGCGGCATGAACCAGAGCTAGGAAGAGAGTCATGTTCTGATTCAAGGTGCTGACTTTAAAAATCTGCTAGAGTCACATGCCATAGGTATGTCGGCAGGGTGTCATAGCAGTGACTTGCAAGAGCAGTTTTTTGCCAGTGTCATGTGTCAGATTGCATCACTGAGGCAAGACCTTCCAGTGTCAGGCGATGGCAGGACGCTGAGCGATTGCAGAGTCAAGGTTGTCGCCTGAGGGTGCAGTGTTACGGTGTTGCGGCATGACAAATTCGCCGTGGCAGTGTCATGGCCAATGGCTTGAGAGTGGTATTTGAGAGTCATGCGGCAAGAACCATACGCTGCCTAAGTAGCAGAGTCAGGAGGGGCAGTGGTCATTGTCATCCATTGCCCAGGGACAGTCAGCGGTAACAGTGGAGTGCAGCAGTGTCACAGCCAGCATGCTTGCGCAAGTGACTGTGGAGTGTCATGGCTGCTGAGTGTCAGATGCATGACGTCTGAGGCCAGACCCCTCCACAGCCAGAGTCACAGGCAGACTGGAGAGCAAGCCGCTGAGAGTCAGCGGCTTGCCCTCCAATCTTCTTGATGGCAGGGCGCTGAGTGCTTCCCACCAGAGTCACTGCAAGTTAAGATGGCCGATGATTGCACATGGCTTGAGTGTCATTGGTTGGCATGGACAGATTGGCTTTGGGCCCAGGGCAGAGTCATTTGACATTGCCATTGAACACGTACACACTCGTTATATACCAAAGCTACAGCAGTGTCATCTTTATCCCTGACCTCCTTGATCATCGTAGCCTCACCAGTGTCACAGCCATGGTGAATCGCCTCCGTGGACGTGGCAGCAAGGGTGAGAAGGGGGAAAGGACTGTTGTGATTGAGGGATCATGGAAATTTAGTTTTTAGTGTCAGTGCTCGGAATGCAGCAGTCACAAGTTGCATTCCCCGCAGGACTGAGAGCACATCCTCCCAACTGCGAGGGTCAATGCACCGATGTGCACAAAATATGCTGGGCCGACTGGAATTGGAGAACGAGCGTCAGCAGGACATCTGAAATAAGAATTGTAAATTCTAATTCATTAATACTAAGAATGAGACTATATCAGTGCCATGATACAATATTATGTCGTCAAGTTTTATTATAATATTTAATTATTTGTTTCTCATTCCTGAACAGGAACAGCTGGCCCGAGCCCAAGCGGAGCTAGAGTCACGAGAACGTCGATGGCGTCAGGAAAAATCTGAGATGGAAGAACACCACAGCTGGCATCAGCAGCAGCAGAGTCAGAACAACTCACAGCAGCAGACGCAGCAGGGTCAGGACGACTGGAGCAGGCGCTCCCCGAGGAATCAGCAATGGAACCGCTGGTGGGAAGCGTCATCCTTTCCCAGGAACGACCCGCAACACCTGGGACACGAGTGGGAAGACAGTGTCAATACTGACTTCAACTACCCCAGCCGTCAGCGTCAGCCAGCTACCCCGTCCCAGGCCGCTGCAGCAGCGTCATCGACCCAGGCCGATCCGAACCAAGCCGGAAAGGGTCAGCGACCAAAAGGGGCTGGCCGTGGTCTGGGCCCAAGAGACGTGGACTACCCACGTCTCCCACGGCCGAACCCAGTGTCAAGACGCACTGAAACCGACTTCCGCAGTGTCATGTGGCCTAGCTGCATATTTTCCTGTCATGTGGATTCCAGAGTCATTGCCTTTCTGTCTGATTCTTGGCTCAGGGACGAGATGATGGATGACATCGCCTTCTCCGAGGAGACCAAAAACAGCGTCAGGGATCTTCTGGCGTTTGGCCGCAAGGGTCATGTACGTGCAGGTCTGATTATGCTGCTTGGTTTGCAAAAACATCATGCCAATCTCGAGTGTTAGTCAGTGTCATGCTTACATACAGTGGCAGATCCAGTGAGAGTGTCATTTGCACCGGCTTGCAGCCAAGGACACAAGCGTTACAGGCCAAATGGCAAAAGCCATATGGCCGGTACGACAGCTGGGCAAGGTTCAGAGCCATACAAGACCTAGAAATGCTGCAGGAAGACGCAGCGTCAACGCAGTAGTGTCAGCCAGCCAGCCATAAATAATAAAACTCCTATTCTGATTCTACTGATGTTTAATCAGTGTCAGAGTCATACTTCTTGAACTTGGTGAGTTGCAGAGTCACCTGGCTGACACTGGCACACGGAATCCTCTGGTGACAAGCGAGCACTCCTAGTGTCAACCATTGTACATTGGACACTTTTACACTTTTTTGGCATGTGCCACAGTGTGGCGGAGTCTCGTGACCAGAGCCGAGAGTCATGAAAATCGAGTGCGTGTGCTGTCGGACTTCTCAGAGTCAAGATTTACCACATGGATTCAGATTCGATGTGTGTCTTTGCGCAGGTGCTTGGCCCGGCCAACGGCAGAGGCAGGAACGTCTGCAGCAGGGTAACCTTGCAAGTGCTTGAGCACAGAGAGAGAGAGAGAGAGAGAGAGAGAGAGAGAGAGAGAGAGAGAGAGAGAGAGAGAGAGAGAGAGAGAGAGAGAGAGTGTGTGTGTGTGTGTGTGTGCAGTTTGGCCCCTAGGTAGGTGTCTGGCACATTCGGCTATGAGGATCTCTTGGCCGAATGTGCCAGACACCCACTCGTCCGAGCCATTTGGCAGACGTCCGTTGGAAGCCCAGGAACAGCTGAGGGAATGGAGTGTTGCCTTGCAGCTGCTAGAGTGAATTAGAGGTATACTTGGCCTGTATAAGAGAGTCAGAGAGACGCGAGGGTGTAGTCACCACTCCATGCATGGCCGAGGCTGACAGTGTCAACATCATCCTGCCACAACTTCTCCAACAAAGGCAAAGCTTATGGGACTCATAAGCCTTGCCTTTGTTCGAGAAGATGTGGAGCAAGACCTGAGGCGGGGCCTGCGAGTGTTGTCCTGTGCCAGTGGTCATGTCATTCAGCACTTTCAGTGTCATTTTGCTCAGTCAATCAATGAAGGCCGTTAGCAGAGTCAGCAAAACCTGCTCGCAGAACGACGACAACACAGGAAGTTGCTCAGAACAACCACATCGGGTCAACTGTTAAATCTCATTGTATTGCTACTGTGTTCATAGTGCAATGACAGCCAGACAATCAAAGTTAAGTTCAATGACTAGTCACCAGTCAGTACCTTAGTCGTCGTATTACAGTAGTGTCAGTTTCGAGAAGTTCAGATAATAAGAAATCATTGCTTTACAGAGCCAGAGTCATGGCTGGGTTTGCCTGCCGTTTGTGCGGTGCCAGAACGTTTCGGCGCAAGCCGAATAACTACTGTGAAGGCTGCCGCAGTAGTCATCGCGGGCGACACAAGAAGAAGCCATGCCGTAGACTGCGTCGCAAAGTGTCAGTTGACCAGGAGGGTCATGCCAAGCCTGAGGGCAGTGTCAAATATCAATGGTCTGGTCCGTCTGCTACAGCAATGACAGAGTCAGCAAAGACACCTTGTGGGAGAACCACATCCCGGATGCAGAGTGAACCTCGATGTGGGACAGCGTCAGAGCCTTTGCCAGCACACTCTTCTGAAAGTCAGTGTCATGATGGCGCCTCCTCTGCAGTGTCAGAACACCCAGTAGCGACGACTGGGATTTACCAGACAATGCGGTTGAGGCTCGAGAGTCAGATTGCTGAGCTGAAAAGCTTATTCGGTGATGCTGTTGCCTATAGTGTCATCGCTTCAGCAATGTCAATCGTGGAACGATTTGAGCGTCATGGACAGCAGCTGCCAGGATGTGTCAGAAGCCTCGTCTCATTCTCGTTTGCCTGTTCCAGTGTCAAAGACGAAGACGAGTGCCGCAAGAAATATTTGGCAGTGTCAGTCGAAAAAAAGCTCACGACCGTGAAGAACATGAGAGCAGGTGAGTGTCACTGGGCTATGGGGTGCCCTTTTAGTAGACAAGATGGACTGCCAGAGTAAGCGTCAAAACAGTCAGTGCTCTGAATGCTGCCATCGTCACGACAGTCATATCAATTTAAGATCAGCCAGCATTTCATTGCCAAACATGACCCACTGCTGTGACAGGCCTGTGGTGATCTGCCTGTGGATGAGTGATGAGTCAGCCAGAGCCCCGTCTGACTGCACTAAATTAAATAAGATATATAATAATTCAGGAGCCGTTGCTGGTTTCAGGAAATTCAGAGTCTTATCTTGCCCCATTTGGCTGGGTGCCTGCAAGCTTTTGCCAGGTAGCGAGCTGGAGCACCTGGTGTGGATAGCCCTGTGCTGAGTTTTCCCTGTGTAAAACCGAATTGAGAGCCACAGTCCTTTCCTGTTCGCGGCATGTCCCATTCGCCGCTAGTAGTTAATCTTCCAATAATTCCACTAAGTAGCACTTTGTGCGGCAAGTCCCATTCGCTGCCAGAGCTCACAACTACTAGTTGTCTTTGTTGTCTTCAGCCTCAAGCCTTAGATTCCAGCAGCAATAACAAATAGAGTCAAACTCAGTGGCATATGTTGGCTTACTTGAGCCCCATGGCAGCATGCATGTACCAATCGAAGCCTAGCAGGGCATCTATCGCAGGCAAGTGGCAGGTCATGTTCATGTCCCATCCCCTCGGTTCCTCAGATCTTCGAAACAGTCAGTATAAGTATTACCCATGGTCAAGTGTCAGATCACTGTGTTGTTTTTTGCAAAAACCCAACTCGCACCCAAGTCGCACACTAATATTTTAGTTACAGGTGGTCAGCCTGACCGCACAGTGCCACTTGCTCAGTCTGTGTGTGGGTGTGCACTGCGAGCGTTGGTGTGCTGCCGCTTGTTTCTATCTACACCGAGTGTCATTGGGCCAGGAGATTTTCGACAGCTGAGGGGTTTCGGGTCTTTGAGACTTGACAAGTAGGATTTCAGTGTCAAGCAATTCTGATTCAAATTGTCATTCTTGAGTACCTTAATAATAATAGCATGGAGCAGCCAACTGCCTCAGGTGTTGAAGCCCTTTCGCCGGCGGATGCCCAGCGGGTCAGCAGGCCTTCTTGGCACGGTTGCACTGTTGTGATGTATAGTCCTCTGCCAGGTTTGCTCCAATTGAATACAAGCGGGGAAGCAGAGACGCCTTAGCAATTTGCTGCTGCGGAGATGTCATAATGAGTAAGTCCTGTCGCGCGATCCAAAATTCTGCCTTGAACACATTAATGGGAGGCACTTGGCCAAAATACGACAATGAGCCGTCCGCAACAGTAGGTAATTTTGGATCCGTTGAAGTTATTTGGATTCTCAGTGCTTCAGGTCAGTCAAAGTCAACATTCAAAGGATTCTTCAGATAGCACACGGTGTGGGTTGGAAACAGTGTGTCTCCAAGAAGTGTCAGCAACTGAGCATTTCAGAACAAACAGCAGAGTCAGAGTCATCGCTGCCATGCTGAGACGTGCGCATTGTGCACCCTCCAAACTGCAGAAGTGTTACGACAACAAGGTGTTCCCTTCGTCTGGCAAAGTGTCAACTTCCATGGTCAGAACTCGTTCTGCTGCAGCTGCAGAGGCAGCACTTCAAGTTTCCTGCTCGGACAGACCCAAGAGTCAGAAGCTGGCATCTGCACATGGCACCAAGAGAAAGAGGACAGCTTTCAACAACACCAGTGTCAGCGTCCAGACAGAAAGCAATGGCAAGTGTCATGACGAGTTCGATCAGTCCTGTCCAAGATGTTGGTTCCAGAGATTCAGAGTCAAATGGTGTCAGAGTCACGGCTCTTTTCTGCAGACACGTGCTGGCAAGAGGGTCAGAGTCACATGGCTCCAAGAAAGACCCAAGAAAATGGGAGGGCCATGGGGTCTCGGATGTGCTGCCTGCGCAGCCCTTCGAGCCCGCTCTCTCAGTGTCAAGGTCACAGGCAGCAGGAAGAGTCATCGCTGGGATTCCAAATGGGCCAGATATGAGATCCGAGCACTGAGTCAGATGCAAGCGTCAGCGTTGTACCAGCACTCGCAGTGTCAGATGCAACGACGAGCAGTGCATATGATGCAGTGTCCGGATGAGCCTCTCAGTTGCAGCGTCATGATGCCTCGAGAGGACGAGGATCGACTGAAGGGTCATGTTCCTGAGTTGGCAGACTGGCTTCGTGCGTGGAGGATGGTGCAGAGCCCAGTGTAATTCTTGAAAGCAGAGTGTCAGTCCCGGACCGAGTCGTTCATCGGACTTCGCCAGGGTCAGTGCTCGCGAAAAATGTACAAGCAGATGGTTCAGATCATGACAGAAGTCACTCGCAGGCGAAAGCGAAGTGTCATTCGGTCAGCAAAGTTTATTTCAGTGTCGTTGGATGACAAGGCCCCCTTCAGGGTCATTCGCTTCAGAGCAGTTGCTGGCGAGAGGAAGTCCTCTGAAGACGAATCCGAAGAGTCACACTGCCCTGTCTTCACCGGCGTCCTTGCAGTTCTCACACACCATGGAAAAGCGTCAGAGACGGATTTGCAAGATCTGGAAGAAGACTACAGTGTGAAGGTTTCTGACAGTGTCAAGGTTGGCATTGAGAAGCTTTCCGTGGTGCTTGATGAAGAGTCAGTCGACCTTGACTTGGTGACACACTTCCTCTCGAGTGTCAGATCCTGCTCGACAGACGGAGCGAAATGTATGAAGAAAAGCATGAGTGTCATGCGAGCAACTTGCCTGCCGAACCTCCAGATCAGCGTCATAGACCGGGCACATCAGTTCAGACGTGCTGGCTTGCCACTGACAATGGAGAGTCAGTTTGCAGAGGTTTGGCAGCACTTCTGCAGAGTCATTCCGAGTTTGCAAAACTCGGAACAGTGGAAGCTCAAGTTCCGAGCGATCCAGGCTGAGTGTCAGCCTAACTCTTCGCACAGTGAGAGTGTCAAGCATGCAATCAGCACCCTGAGCTTTGCCAAACAGCGTTTCGACAGCTGTGCTAAGCCACAGAGTCAATATGTTCGGCTCCTGGAGCCGATTGCTCTGCTTCTCGCCTACCAAGCGTCAGATGTCAGGCTTACACCAAATATGCGATGGAGTTGTCAGCAACTCCTTGAGCAAATGACAGCGAAGCACGTCTTGACAGCAGGAGTGTCTGCCGACTTCCACTGTGAACTCCTCAGGGTCATTCGTTTCTGTGACGTTGCCGACCACGACATCAGCAAGTGTCAAGCGGAGAAAGACGACTTTGTCCACAGGGTCACAAAGCTTTTCATAGAAGGCCACGTGCTCGCAGATCTTCCAGCTTCAGCGACAGGGTCAGATGAAACCACATGGTCTTTGTTGGCTGTGCAGAATGCCATGAAAGCGTCAGCTGTAAGCTATTCTGGAAAGCTGCACCATTTGTGGGGACCTTTGTCCAAGAAACAGTGTCAAGATGTCATGCAGTCGGTTTCCGCTGCTGCTGATGCCTGCACTGCCAGAGTCAATGCCGACCACCACACTGGTGACCTGCACATGGTGTTTACAGTCTTCGACTTAGTGTCATGGGACAAAGCCAAGCGAGCTTTGGATCGTGGAGAGTCAGATACGTGGCAGCAACTTCTGCAGATGGCTCGCATTCGCTTGAAAAAGCTGTACCTTGGATCGGCTTAGTCCGTTTTTTGTGTCATCCAAAACTTTGATTATTCAAGCTTACAGTCATGAGTTATTCTTGATGCGCTGGATTCCAGATTCAGGTCAAGAGCTGTCAATGTCAGCAGTGCAGATGCTTTTCAGCAGTTCGAAGGAGTCATGTCAGAGTTGGTGTCAGATCCTAGCACAGTGTCAAAAGCAGCGAAACAGCACGACAACAGACCTGCCTGGGCCAGGGTCCTTGGGATTGGCACTGCACTGCAAGGCAGTCGTCATTTGACATTGTCAGATGCACTCCCTCAGATAGTGTCATTTTACCTGTCCATCTTGGACGGGGAATGTTGTGTGGAGAGAGATTTGAGTCTGCTGCGCAATTTCCTGCAAGTGTCAAAGGGTCCACTTGACTTGGATGGCATTACTGTGTCAGACCTGCTTGAACTTCGATTGGATGGGCCAAAGGAAGAGTCAGAGGTGGCCACCCCCATTCATGTCCCTGGGTACAGTGTGAACGAAGCCGATGTGTCAGAGTCAAAGACCTTGTCGTTCACACAGTTTACACGCGATTGTGCTGACCTGTGGCTTCAGCGTCATGGCAGGCGCTTTCTAAGCTACAAGCAGAGAGCTGACAAGGGCACTGTCAGAGTCAAGAAGAAAGGGACCTTCGCTGCACTGCAGCAGAGTCAGAGAGCAGGAATCCGAACTTTAGTGTCGGGCAAGGCCCCTGAACAAACATTTTTCGGGTTCAGTGTCAAGGAAGTGCAACGGAAGGAGTGTCACAAGATGGAAAAAAACCCCAAGTGGAACAAGGCATTGCAGGACTTCCACAGAGTCACTGTCCTCCGAGAGCAGAACAGCCAGGTGTAGCGTCAGAGAAATATGCTCAGAATCAAGCCAAGTCTTCCACCGCTACGGAGAGGCAGTGTCATGAAGCAATATTCTGGACAGTGTCATGTTACAGTGCCACAGTTTGGAGACAACGATTTGGTTATGGACTTGACCAAAGACGGTGTCAGTGACATTCCCTCCATCGTCACATACAAGCGTCCTCGAGAATTGGCCAAGGTCGACTTTGCAGAGGTCAGGAAGGCAAATCTTCTTGTGGTCGATGACAGTGTCAAAATGGAACAGCTCCGTTCATCGAATCTCGATTGTGAGGCTTAATGACCAGTATCGGATTTGTTTGTTGAGATGGGTTATTTAATTAATAATAATTGCTACAGTTTACAGAGTGTCAGAGAATACTAAGTTTAATTTAATGTGTGTCACTTTAATATTATTCAATACACAGTCAATATTTAAGTGTGTTGGCCCGGGCTTGATCATTTTCCCAAAACGATTGATTCATGTAGTCAGGTCTGAGACTAAGACAAACACTTGATAAGTGCAACAACCTTCCAAAATACCTCAAGGCTTGGCAGTGTCATGGACTATCTGACTCTGGTGGCATATGGTGGTGGCTTGATCGGGAAGAAAGACTGGCAGAGTCAGTCCAGGATGGAAAGTATCAGACACTACAAGCCCGCAGCATTCACTGGAGAGGCAATAATATTTTGTCTAACCCCAGTGTTTCAGCACAACTACCCGAGTGTCAGCAGAGTCATGAAACACATTTGCCAAAATCGTGAATCTGTTTGGACACTCAGTTGTCAGGCTTCAGAAGCCCGCTTTGAGATAAGTGACTTAGAGTCACTACAAACTGCAATGGCAGCAGTCAGGCGTTTGTGCCCAAGGCGACAGGTGCCTGGAAAGAAAGGCAATGCTTGGCACTTTGGAGTGTCAGCTCCAGTAGCCAAGAAGCAAAAAACAAGGGTCAAGAAGGGTTAGTGTCAGTGTCAATCCTACCTAGAAGAGACGAATAGTACGAGCCTTCTCTACTAGGGTTTGTTAGACACTAACCGTTCTGAGTTTCCTTCACTCAGTTGTCAGACCCACAGCTGTGGTCGTATCGAGAGCAATGGGGAGAATGGGGGAAAATGGAGTGTCAACAGTCATTATTGGCGTTTGCTGTCTGGAGAGTTCAGATTGCATGTCCTTCCGGAGAGTCAGCACAGTTCAAAGATGCAGATGTCTTGCCAGGTCGGGCCCCAGCAGCTTGTGCAGGCAGGGTGTTGTGCAGCAGTGTCATTAGTCCAGTGAAATTTTGTTGCAGAGATGCCTCTTCAAATTGCTTCGTCACCTCATTTTAATTAGTTAGATTGGAATTGTATAAAAAGCAACTCAACATTTCTGTATTATTCTATACTAATAAGTCGTCAATCTTGTGACTTCGCAGTCAGGAAAGCCTTCCCAGGGGCCAAGCATCCATCACATGAAGACTAATAGGGTTTGTTATACACTAATATCTTTATGAGTTTCATTGAGTTGTCAGACCCACAGCTGTGGTCGTTTCGAGAGCAATGGGGACCTTGGGGGAAAATGGAGTGTCAGGCCCCAGCAGCTTGTGCATGCCGGGTTTGCACAGTTGTGCCCGCTTCAGGTAACGCCCATCCAGAGTCACATCGTCGAGAGAACCAAGGCCCGCTGCACATCAGAGGTCAGACTTCGCTGTAAAAGGTATTGGCATATGCATACTGGGTATGCCAATACCTCGATCGTTGGCGCCAACGGACGAGGTATTGGCATACCCAGTATGCATATGCCAATAGCGTCAACACTTGTCTGAGCTCTTTGAGGTATTGGCTCATGCGTTCTGCACATGTCAATAGGTAGGCCGTTGGCGCCAACGATCGAGGTATTGGCATACCCCAGAATCGAACGTAAAGAGTCGCAGATCTTGCCATCTAGGATCATTCGAGCCACTAGCACAGAGTCAGTGTCATCCGCCATGGTCAACCCTGCCCCGAAAGTGGTGCAGCCAAGACGGGCCCCGAAAAAGCCTGACACAGGGGCAGTGCCAGAGCAGAAAGAGCCTTCAGGGTCAGTGCTGCAACTGAAAGAGCCTTCAGGGTCAGTGCCACAACAGAAAGAGCCTTTGGTGCAGCCTTCCGAATCGCCCAAGAGTCAGCTGCCTCCAAGGCCTCAGGCGACTCCCCAGCAGGGGTCACAGAAGCCAGCTTCACCTCCAGCGTCACCGACAGTGAAAATGGCTGAGCAAGAGCCAGAAGTGTCACCTCCAGTTGACGATTTGGTTATTCCTGTGGAAAAGTTGAAGGCAAAGGAGAGCACACCAGTGTCAACTCGCATGCCCATGCCTGCACTTCCTGACGAGGAAGAGTCAAAGACGACTGGAGCGTACATTTTCATGAAGAGTGTCATTCGCTTTGTGCTTGGCTCTGAAATTAGCAACAGATTTAGTTTGCCAGTGGTTCTTAGGGGATTTTATACGCAGACGTCTGACAAATCTAGACAGTGTCAGTTTTATGTTGTAGTTTGATTTGACAATTGATGTCAGTGTCAGTGTCAGGTGCACCAACAACTTCCAGAGCGACTCCAGAGTCATGGCCAGAAGCTGCATGACATCCCGCCCTTGGAGATCACATGTGACAATGCCAGAGTCACGAACTACAAGGAGGTGTGGAACCCTGACAATTGCAGTGTCAGTGTCACAAGAACCTCGATGTATGAAGCTGGTGGATCCATCTACTGTCTGGACCCGTTTCCCTTGTTTCTCCAGGGTCAGGGTCATCCGGGCCACAACCGTCTTCTTCTTGAAGAACCTTCGGTGTCAGAGGTCATTGAGGTTCAGACTGCCTTGATGCACAGTGTCAGCAACAACTCCAAGAAAGTGTCAGGAGTCAGGCTGCATTTCTCAGACCCGTTCCTGGCAGAGTCAAAAGATCTCGGTCGACTTCCTGTGTGGCCTAAAGGGTTGCAGCTCATTGCAGGGTCAGCCAGGCTTTTCGCTTGGTACTTGAGCATGGGCCAGGCTTTGGATGAAGAGTCAAAGGCCACTGTGCTACCGCCCCGGGAAGAGTCAAGAGTCTGGGAGCTCCACACAATGGCCTTGAGTGTCACGATTCGGGCATTCAATCTTGATGAGAAAGAGTTAATCATAGAGGCCTTGAAGCACTCAGAGAGAGTCAGGGTCGGTGCTTTGGCGGATAGCTTCCACACCTTCGCAAAGAGGGTCAATGCGGTCGCTTCTGAGGGCAGCCAAGCATCTGTGTTGAAGCGCTTTGAAGAGTCAGGTGTGAAGTTCAATGGTCAGAGAGTCAACACGACCATGTTGCAGGGTGCGATCAAAGTGGCCTCCCTAATGACAGAGTCACCTGGCATAGAGCAGACCCTGATCCAGATTCAGCGTCAATTCGGCCGTGATGTTTGGAGCAGCTCCTACACCAAGTTGTCACGACTTGTACAGCTATGCTCGAAGCAGTTGTCATTGTTTGTTTGGCAACCACAAGAGTTAGGGTCACTGGTGCAGTTCTGTCTGGATAGCTGCTTAGTGTCACTCCTGAGGGAGCACTGCGACACCAGCTTCTACACCCTAGGAGTCATCGACAAGGCTGGTGGTGGTGACTGGGCACAGACCACATGTGTCAAGGCCTTCCTTCTCAAAGTTGTCATGGACATGGTGAAGGTTGCTTCGTCCCAGGGTCACAGCAGCGCACCCAATCCTGAGAGTGTCAAGATCATGAAGTCCTTGCAGAAGATCAGCAGTCCTTTGCGGTTTCATGAGTCACTACCCTTGGAAACAGGGTCAATGGTCGATGCCTCCATGTCAGATGAAACTCTGACTCTCGGTGAAGTGTCAGAGAAGAACGAGAACAAGGCCGACATTCCTGCCATGGAGAGAGTCAGTGGCGATCTTTGCAAAGCCGGCAAGTTGTCATGCGAGCTCTTCCGTGCCCTCCTGGAGTGTGATTTCGAGAATGACCTCAAGGCACGTCCTCAGTGTCAGTGTCACTTTTTGTGCATGAGAGACATGTAGTAGTGTCACACACATGTGGTTCCTTTGTGAAAGCATGCCTGCATCCGCTGATTAAGGCAGCTGTCAACTTCAAAGATCCGCTGGAGTGTCTGCTGGAGGACTCCAAGTCCAAGAAAAGCTGCACCGAGCTCGCAGCGTCAGTGTCAGCCACAGGGACAGCTCTGACGAACCTCACCTCTTCGAGTGTCACTGCCTCCACTTCACCTCCAGTGTCATTCCGTGAACTTGTTCGGCGAACTTCGAACCCAAATGACGATGAAGTTGAAGAGTCAGATCGTCAGAAGGAACGCCAACATGTCTGGTCACAGGGTCAGAAGCTCCGAAGAGAGCATTGTCAACTTGGGATTTGTGCAGGCAAGTCGAAAGAGTCACTGAAGACACTGTTCGACAAAACAAGTGTCAAGTCGTGGAGCGGTAAGCTCAACGAGAGTCACCGGCTTTTGGTCTTCTCGATGGACCTCTTTGTCGATGGCAAGAATGCCTGGAACCGCCTCCCGAGTGTCAACAGTGACGACGTCACCCCTTTTTTCGACTACCTCAAAAAGTGCCACGTCCAGAAAGAGTCAGACTTTATTCTGCTGCTGGATGGATGCTCTCGAGAGTCACGAAAGCTCATCGAGGCTCACTTCCCCAAGAGTCACGAGGTTGGCATCTTCTACTCAAACCGCAAGAGGGTCAGCACCCGGGCAAGGAAAATCTTTGCTGGGTCAGAGTCATTTGAGCGAGGCTATTTGATCCCTCCTGTCACCCGTGTCAAGATCAGTGTCAAGGACCGGACAGACGAGTTCCAAGCACCCTGGAAAACCACCGACAAGAAGTCAGGCAAGCGTCAGAAGACTACCCCCCACGACCTCAATTTCTTCGGTGTCCCCCAAGTGTCATGCCGGCCCAAGATCAGTCTCGAGAAGAAGCAGCAGATCTTCGCAGGGTCAGACTGCCCTCACAAGCATGCGAGTGCCAGCTGCCCTCTCTTCTACCAAGAGACCAAGAGTCAGGAGTTGTGGAGAGCCCTCCTTGGGGCCCTGGACGTGTCATGTGTTGTGGACCTCACACCAGGGTCAGGCTGCCTGGGTTGTGTTTGTCTGGAAGACGGGCTCAGTTACGTGAGCGTCACTCGACATGAAGTTCACAACTCATGGTTGTCAAATGTTCTCGACCTGAAGGCTCTCCAGCTCATAGCGTCAAAGGACAGCGACTACTTCGACCAAGACTTGGGCCCACTGGTCGAAAATCACTTCGCAGATGTCATCCTCGAGCAGCTGAACGAGGGTGATGCTGACTCAGAGTCAGAATCAAGTGCGGCCGAAGATGGTGATGACAGGTGACGAGCAATTTTGTGTTTCAAGCAGTGTCAGCAATGTCCCTCCTTTTCAGACCATCACATGGAACATATGTCGAAAATAATAGTCGTCGTATTATATTACGACTGTCATTCATCATTGGGTCACTAAGAAAGAGGGTTTGGCTTTCACTGCAGAGTCGCAGTGTCATTCCTGCTGAGTTTTGGAAGCAAAAGCAGCCGGTGGTCAGTTTCAGAGTCAGAGTCATCGCTGCAGTTGACTACATTGTCAAGTCACGATGCACCGTCACGCACATTTGTGGTGCATCATAATGACACAGTTTTGATGCTTGCTTGCGCGAAAAAGACGAATCATTGCTGAGTGTCAAGTGCCAGCAGCCAGTGCCAGGTTGTCATGCTGAATTCCCTCTTTAGGTTCGCACTTGGCAGTTTGTTCAACTCTGTTTGGCAGCTGTCAATATCAGCCTTCGGCCGGCCAGGTGTCTTTGCAGATCCGTGTGCACGGTGTTTTGCCGGGGACTCAATGTGTATGCAAGAGCAGGCCAGTGATTGATTGAATCATGTCAGCTGACGCAGACTTTTTTCCACATGCATGCAGCCTGTGAGCTTCTGCTGCTCGTCCGAAGAGCAGAGTCAAGTTGGATTTAATGGTCAGTCAGTACTATATGAACAGATTATATTAATTGTGTTGAGAAGCTGCAGTTGGTATTCTGAAGTAGCACAAATTAAATGGATATTGATTTCAGATTCATTAATGCCAGTTGCATCATGAACACTTAATCCTGAACTAGTTGTTTTGGGTGACTTAAAGAATAATAATTTAATATTAAGAATTTAGTTAATATTGAAATTTAAGACATATTAAATAATCTAATGTAATCTTCATCGTTGACTGCAAGCCAGCTAGAGAAACCGCTCATTGCATTCAGAGTGTCAAAACTAGCAACGGTGTCAGACAGCGAAAATTAGAGTCGGACAGAATGGTTTTCTTTCGTGACCATGGAAAGCCGCAGTCGCAACCATTGCAGTGTCTCAACAGCTGGGTTCGCCCAATGCTCTGCCAGTGTCAGTCCTCGAGGACTTCCTGGCTCCAGGAACATGGTCTGAGAGATGCGAGTATCAGCTCCGTCCATCTTGATGTGGGCACGGATTGCAGTGGGGCTGATGCCCCGATCTTTGCACTGCACGCCCTCGGACTCAGTGTCACTCACAAGTTCGCTTCAGACAAGATGAAACATTGTCGAGACTGGATTGTGCAGACGTCAAAGCAGCGGGGCCAGAGTCAGCCACAAGTTTTCGAAGACATGGTCAGTCGCCACCCTAGTGAACTGCCCAGTGTCAACAGCTATTACTGTGGTTTCCCTTGCAAGCCGTGGTCAAGACTCAACAACAGGAGTCTCTTTTTCGAGAGTCAGGACTTTGCTCCCTTCAAGGCCGGGCGGGTAATGTAACACCATTGGCAGGGTCATTCGGTAAGCTGTTCCCTGTAGTGTAGCATCCTGCAATGGGCTGACACATTGATATGACACATTAATAGTCACTACTTAGCAGAGTATCTCATTTTGGTTTCAATATTATAGATATTTAATTGGCTTAAATTGAATTATTGTTTTTGTTGCCTATAAATAAGTAGCAGATATAATATATAATAATTTTATGAATTACAATACATCAATGCAGGCTATGCTGGAAGTGACTCTGGACTTGACACCAGCGTTAGCCATTTTCGAGAACGTTGTCGGGATCCTGCGGTTCATCTCCGACATAGCGTCAAGGATGCAGTGCCTGAGGCCATATCGCCTGTTCCACTTTGTCGTTTTCCCGACGATGCTGGGACATAGTGTCAGGCGTCCAAGAGTTTATATTTTGGCACTGAGGAAGGACCTTTTGATCACAGACAATGTAGAGTCGCTTCAATCATTGGGTTGCAAAGTTTTCAACTCTATGAAGCGCCCGTTGAGTGTCAGCCTACATGATCGTCTTTTGGGGAAGGATCATGAGCTACAGAGTCTTTATCCAGAGAAAGAGAAGTGTCAGAGACTCCAAAAACCCAAGCCAACAACATGCAAGACTAGAGTCAGAGGGAAAAGGCCACCTGTCCAAGAGTGGGAGCGTGAGCATGCTGTGTTTCGAAAAACGCACCGACTGGACACTTGCAGAGTCATAGCTGGTGGTGACTCTGGACTCACACCGCGGATGAAAGACGCACTGCAGCTGACATACCAGTGTCACAGCAAGGATGACTTGGTTGTGGATGTGTCACAGTCTCTTGGCCGCGGTGCCTGGGCTTGTGATGGCTACTGCCCTTGCATCACTCCAGGGTCAGTGCTGTACAGTGTCAAAAGCCAGAGTGTCATTACCCCTATGGAGAAGATGATTCTACATGGTTTCCCAATGGACCAGCTGGAACCAGTGTCGATAACAAGCAGTCAGCTGTCAAGCCTTGCAGGCAACACCATGTGCCTCGGCAAATGTCGTTTCGAAACCTATATCAGTAGTGCCATAAAAACCACCCCACCTCACACAGCGACAGCCCAGGCACATCGAGGGCGTCGCAGCGGTCACACTGGTGGGTCTGAGCCTTCTCAGAGTCAAGGACATGCGAAACAATGGACGGCCAGTGTTACCAGACAACTTCGACAAGGCTTTGATTCTACCACTCTTTGCAGAGTCACAGTCACTACCGAATCAGAAGGGTTCAAGAAAGAGAGTCAGGAGGGTGCTTGCGAAGAAGACCAAGAAGAAGCTCGGCAAGAAGTCACGAAAGTCTGCTAGGCATGAAGCGTCACGGTCTCGGACGAAGCTTCGGCGATCAACGTCTGGTTGGGGCAAGCGTTATGCACTGCACCGTGCTTTTGATGTCGATTAGCGATGTCAGGGTCAGTGGTCACACTGCTGACTTGAAGGCTTAGTGTCACTGCTCGACTGCAGTGAGTCATTGCCGACTTTGCCAGTGTGGGTGTGTCACGTGAAGACGTCACGTTGTGGTCTTCCCACATGAGATGGCAGGTGTCATTGTGGAAAAAAGGACACCTGCTTATTTTGAGTGTGCAGGGGCATTGTTAAACCGTGGTTGTCGTGCGTGCTTCGGGAGAGATTTTGCCCAGTAGTGTCACCTTGCACACTCAGATCACAGCACTGCCTCCTGACCATGTATCTCCGAGGTGTCAGTGTCATACTGCGGCTCCGAAGTGCTGCTACTTTTGCTGGGCAAAGCAGCAGGCTCAGAGTCCTGGGCCTTCGTATTGGCATGCCACTATTTTCTGAGGCTGCACACTGTGTCATTGAGGCACTGACTGTCTTTTGCTGCATATGTTGATGGCTCTTATGTGAAAGGAGACTGGTCTTTGACACATGGGAGGGTTATGGACACTTATTAATAGTTTCAGCCAAGATTCCTCAATGTGGAGTCGTTCCATGTCTCTCTAAGCCTCTAAGCTGTCAGACCAAGGAGCAGCTGGAACACCGACCTACCTTGGGCGAGGCCATGCCGGTTGAATGGTTGTGGCACGTGTGAAGTGTCAGACAATAATAGTATAATTTATTGCTATGACACTGTTGGTCGTAATCATTGTCTCACACATACACCAACTGTGTCCGATCCAGGTCAGTGTCATGGTCCAATTGCTCGGCCTTGCAGAAGGCTCAGCTTCCAGAGGGTGAGTGTGACCTCAAACAGCTTGGAAGTGCTTGCCATGTTTCCTGGGGCTGAGTGTCATGTCGCAACTGCAGAAGGGAGCTGAGATCTGAATATTTAATTCACTAGTCACAGTTAAACAGTATTTAACGAACAATGACACTGACTTTGTCGCTGAGTCAGTCCTGTGTGATGGGACATTCGGAGTGGTATCTCAGAGCATCAGTCACTGCAGGCGATGAAGCTGCAAAGCAGCCCAAGCCGGCAAGCAATAGCATGTGTCAGCCTCAGACGTTCGAACAGTTGCTCCTTGGCTCTTGTGGGTATGTCACATGATGGGTCCATCGTGGTCGAGCAACATTGCCTGTATGCTTGGAGCATCCAATGCAAGAGTACAGTGTTACTGGCACAATCTGTTTAACAGTTTTCTCAGTCAGTCATGTTGTGAGACGGCATTCTGATGCAGATTCAGTGTCTGATGCACGGCTTTGGGAACACAGCCTGAATATGCTGAAGGTGTTAACTTTTCGACGACATGATTCAGGGTGAAAGTGTCAAAACGCAGCACCAATTATATCTCCTTTCTCTGTGAGGTCAGTGTCAGAAGATGGGGAAGTTGCGAGGCCTGTTCTGTCTTTCCCCATGTGGCAGGCAACAGGTGTCATGTTAGATTCAGCAGGAATCCCTGGGGTTTTGTCCTTGGTTTTAACTGCTGCTTCATGACACAGTGCACCTGTGATTCATTGTCAGAGTCATTCATTTGCAGCAACAGGCACAGAGCATGTAACAAACCCTGCCGAACCCCGCACGAACGCTAACCGTGCCAGGGTCAAAGCTCCATTGCTTCGTGGCTTACCTGGCATGATTTGGACAGTGTCAGGCAGTGTCAGAATCCTTGGTTGAATTGCGTTATTTACGACAGCAGTGTCGCAGTGTGCACAACAATAATGTTGCTGTTTCGGCCTCTCAGAGTTACAGTGTCACCGCCCGTTTAGAGTCCAAGATGGTCTGCAGGATGTCAGAGCCAGCCCAGAGTCATAAGAAGCGGCAAGGATGGAGAGTCATCACGAACTGGGTGGACGAAGGGCGATACTCGGTGGAAAGGCTGAGGCGAAGACGTGACGAGTTGCGAGTGTCAGCTCCTTGCACTGGATAGTAACGTTTAACAGTAGTCATATTTATTGAGTTTAGACTTAGACCTAATCTGCTTGTCACTGTGGATGTGATTTGTGCCCGGCTTTATTGATTGTGATGGGAAGATAGTAGAGTCTGTCTGTACTTACGATGTGAAACAGCAGGTGTCATTCACTGTCTATCAATGACGAATGAGTATGATTTCTCGAATATGTTGTTCTGATTATTTTATTATTAGTCTGACAGTTCTTGTCGTCGTTATAACTGCAGCAGCAGCTACAGCTGATGGTCGGAATGACTGACTGTTGTGATATTACTCTGCAACAGTTAATAAACAACACTAGCTAGTTGACATCATCCGAGGTGTGGGCGAATGCAAAGCCGTTGGAAGACCGCCTCACCAGGGTCATCGAATGTGCCGACAGGTATGATGCGAGAATGGCTGCAGAGTCAAAGAAGCAGGCCCAGTGTTCTGGTGAAGGTGCAGTGTCGGGGGCGAAGGCCGAGGGTCACGATGATATTATTATGACGACACCTCGCCCACAGTCTGGCGATGTGCAGATGTCATGCTCGGACTCGCAGACTCAGAGTCAGACTCAGAGTGATGTCGAGGTGTCCTGCTCTGTTTCACAGATTCAGAGTCAGAAGGTCGCAGGGTTCCTTGAACGAAAGAACGCCTTCATCATCCAGTGTTAGTCGGGTCACTTGGAGCCCGAGCTGCTTTTGGGATCCACCGGGGATGTGGAACCTGTGTGGCAGTGGCAGTGTCAATCCAACTTTAATTAATAAGAATGCCCGTGCGTTCAGTGTCACTAGACACGGATGCATGCTGCTGAGCGTCAAGAGCTGCAGCGCCATTCAAAAAAGATGAGTCAGAACACTGCCAAGCACTGACTGTGCAGCTGTCAGTTGCCAGGTTTCCATGGTCCGATCATTGCCATTGCTGTCCGAGGCTCAGCAGTTGAGGTGGTTGCTAAAGCAGTTGTCATTGGTTGGTCTGTCAAGATGAAATGCCAGTGGTCACTGCGGCTTCTTGGCTCCAGTCTGTCAGTGTCATTGCCGTCCGTGTCCCTTTCTGATCCCTTGTTGTCAGTTGCAGAGTCATGGCGACCTTCTACGCCTGTCTTTCCAAGAGAGACTTTGTCCCCACTGCGGCGGACTTCAGTGTCAAGAAAGGGACGTTTTTCCACCAGAGTGAGCTGGCTGCTTTCTACGTGCCCTGTCAGAGTTTACAGGGTTTGCTATCAGCAGGGTTAAATGTCTTGAGCATCCTGCAGCAACGACAGACACACAGGTAAGTACTTCAGGTTCAACTTAGGAGTTGTCAGAAGGCAACTCGCTGAAACTAAGACCAGTGTAATAATTCAAAATAATAGCTACCATAGTAGCTAATTGTTGTTACTGTTGTTATTTGTGTATGCACAAAAAAGCAATACTATAAATCAGAGTCAACTTCACCAAACAGAAGGTAGTAACTTCCTCAACCTTCCGAAAATATCAAACCCGGAGGACAGACTGTCAGTGTCAGCGAGACGCTTGGGATTCTCAACGTCGATGTGTCACGAGCCAACCTTAGAGTCAGTAACCCCCCGTGCTCTGCAGACATTTCGCGATTCCAGAGTCATGTTGTGCATCACACTGGGGGTGGAGGCCCAGAGGGCTTTCTGTGATGGCATCTTGACTCCATCGGGGGGTGGCAGCGTCACTTGCAACCGTGCCCTGACCGTTCTTAGTGGGGGCCCGGAGCAGCAGACGAAGCTCAGTGTCATGAGCTGTCACTTGACTCGGTTTGGGAGTGTTCCATTTGTGTTCAGTTCGATGTGCTGCTACTGCAGCAGGGTCATCCTCGAGAAGTTTCTAAACATGTCTCTTTTTGAAAGACTGTAGTTTATACTGGACCTGACTTACCAATCAACAACATTCCTGTACCATTCATCCTGAGTGTCATCTCTGAGTGACACCCTGAGGTATCTTCTCC